>OY856409.1:1036709483-1037309483 GCA_963693085.1 Alisma plantago-aquatica
GTGTTGCATTAGGAGTCCGTTGTTTATGACTGCTCTAGTGCTTCTTGAAGAAGAATCATGTTGTTGCAAGGATAAGTCACTAGACTTGCTCCAGGACTAGGTATATGCATTGCAAACCTTCATTCACATAACATATTTGTTGGTGTGATTTGTTATTTGTAGGGAATATGCTAGCATTTTTTTTTCATTGTCGTATTTGATGCCATAGCTCCAATAGTGGTATTAGAGCCATGTAAACGTACTATGTTTGGGATTTAATCAATATGATAGAATTTTAGTTTATTTATTTCATATGATTCGGACAATTAAAATGATTAATGTGCATATCAAATTAAATACAAAATTTGGTCCCAACTTATATATATATATATATATATATATATATATATATATATATATATATATATATAGACACACACACACACACACATACACACATATACATATATGTACATATTGCCACGTCGCCCTATTGCTTGTTTTAATGGTGGATGTTAGTATGGTTATGACCAATAGACCCCAGATCTTTGTGCTTGATTGGATGGTTGTTTTTCTTGTTAATATTTCGATTTGCATACTGAGCTTCTCACTCATTTTTCATATGTAAAAGTATTAATTATTTCCTTCCCATGCTCCCTGTGAATGTAGCTTGAGGTTTACTTATTACCATGTAATATGAAAAAAAGGATTAGGATAGTTTGAATTCTTATTATGGCATAAAATACATCATGCATCAGACGAGTCACCCATTTTAAAGGGCAAATCAATCGGCTGGAGGATCGAGGAGGCATGCCGATAGGAGGAGCTAAATGGTCGGCTGGTGGCCCAACTAATCATCTGGAGGTGTCCATAAGTCAATTTTATAATACAACTGATTGATCAAGAGGCAAACTGATCATCTCAAGAGTTGAATCGATTGACCTGGATTGGTTCAAGCATGGATCCTCATCAACAACAGGTTGTCTACATATGATTTGGAAATTAGGTGGTAGTAATTCCTTTTGTATCCAAGTAATTATAATAGTATGGCCATAACCACCACTCCTATTTTATAATTGCATATGTCATTTGTGGTTTTAACATATATATGATAAATACTATAAGTTGTGGTGATTGAAATTGTATATGCAATTATATAAAATACCTCCATAAATATAAACTCTAAGATGCTTTTCATAGATAACACACATGAAAAGCTGGATCGACCAAGAGCAGGCATGCCCTAGCGTGGTATGTCGTCTATCTTGTGGAGGTGTGATGGCAAATATGTGGGTATGCCCTAGTAGGGTGCATATTTTATCGTTCTGATGTATGGGTCAGGCTTAACTAGGTAAACTTAATAGGATTAAGTTCCTAGAAGCATATAGATGGATTGTAATAAGGAATTGTGCACACCTTCTATCCAAAAATTGTATGAGATGAAATTGGCAAATGTTCCCATCCTTAATAATTGATTATGAGCGCCAACGTTGTCTAGGTATTGAATTAATTGTTTTGGATCTTGGCTCACTATAAGTTTGGTCATTTCAATCTTTTGAAATTTGAAGTGAGGGCTATCAATTTGAACAAAATAGTAGGGCAATAATTAATTAAAAGGCTTACTAATATTGCCAAACTTATCAAATCAAATCAAAAGTGTTTTGGAAAAAGTTGTAAATATTCTTTTGTAGAATCTAATGGCAAACACATATACATTTTCTTTGCAATAAATCCAAGGACAAGTTGAATGGGACCAACTCCTATGATTGGTTCCTAATATTGAGAATCATTCTCACTCAAGAACGCAAGCCCTATGTAATGGTGACACCAGAGCCAATTGAACATGCTCTCACTGCACCTAAGGCTGATAGGGATGCTTACTGGAAGCACTCTGAATACTTCATGATCGTCAAGTTCCTGATGATGTGCTCAATGAATTATGAGTTGCAGAGACAACATGTGAACATGGATATTATTGATATGGTAGCACATCTTAAGAACATGTACCAAGACCGGGAAAGACAAGTGTAACATACCAGATTTTAGACCCCACCCTGGAAGTTTGACCTTTTGGGTTTGACCAAACAAGGTTGAGGTTAGAATTATCTGAATAATCTTATGCATGAATAATGTAATTTAATATTTCATTGAATTCATTTGATGATAATAAGATTATAAAGAACTTAATTGGATAAGTAATTATGATAATGGGCCATTAGTGGGCCAAGTGACATAACTCAAATAAGAAAGTCTTAAAAGTGAAATCTTAGTTAAAAACCATGTTCCTTGGGTCCCAATTATCTTGGGGGTCAAGTTTCACATTATTCACATAGATATAATTAATTTAATTTATTTTGTAAAGAGAAAATCTAAGTTTTTCTAAATTATCAAATAAAATAATTATAAACTCCAAAAGAGGAAAATAACATTAGATTCATGATCTAAATATGGAAAAAGCCTTTGGGCAAATTTGCATTTAATTTGGTCAATGTTAAATATTTTATTTTATTTAGGAGAGAGAAAATGATTTAAACATTGAAAATATAAAATATAAGTTGAAAAAAAATCAACTAATGTGAAAATAGTGTTTCTCACATTTAGCATTGCTTATAGGCCAAGTTTCATATTTTTGGAAAGTTTTTAGATGCCCCTAATAAATTAAAAGGATAAAATAAGTGATAAAATTTAAATGTAATAAATAAAATAATAAAAGTCATCAAAAAGATAAAATAATGCCAAATTCGTGTTCTACATGTTAAAATATACCTTTGGGTGAACTTTAACTCAATTCGGAAAATACATGATGAGAAGGTAAATTTACGAGAGAGAACATGTGTAAAATATTCATGTCATTAATTAAAATAACAAACAACTTCAACAAATGAAACTAAGGGTAAATTCATATCCAACACATCGAATATGACTTGTGGGTAAAGTTTTGTAATTTTTGGATAATCCTAATGTCATTAATGAAGGAGGAAAGAGAAAATAAGGTATGGATTATTTAACCAACTAAAAGTTATTAAAAGGCAAAACTAATTCCATATTCAGATTCTACACGACAAAATCAGCAAAGCTATAAATTTTGGCTTATTTTGGAATTCATTTAAGCCTCCAAAAGAAGTACGAGAAAAATAGAAATTAATGTGATCACACTTTATTCTAATTTGATTTGGATTTGATTAAAGTGTCTCACTCCATCTGATGGTTGGGCGTGAAGCAGACCACTGTGGACCCACATCCATTGGTTCTCGACTTATCTACTACCTTGGGTAGGATTATGCCGCATGAATAATATAGGTACTCGGTATTTTGCAGATTTCTCGGGTTGTAGTCCATGTTTTTACATGATTCTTTCTCCAATGTATTCCAAATATGATTGCGCACATTTTAAGTCCTTATTTGCAACGTTTCTTGGAGTATTTGAGAAGAAACAAATTTGTTTTTTCTTTGTTTGGGAAGTTCCATACCAAATCAGAGTGTTTCACACCCATAACTATAAATAAGGGTACTTATGTGTGCGTTAGACATCGCTTTTCATTTTCATACTCTCAATTTCGACGAAGACTAAGTGTGGAGCGACATAGATCGATTTTTCCTCCCTTGGCTTGCAGCCCTTACTGCTCTTTGTACACTCCATCTTCATCCAAATTGAAGGTACGGTTGAGTTCCTCTTTGCTTTAGCTTTCATATGCATCTTTCGGTTTCAAGTTTGGTCTTGAATTGCAAAAATGCCCAAAATCTTCCCCAAGCATCCGTCGACGGGCTGTTGGAGGTTGAAGTAGGGTTGGGTGGCTTTTTATGGTTTTTCCCTGGTCGCTCCCTTCTTCGCCTTTCTATTTCAGGTCCCTCTGCCTACGTGGCAGCTTTTCATTGGTCAGAACTAGAAAATTGATATATTTTGATTCGTTGGTTGAAAAATAAAAGTAAGATATGTTCTGGAATAAAAAAAAGATGATCTTTCTAATAAAAATATTTTCAATGGCTGATTCTATATTTTTCAAAAAAGTTTTTTTGAGAATGAACTAATTAAATAAAAATCAGCAAAAATGCATATAAAAGTCTATATCTTCAAAATACATAATATTATATTTCATTTTGATCAGAAAACTCTAACTAAGACAATGGTGATATTTTCAGAGTCTAAATTGGATTTTTGTGTGAAAAGTCCAAAAGTTGGGTTTCTTATACATTAATGCATATGACAAACCCTAATATATGTGAATAATTGTAATTAGGTAAAGTTGATGTTGGAAACCTCTAGATTGCTGATGTGTGTTTCTAGAATCTTGAAATAAGGTATGTTGTATCCTCTATTCCTCTATGTTGAGCAATTAACGTTTGTTTCTTCTTTCTCTTGGTCCTATGGACAACAACCAATACACATTTCTCTTATCTTTTGATATCATGGTTCTTGTGAACTATCTTGTTTGTAGTAAACTTGGATATTTTATTGACTCTGATCTTATTTCCTTGGTGCATGTTTGGATATGCCCACTATGATGTGGATGTTTATGTGATATCTTTTTCCAACTTGTAAGGTGGATGTATATGTTGCTCACTTATGTGGTGACTACTTTAGTATATTCTGACTATACTTTCTACTTGCCTCTACATTTAACTTGCTATTTGATTCAGTAGCACTAGAGTAGTGTAATTGCATTGGTTTTATTTATAGCAGATGTGATATTTCCTTCTCTTTTTGGACAACAAGGAACCTCATACCCTGGGCAACATGTGTGTCTTGACCCATTTTATATATATATTTGGGAGATTGGCAGTATTCCTTTCTCTACCAGGTTTCAACTTTATGAGGGTTGGCCGCCAATTGTGTTTATATTGTTCTAGGGATATGCTTATCTCACATGCATGCATGTTGATGATGTTTATGATGGGTTATGTGCCCAAAAATCATGATGGGTTATGTGCCCAAATCATGATATGTGCTTATGTGGCATTTCTTTATTGTTTAATTATGGCAAGTATCTTCTTTTAATATGTGTTGATGATTCTAATCTTTTATGCCCTTTTTTGGGGTAGTCCTTATCTCTTGCATGGGAAGCCTTTTATTTTGATGTCCCTTATCCTTTATAAATTGCCCAATTTGCTTTTTAGTATGCACATACCAACTTTTGCTGATGTCTCCTATTATTTCTCTTTTGCTGGGGTATGCTTCCAACCCTAGGTGGAGGACTTGGATAACAAGACGTGATGACCTAGACTTAGATTGAGAAGTTAAAGGTTGGAGACAATATTGAGGTGGTTTAGATTTCCTCTACATGGATCCTTATGATGTAAGTTTAAGATGTTCCCTTGGTTTTTAATTGAATATAGTCATGTTTTTATTCTGCTATTACACTTTGGTCTTTTGATTACCATTATATAAAGATTTGAAAATTTTACACCCTTTTTCAACATACCTTCAGAGTATGTTGGGAATGAAGGTTTGATATTTCAAAAATTTTTTAAGGAGGTGGTATCACTTCTTTACAACATGGTATCAGAGCCCATTGTAGTTGGAATCTGACTATTTCAATTTTGTCTCCCTAGTTAAATCCTTGACTTAGATAGTTGCCTCTAGGTGAGATATTCACCCTAGTTTTGATCAATGATGATCTTCTTATGAAATAAGGTTCTGTTTGAGGATGAGATTAAGAAGTCTTAATATGGAAAATTGTGACTTGGTTCCGCATTGATTTTGAGCTTACCATCACATGATTCTTCGAAAAAAAATATTTTCAATTATATTACTATATGTACAAAAGTTTTCTGGATTTCATCAAAGTTTTCCTTAACTAAGTCACAATGAAGTGATATGAGAAGTTTTGGATAGTGAAACCCTATAATTAGTTGATTAGGATCTAACCACCTTAGTTTTGTAACTAGGATTGAAATAATGGTGTAGATGACCTACCCTATAACTTTAGGGTTGATAGGTTAGAGACACAAGGACCTATAACTCAACCCTAGATTGTGACTTTAGTTGGATACATGAGAAACATAAATCTCTAAACCTTTCACAACTAAGAGATGTGGGTAGCTCTAAAAAGTTGTTTAGTTTGACTTGTTAGGTTGAACTTTTTTAAAGGATGGAGAGTAATTAGTTGTTGATGTCTTGATCTATAGATTTCGAGGACGAAATCCTTTTAAGGGGTGGAGTGTTGTAACATACCAGATTTTAGAACCCACCCTGGAAGTTTGACCTTTTGGGTTTGACCAAACAAGGTAGAGGTTAGAATTATCCTAATAATCTAATGCATGAATAACGTAATTTAATATTTCATAAAATTCATTTGATGATAATAAGATGATAAAGAACTCAATTGAATAAGTAATTATGATAATGGGCCATTAGTAGGCCAAGTGACATAACTCAAATAGGAAAGTCTTAAAAGTGAAATCTTAGTTAAAAACCGTGTTCCTTGGGTCCCAATTACCTTGGGGTCAAGTTTCACATTATTCACAAAAATATAATTAATTTAATTCATTTTGGAAAGAGAAAATATAAGTTTTTCCAAATTATCAAATAAAATAATTATTGACTCCAAAAGAGTAAAATAAAATTAGATTCGTGATCTAAATATGGAATTAAGCCTTTGGGAAAATTTGTATTTAATTTGGTCAATGTTAAATATTTTAGTTTATTCAGGAGAGAGAAAATTATTTAAACACCTAACATATAAAATATAAGTTGAAAAAAACCAACTAATGTGAAAATAGTGTTTTTCACATTTACTATTGCTTATAGGCCAAGTTCATATTTTTGGAAAGTTTTTAGATTCCCCTAAAAAATTAAAAGGATAAAATAAGTGATAAAATTTAAATGTATTAACTAAAATAATCAAAGTCTTCAAAAAAATAAAATAATACCAAATTCGTGTTCTACATGTTAAAATATACCTTTGGGTGAATTTTGACTCAATTTGGAAAATATATAATGAGAAGGTAAATTTAGGAGAGAGAACATGTGCAAAACATTCATATCATTAATTAAAATAACAAACAACTTCAACAAATGAAATTAATAGTTAATTCATATCCAACACATTGAATATGACTTTTGGGTGAAGTTTTGTAATTTTTGGATGATCCTAATGTTGTTAATGAAGGAGGAAATAGAAAATGAGGTATGAATTATTTAACCTAAAGGCAAAACTATTTCCATATTCAGATTCTACACATCAAAATTAGTCAAGGTGTAAATTTTGGTTAATTTTGGAATTCATTTAAGCCTCCAAAAGAAGGAGAAAAAGAGAAATTAATGTGATCGCACTTTATTCTAATTTGATTTGGATTTGATTTATGTGTCTCACTCCATCGGATGGTTGGGCGTGAAGCAGACCACCGTGGACCCACATCCAATGGTTCTCGACTTGTCTCCTACCTTGGGTAGGATTGTGCCGCATGAATAATATAGGTGCTCAGTATTTTGCGGATTTCATGGGTTGTAGTCCATCTTTTTGCTTGATTATTTCTTCAATGTATTCCAAATATGATTGCACATGTTTTAATTCCTTATTTGCAATGTTTCGTAGAGTATTTTAGAAGAACCGAATTTCTATTTTCCTTGGTTGGGAAGTTCCATACCAGATCGGAGTGTTTCACACCCACACCTATAAATAAGGGTATTTATGTGTGTGTTAGACATTGTTTTTCATTTTCATACTCTCAATTTTGACGGAGACTAAGCATGGAGTGACGTATATTGAATTTTCCTCCCTTGGCTTGTGGTCCTTGCTGCTCTTTGTACACACCATCTTCGTCCAAATTGAAGGTACGGTTGAGTTCCTCTTTGCTTTAGTTTTCATACGCATCTTTTGGTTTTGAGTTTGGTCTTGAATTGCAAAAATACCCAAAATCTTCCCCAAGCAGCCGCCGACAGACTGCTAGAGGTTGAAGAAGGGTCGGGTAGCTTTTTACAGTTTTGCCCCTGGTCGCTCCCTTCTTCTCCTTTCTGTTTCAGGCGCCTCTGCCTACGTGGCAGCTTTTCATTGGTCAGAAACTAGAAAATTGATATCTTTTGATTCGTTGGTCGAAAATTAAAAGTAAGATATGTTATGGAATTAGAAAAAGATGATATTTATAATAAAAATATTTTTGATGCATGATTCTATGTTTTTCAAAAAAGTGTTTTTGAGAATAAACTAATTAAATAAAAATCATCAAAAATGCATATAAAAGTCTATATCTTCAAAATACATAATATTATATGTCATTTTGATTAGAAAATGCTAACTAAGACAATGGTTATATTTTCAGAGTCTAAATTGGATTTTTGTGCGAAAAGTCCAAAAGTCAAGTTTCTTTTACATTAATGCATACGACAAACCCTAATACATGTGAATAATTATAATTAGGTAAAGTTGATGTTGGAAACCTCTAGATTGATGGCGTGTGTTTCTGGAATCTTGAAATAAGGTATGTTGTATCCCCTATTCCTCTATGTTAAGAAATTAACCTATGTTTCTTCTTTCTCTTGGTCCTATGGACAATAGCCAATACACAATGCTCTTATCTTTTTTTTGGTCGGTAAAAAATGTGTGTTTCTAGTATTACCAAAACTTTGGGCACTAAGTACCCCATTACATCTATTAGAGTTAATCAACCATAACTAAAAGTCAATATCCCCACGCAGGGGGATAAAGAACCCTGAATAGAGCCAGGAAACTACGAAAAGAAAACAAACTGAAATGGCTAGATCCTAACACTCGTACCAGAAGAAAGGCTATTACAAACCATGATTACATACATCCATCATACCCACAAAAAATAACCGCAGCTTGACATAGGCTACCTCCAGCCACCCTGCTTGGGTCTAACCTTTGAGTATCCCTCTTTCTTAGCAAGTTGTCACAAGGACCCATAAAGAGCACACCCAAAATGGATCCTCCATACCATAAGCATTCACAGTCTAACTGTGTGGCAAGCAAGGGGCGATGTAAATTTCTAACAGGGAGTTTGCAAGAAGGAAGCTCGAAGATAGACCTCCTTACTAGGTACAACACCAGCTGACAGTAGTCGCACCCACAAAGTGTGGCATTACGCCAAGAAGCAGGACTCCCTTTTTGCTTCAACCTCACCAACTAGCCCTGCCAGGCCTACAACTTCTCATGCTTGACTAACACAGATCTAGATTCAGGTGGCCAAGTAGAGCTGAGTGACTAAATCAAAAATCCATCAAACACCTTGAAGGTGTTCCTACACATAATAGCAGGTAGGCCCAAAGAGAAGAAGAAGAAGAAGAAGAATCCTTCCACCCTCCTTGAAACCAACCCACCCGAGGCTAGCCTACTGCTTGCACAGAGGTGCCCATCTCCATGATCAGAGAACCGGACTGGATGAGGATGGAGCTCAACCAATCTCTTTCTAGCTGAAGAGAAACCCCCTCTAGGAGAGGACCTTGTCCATGACCCAAACCCCCTATCTGCATAGAGGGAAATCATCGGCACCTTACGAGTGCTTCAAAACACAGCAGCAGGGGTCACCTTACTTACTCCAGGTTAACGCCAAATCACCTCAACCGCCTAACAGCTAGGAGCATCCAACGGTGGTGACGAGAGAGCTACCCTCTGCAAGTCAAAGACCCTAGAACTGAAGACTCCGCCACGAAGGCATAGCCACCACCAGTCATGATGACGCAGCGCCAAACGATGTCGTGAAGCCGTCGCACCGCTGGACTAGGCCAGGAACCAACTCAGGAAAGGAGGGTAGGAATCTGAAAAGGAAATCGAGAGACTCCCTTACTGTGGCTACGAAGATGGACAACCGTGCGTGAGACCAGACCCAACAGGAGGTGGCTCCTCTCCATCTGTCCCTCATAACAGGATGGAGTCTATGGTGATGTCGATGTGGCAACGACCCTGGTTCTGGCTTCAACAACACGCATCCCGCCTCCTCCTCGCTCCAAGCCAAGTCCGCCCCCAGCGATGATGACTCCAGAGATCCTACCTAAATGCGAAGCTTCGCCATAGCCAAAGAGAACGCTGCTAACTTCTCTAGATGAAGCCACATCGTGGCCGATGAGGGCCAGGGGGAGGAAAGTGTCGAAGATATCATGGTTCTTGTGAACTATCTTGTTTGTAGTAAACTTGGATATTCTATTGACCCTGATCTTGTTGCCTTGGTGCATGTTTGGATATGTCCACTATGATGTGGATGTTTATGTGATATCTTTTTCCCATTTGTAAGGTGGATGTATATGCTGGTCACTTATGTGGTGACTACTTTTGTATATTCTGACTATACTTTCTACTTGCCTCTACATTTAACATGCTATGTGATTCAGTAGAACTAGAGTAGTGTAATTACATTGGTTTTGTTTATAGCAGATGTGATATTCCCTGCTCTTTTTGGGATGGAAAGGAACCTCGTACCCTGGGCAAGATGTGTGTCTTGACCCATTTTATATGTATTTGGGAGATTGGCAATATTCCTTTCTCTATCAAGTTTCAACTTTATGAGTGTTGGCCGCCAATTGTGTTTATATTATTCTAGGGCTATGCTTATCTCATGTGCATGCAGGTTGATGATGTTTATGATAGGTTATGTGCCCAAAAATCATGATGGGTTATGTGCCCAAATCATGATATGTGCTTATGTGGCACTTATTTATTGTTTGATTATGGCAAGTATCTTCTTTTTATATGTGTTGATGATTCTGATGTTTTATGCCCTCTTTTGGGGTAGTCCTTATCTCTTGCATGGGAAGCCTTTTATTTTGATGTCCCTTATCCTTTATAAATTTTTCAATTTGCTTTTTAGTATGCACATACCAGCTTTTGCTGATGTCTCCCATTGTTTCTCTTTTGCTGGGGTATGTTTCAAACCCTAGGTGGAGGACTTGGATGACACGACGTGATGACCTGGACTTAGATTGAGAAGTTAAATCTTGGAGGCAATCTTGAGGGGGTTTAGATTTCCTCTACATGGATCCTTATGATGTAAGTTTAAGATGTTCCCTTGTTTTATAATTGAATATAGTCATGTTTTTATTCCACTGCTACACTTTGGTCTTTTGATTACCATTATATAAAGATTTGAAAATTACACCCTTTTTCAACATACCTTCTGAGTATGTTGGGAATGAAGGTTTGATATTTCAAATTTTTAGTAAGTAGGTGGTTTCACTTCTTTACAACAAGAGAGATATGATGTCTCAAGGGCATTTTTCAAGTGCAATATGGATGAAGGAGATCCAGTAGGTCCCACACTTTCGAGTTGATTGGGTATGTGGAGAACCTCTCTAGACTACATTTCCCTTGGGTCAAGAGTTGTCCACATATGTGATTCTACAGTCACTGCCAGAATCATACAACCAATTTGCAATAAAGTGCAACATGAATGATTTTTACACAACATTGTCAGAGTTACTTGGCATGCTGAGGACAGATGAAGTGCAGATGAAGATGCACAAATTCAAACATGTGATGATGATCACTATAGGGAAGTCCAAGGTAAAGGCAAATTTATATGAGTTCTAAACCTAGCCAGAAGACAAAGTCTTCTGCACTAAAACCTGAGAGAGGAGTGAACAAGGAAGGAAAGTGACACCACTTTCACCATCTTGGACACTGGAAAAGGAAATTCCCTCTTTATATAGAGGATATTAGGAAGAAGAAGGAGATAGATATCTCCACTTTAGGATTTGAGAATAAGTAAGCTAGAACTGTGTGGAGCAAATGTTTCTTCCACAACAATTAGAATCTGTCATTCATCCTGATGGGCATGTATTTGAATTAGAGAATTGCTATTATGTACTTGCCATTAATGATAACATTGTATATCTTGTATGGACAAGAATATTATGACTTAATTGATGTTTCATTTTAAGAATAAGATCTTGTATGTCAATGCCCTATGTCTCATACTCTATACTTGATGGTTCTGAAGACAAATATGTATAACACATATATTAAATGACTTGATGACTCAAACAATGAATACTTACAACTTGTAATCTAGAGTTCATAATGGAAAATGCATTTCTAGAGTCCATATTGATGGTTTTCTAGACACCTTTGGTTATT
Source organism: Alisma plantago-aquatica (assembly GCA_963693085.1). NCBI lineage: Eukaryota > Viridiplantae > Streptophyta > Magnoliopsida > Alismatales > Alismataceae > Alisma > Alisma plantago-aquatica. The sequence continues at coordinate 1,036,721,489 of OY856409.1, forward strand.
GAATCAATGGAGACATAAAAGTCTTAATTATTGGGTGATATGACCAAAGCACTTTTTAGTAGATGTAGTGGGAGACTAGGTATTCTATTAGGGCTCATACATATTGATGTATGAACACCTTTTTGAATATATGGTAGAGGTAGTTACTAGTACCTCATTATATTTTTTGATGATCTCAGTAGATATGGTCATTTTTATATAATGGAATACAAGTATGAATCTCATGAAGTGTTCAAGCATATCATGAGTGAAGTGCGTAACCAACTTGGTAAAGGTATTATGATACTTCGATAGAATTGGTGTTGACATATTTTAAACCAAGAATTTGTGGACCTTATCAGAAACCATGATAATGTATCATGAAGAACTCCATTTGAAACATAATGATTTATTAGAAAGAAGGAATCGAACCTTGTTAAGTCATGATGTGATTATCAATAAATCTAGCAAATCTTCCAATTTCCTTATGAGGAATATGCTTTACACTAAAACAACGTACCATCTAAAATGGTTCCAAAAATACCATACAAAATATGGCACGTGAGATTTCCCCATATGTATTTTGTAAGGATTATGATGGAAAGCTTGTATAAGTAAATAGTTTCTTGAAAACCATTGTCCACAAATCACAAAATGTTATTTAGTTGAATACTACTTTTATATTCCATTCTGACAACAAAAGTGTTTTGTTGCTAGGATGGTCGAATTCTTGAAAGGGAATTTAATTCTAAAGGAATTAGTAGGAGAGAAGTAGAACTCAAAAAGTTCAAGACAAACAAGAAAACATGGAATCTAAAGAAGTACAGTAGGAACAAGGAGAATCACAGGTTGTTATGGAATCTCAAGTTCCTTAAGTAACACAAAAAACTCATTGTTCTAGTATAACACACATTGAGTTTGAAATATTATGATATCTTATGACTCAAAAAGGTAGTGAGTTGATCATAGATGATGAGTCAACAACCTATCTAGAAGATATTGTGCGATAAGAGTTTAAGAAATTGCTTGAGGGCAATGGGATCAAAGATGGACTCCATGTACACCAACATGATATACCGTGGTGGATCTACCTAAAGGGGTAAAACCCATAAGGTACAATTGTGTCTTCAAGAAGAAGACCTACACAGATGGTAGTGAACAAACCTATAACAGAAGATTGGTTACAAATGGTTTCAAACAATTTCAAGGTGTTGAACATGATGAAATCTTATCACCATTTTCCATGGTTAAATCCATCAGGATCATGCTTGCTATGACAATTTATTATGACTATGAGATTTTGCATATGGATGTTAAAACCACATTCCTTAATGGGAATAGTTATGAGGATGATTGTCTGAATAGCCCAAAGGTTTTATAAGTCCAGTGATGCAAATAATATATGTAATATACAAAGGTCAATATATGTATTGAAGCAAGCATCTCAGAGCTGGAATCTTTAATTTGACAAGATAGTCAAGGAGTTTTTCTTTAGTCAAAATGAAGATGAAATTGTTGATTATAAAATATTTAGTTGGATCATATTTACATTCCACATAATGATGGGGAATAACATCCTTATACTACACATATTAAAACCTGGCAAGGAAAGTACCTTCTCTATGAAGGGTTTAGGCAAAGCATCCTATGTGATAGGAATTGAGATCTATATAGATAGATATGGAAAGCTTTTGAACTCAGTAAGGGTACATACATTGGCATGATGTTGAAGGGGTTCAACATGCAAGATTCAATGAGGGAAAATTTGTCCATATACCATGGGATTCATCTCTCAAGATCCTAGTGTCCCAATTCTTGTGAAGCATGGGAAATAATGTGTAAGATGTCATATACATTTTCCATCAGATCTATCATGAATGAAAATTAATGTACTCATCGTTGGTGAGGAGTGGTTCAAGTGGTCAAGCATGAATTCCCATCATGAAGGGACCCGGGTTCGATTCACAACTGCCGCCTCAAATTTAACACCCTCCGGGCATCCGACCTCCGCTACGGTTTGGAGGAGGGGGGAGAAAATCTTCTCTTCTAACCCAAAATTAATGTACTCATCCTATTGTCTTGTATGTGTTGGACATGACGAGTGGATATTTGTCTGATTATAGTGAAAGTCATTGGACTGCCATAAAGAACATGCTTAAGTACTTGAGAAACACTAAAAGGATTTGTTCTTTAGTCATGGTAATGAGAAGGAGTTGTTTGTAAAGGGTTACACTGATGCAAGATTATAAAATGACAAATAAAATTAACGATCACAATTGAAATTTGTGTTTGACCTTAAAATAAGAACTATAAGTTGGAAAAGTTCCAAGCAAGAGATACTTGTTTAATTCTACAAAAGAAGTTGAGTATCATGTTGTTTTGAGAACAAAAAATGATATTATATGGATCAAGAAGTTAATTTGGATGAACTTTTGGGAGGTTCCAACCATTAATGACACAATAGAAATACTTAGAAACAATGGAGCTACTGGATAGGCAAGGAATCTCAAATAGCATACCACAACAATTCCATCTCATAGAAGAAGTTATATAGTGAGGAGATGTGAAACTTGCAAAATATCAACTAGAAGCAAACATTGCTAAGCCACTATAAAAGTGCTTGCACAACATAAACATGATGGACATGTTAAGATCACTTGTAATAAGATTCATGGGTGATTGTCTCTAAGTGCAAATGGGAGTTTGTTGGTATGTATGCCCATAGAGCCAATCATATCTTGATTGTACTAGGATATCATATACTTGATTTTATAATGATAAAGGTAACTCCATCTATTGTGTTTGTCTCAATCATGAGATGATGACAAAAACATAGTAGATGTCTATGACATATGTCTTCAAGATGAGGACCTGAATAATGAGATCATATATATGATAAGAGTACATGCATTCTTGGTATGTCCCTAGTTAGATATTAATTTGGAAGAAAAATAGTCAATAATGACACATAAGACCAGAATGTGTACTGGTTGATGATAGAATCTCATCAGTCATAATATATGATATCAAAGCAAACACATTGGTACATGTTAGAGAATAATGTATCGGACATACCCACCTTGGAGTGATATATGGAGACCATTGAATAGTAGTCAAAATCATCTCTCGTACTGATGGTGGTTATTATGGTTCTTAGAACTGAACTCACTACATCCATCGCATGTCGTTTGATTTATTTTTGAAATCATTCAACGTGACCTTGCATAAGGGTAGCGATAAAGGTGATGCTCAGGTGCATTGTGACCCATGGGGATTGAGTGTGAATGGTGTAGATGAGATTTGTCCCTTCTATAGGAGATTGATATCCTGACCACATGATAAGTGAGACTGAGAAATGCATGGCCATACTCATGTGACTCAATATGTGATTTGTGAGATCACATGCATCTCATACAAACTACTTTAGTCAAGGAACATGGATTGAATGTTGAAGAGGACAACAATTCCATGCCTTGAGTTTAATTTGGAAATCAGTGACAAAGGAAGTATACGATCATGGTAACAACTATCATAATTTGTAGGTTGAAATTGTTTGTTAACTTTCCATTTACTTGGATAGTAATGATGTGCTTCTATATACCGCTCATTGTTTGTTATGTCATAAATCAGTTATGGACATTCACTACCAATGTAAATTGGGACTTATAGGGTCAGACACATAGGATGCACCCGTAATAGGAGTTTATTCATGAATGATGTTTAACTTGATTACTAAGGAGTTAGGTATTCAATTTAAACAATAATGGTTGGAAGATGACTAACTAGACTGTTAACCAGTAGGTTTAAGTTTTGAACTGATAGTTGAACCTACCGGTCAATAGTCTAGTTGTTGATACAATCTACAATCTGAGTGGAATACAGTAGAATTTTTTTTGTTTCCATTGTTGTATATGATACCATATTTCCCAACAAAACCAATATTTTTTTAATAAGATTTTTTTTTCATTTCACTAGGGATAATTAGTGCAAATAGTTGCAAATTTCATCCTTCATTCAATTACTTTTAGTTAAAAGCATTTTATGCAGTTTTTGCATCATATGTTCATAAATACAACCATATGTTTAATATCAAGGAAGACCATAGGAATCATATACGTGGACTCAGGATGGATGAGGAACTTGACCAAGAATAAAAGAGTGTTAGTGGGCTTACATGATCATAGTGGGGAAAAGATATTGATACTATATTCTGGTCTAGGAGGAGATGCAGTGAGTATATCATTGTTTATGACAATTGTATGATTATTCTAAAGTTTGAGATGATGTATAAACAAACGCTAAGTTGGTTTGGTGCATATGTAGGAGAAAGCATGAGGAATGTAACGTCCCAAGTATTGATACCTCAGATAAAATGATCTTAAAAGGAATAATAGAATACCCATATCACCAAGGCACACCTCCTTTTTTAGGGGCCCATCACTAAAGAACTCTAGGTTAAGCATGCTCAACTCAGAGTAGTACTAGGATGAGTGACCAGTCGGGAAGTTAAACCACCTCACATGTGAGTGAGGATAAAACGTACAATTAAGGATAATAGTGGTTTGTTGGGCTAGTCATCATTCCTGAAACTCTACTAGAGTCTTGGGAAGTGGATTAGGGCATTATAAATGGTATGAGATCCATAACCCCTCTTGTAGGTGGGGCCCAAACGGGTGTGTGGCATTCCTATCTTGAGTCGTGTGGTCTAGGCATGTTGGAATGGGATGTAGCCACCCTTGCATTGGTAACCTTGATCAGGAGTTGGGTGTCCATGGGACATTCTGGGTCATCACTGAAATGGGGAAATATTATGAGGTCATATAGTTGAAACTTGATGAGGACATCAAAAGTCTAAGTGGGGGAATTGTACAGTCCCAAGTCTCGAGGCCTCAGATAAAATGATCTTAAAAGGAATAATAAAATATCCATATAACCAAGGTGCACCTGCTTTTTGGGGAGTCCATCACTAAAGAACTTTGTGGTTAAGTATTGTCAGCCTAGAGTAATACTCAAATGAGTGACCAGTTGGGCAGTTGATCCCAGCTTGCACGTGGGTGAGGACAAAGTGCAAAGCTAAGGCTAGTGGTGGTGTGTGGGGGTCATTCTTCATTCCTAAAACTCAACTAGAGCCTTGGGAAATGGGTTAGGGCATTATAATGAATAGAAGGAACAATGTGCCAATGAATTCTTGCTCACTCTCTCAACATGATATACTATCACATACTTGCTGATGAACACATCTAACACAACAAAAAAATTGATATACTGCTAGGAAGATGTTCTTTAATCATCATGCATTTGTTTGTTCAGCCACATTGAATGACTATGTTGTGGAACTTTTGTCTACACACTGTATTGAGGTAATTTAGAATAGACAAAGGTGAGTTCCTATTTTATTCTATCTCCATTTTATTTATTTTATGATTATTCTTATTGTTATATTTCTATTCTAAAACTTACACTACAACCATAAATGTTATAGTTTGGTTCCAAAATGTTTTAACTCAAGAAAATTATTTTCTATCTAAAAATGTTTATGTTATAGGTAATATATGATCATTAATCTTTCTGAAATTGAATTTTTCAGTTGAAATTTTTCAATATGTGTAAGTCTTAAATTCCACTTGCATCTGTATTTATGTTAATTTGAAAGAAATTTGGTTTGTATATGTTATGTTTCTTCTACATTTATGAAGTAATTATAATTATCATGCTAAACCTACCATTCACTGTTAGGTTGATCATTGACAATCCACATGATGAGTAACATATTGAATCTCAAGGTTTTCCCTACAATTTACCCATATTCTATCTTTTCATTTCTTTCAAGTCCTTTTGGACCAATTTCATAAATTTCCCTTCTTTATATTCTTTTTGGACTCCTTATGCAATTTGAGCTTTATGGATGGTGAAATCAATATTTACACTCATTTATGAGTATTAAGGGGTATTTGCACAAATAAACCACTTAATGTAATAATTGAGGACTAATAATGCAAAATGGCCATTAATGAGATAATATGAGTGGATAATGTTAATTTAGTGTTAATGTGGCTTTTAGGATAAGAAATGAGTAATGAAGAGGAATTGACTTAATTAATGAGTATATTAACCTAATTTCCTTCTCTCTCCTCAAAAATGATAATAATATATCAAAATAGAATATAAAGATGAGTCCTTGTTCTTAAAATTAATTATGGATGGATATCTCGAAATTCCCTCATGTAATCCACTAAAAGAAGTCTTTTCATATAACTCATTCATTTTAATGTATTAATATACTCTTTAGTGAGAAAATATTAATTAAGGACCTTATTGGATATAAATATGAAATCTAATTATATGGCATCATTCTAAATGCTAATTAGAACCTATGGTCCAAGTTTGGTGCCTTTTGGACATCCTTTGACCATTGAATTTATCATTTGAAGATCTAAAATTTCACTTACATTATTTCCTTATTAATAATTATACTTATATGCCTTTTCCTCTTAACCCTCCTCCTGTAATGCCCGCACGTCTGTGGGTCTTCTCCATCGCGACACATGCGGCCGTAGTAACGGCTGGCGATTCGCGACATCTCCTCTTCCACCGATCATCTTCCCCTCACCCCTCCATTTCATCTTCTCCTCTTCTGTTCTGCTTTCCCTCTCCTATCCATAAACTCCTAGAAGCCTCCCACCTAACTAGACCTACAGAAACATCGAAGAACTTGCAACCTGTCACCATCACCGCTTAACATAAACTCCTCGATGCCCACAATCCTTGGCAGAATCCTCTTTCTCGGTGCCGTCGGCGATTAAATCGACCTGCAACTATAGGTCATTGCCCCTGTCAGACCCAACGCAACACACTCCCTCAGATCTCGATCTCCTCTCCTTCTCTGATCTGAGCCACTACCAGATCTGCCGCTACATCCCATCTGATCCGACCTACAATAGGTCCTACAACTGTGGTCACCTCCACCACCAGTGGCCCGTCATGGCCATCCTGTCATCTGCAAGCACACCCGTCACCACTCCTCGATCTCCACGACAGCCAACTTCCTCACCGATACCACCGCCATCCATCACTGCGGCGGCTTGCACTACTGGCGGAATGAAGACCATACTGCACTGCTTACAGACCATATCCCAACCCCTTCCAGCCTAGCCATTGCCTCCTCCTCCATCTTGATACCAAGCGGCGGTCTACAACTCAGACCTGGGTGCCTTTGCCCCAACCCCAAGCAGCCTGCAGCCACCTCAGCGCCTCGCCAGCAAACAGACAGTTGATGGCCGCCGATCCGCTACAACGGTGGTTGACTCCTTCAAGATCTCCAACATCTTCAACCTGGTGCATTGTCACTACGGCCATCTGTAACGACGCCACAACTTGTGACACATTGCCACGAGCACCACCACTACCACCCCCTGCAATGACGACGACACATCTCTTCCACCCTGAACTATCGGCCGACCTCCTGGGCCATAGACTCTCTATTCTCTATTCTCGCAGGTGGAAGTAGCACTCGCCCTGGTGCACACCGATGAGCCTCCACCATGGCGTCTCCTTCCTCGCCCTCTCCTCTTTGACGTGCTTTCAGGTTCTGCCATCAACGACCACTTACCATCATACTCCCTCAACCTATAACACCGCCAGCACTAGGAAAAGGAAACCTCTATCCTTCCCTCGCCAACATCGATGTCATGGGTTACTAAAGGAGTCACTGTAGATCTAGCTTCATCCCTAAACACTACAGGTACCTCCATCAAGCACCTCCTTCTCTACCGCGCTCTAGAGACGTCAACAGACTCAAACCATGGCAGGCAGGATGACATACCAATGGTGTCCTTGCTACATCCACGAGGCCTCAAAGAGATGATCAGATTTGAGTGGATTGTTTGAGTTTGGAGACACTCGAGTTCCATTGTTTAGATCAGCTGGAATCAAACTAATCACCATATATTAGTGCTATTGTGGCCATCATGGTAAGTTCTCCTCATATGATACTGATTTGAAGGAATGAGATATTAACAAATAAGTAGTAAATTGCTTGGTCGACTACCTGGTTTTATTATATTAACGTACTAGCATCAGTAGAGATATTGTATGGAATACAAAAAAGGTTAATAGTATCATGTTGCTTACTAATAATATGTTATACTCTATAAGTTTCAGGTATATATATGAGACTTAATCATTCAATATATTTGAAGTACCCAATATGAAGTATATGGTTTTATCTACTCTAGTTACTTAAACAATTATTCATCTGGTATCCAGTAATTTAATTGTTATAATAATGAGAGGCCTAACAATGTTGTACATGTGTTTATTAAATCACAAATTAGGCATTACTCAATCTTCTACAAATACGACACTTGGTGATGATAATAAATAATACCAGAATAGATTAACCAAATACTAATGTATTTTAGCATATGGATATGTGGATGAGATCAACTCAATATCTAGACACTAGTAGATGATTATATATATAGTTTTAACTATTTTAGAACAACACCTAATGTTTCTATATGTGACTTAGAATTAAATAATAGGAAAACACTATTTATAGAAATACCTATGTGGAGTATGATGAAATATGCATACTTGTTTACCCATATATACATTAAGAGATGCTTATGTTTTCACACATGCTTGTAAGAAAGACTAATATCATAGATTCTTGGAATAAGAGAAATTCAATAAAGATATCTAAAATTTAGGGATCTGGTTAATGCCAATACATATATGTCATAATTACATATTTAGACTTATGTGGCTAAATATAGATGTTAGATCTCAATCGGATACCTAAGGGTAGCATGTTAAACACAATTAAGACTAAAATCCCTAATATGCCTTTAGGAAACTAGAATTAGAATAAAATGCGCTATGAAAATGGATAATAGGAATGTACTCACTTGTTCACTTGATTTTATCTAATGTATATAATGTGTTCCTAGGGTGAGTGCTCAACTTTCGGGACCAAGTATAACAACTGAACAAGCCATTAATCATGAAGATCAGGTATGTGACCCCTATGTATGTGAAAACCTATTGGTGTATGTGAAGCCTATTTCATATGTGAAAACCTATTGGTGCATGTGATTTGTATTATATGTGGAATGTATATTGTGCAATCAACCTACTCTTCAGTTGGGCTCTTATCCAACCCTGTCTCACTATTGTGTTAGCCTTGTTATCCTTATAAATGTCTTTATTTGGCTCTTTACTATGTGATGCTTCTATTGCCTATGTGGCTCATTTAATTGTAACTCTTGAATCTTGCTATGGCCAATGTTTGGCTCATCCATTTGTTGAGATTATTTATTTGGGTTTTATTCCCATTTTGCAATGTTGCAATCTTGTTATACTTCTCAATACTACCAAGTGACTATTAAGCATGATTTATTTTAGGCCAAATGACAATGTAGTGTACATGAGTACAAACCACCCACAGGGCACTGAGGTTTTAGTCCTCCTGTTGGGCAATGGGGTTTTAGTCCCCCTGCCATTTTATATTAGGCACTGGGGTTTTAGCCCCCCTGCCACTTTATATAGGCACTGGGGTTTTAGTCCCCCTGCCACTTGGTGAGGTCCGGTAGGTGCCTCACCCTACATTGAGATGACTTTGTGTCTTAATACATTCATGCTATGTGATTGTTATTGTGGTGATTGTTTATGGCAGTTTTTTCTCTCTTATTCATATACTTGCCTCATTTCATTTGAAAGCTCTTAGTGTAGAGAATCTTTTATATTGCAATGCTTTAGATTATTTAATTATCCTATTTCTCTTGAATAACACATACTTTTATCCTTTTCTCTTGCGGGATGATCCCAACCATCCAGGTATAGGATCGGAGTGTGCAATGGAAGCTTGGTGAGCTTGCCTAAGGCTAAGGAGAGAGAACAACTAGTATGGACTTAGCTATAACTTTATGTATGCTAAGTTGTTTTGTTTGGAGACAAGTTGTATTAGTTTAAGTCTTCCTCTACCTATATCCTATGCTTGTATAAAGTTGTACTCCCATTTGGGAAATTTTTATAATGTACTCTTTATACATTTTGAATAAAGTCAAGTTTTATTTCTTCCGCTACCACACAGTTGATGAATTTGTTTATCATGTTTAATAGTAGAGACTTGGTCTTTAGAACATGGTATCAGAGCATCTAGGCAGTCAAATTCTTGACTAATTCAAATTGTCTCCAAGATAGAACCCTTATACAATATATAGTTTCCCTATAGTAAGTTTTTCACCTTAGAGTTGACCTAGCATGAAAGTTTGATTTAGAATCATAATAATTTCATATTAAAAATAAAATTTGTCAACTTTTTGGTGAATTGTCTATTTAAAAGCTACTATAGCAATAAGTTGAAGTGATGGTGTCTAGAAAGGGTCAGAGCTTGGGGGCTGGCAATATTTTCCTCCACCCCACTAGCTTGGTAACGAGGACTCCCATGCTCATATGACCTGGCTTGGCCTGATCTGATTCAGACAACTCGAAATAGTCTACCCTTAGACATATTACCTTATTGTTGAGTAACCTTAGAAACCCTTACATGATGATTTGATTTTTCCAACCAAAAATCATTTTGAAATCCTAAGGTACCTTTTATGAGCCTCAGATTTCCATGTTTAGGGTTAGTGTACCCTATGCTATACCTTAAAGCTTGGAAAGTAGTGATTAGTAAGACTTTTTAGTGTTGGACCTTATACTTGGTTATATACCCTTTCACCTATAAAATAGTTTGACTTAGTAACCCTTTAACTAGGGTGGTGGTGTTAGTACCTTGTTAGATTTTGGAGTTGCTGATTTTGAGGACGAAATCCTCTTTAAGGGGGTGGAGTCCCTCAATGCCTTGAAATCAAGAAACCTTAACTCCTTAGATATGGGATTAGAGGGCTTATATGTTTAGTGTTGAATAAACATAATATAATTATAATTCATCTTGTTTGTTTATGAACAAATGGATAAGTCATATAGGAATAATTCTTATGCTTGAACCATAATATATTCTTGATACAAATAATTAGTTATTCATTAATATTTGTGAATATACATAATTTTTGACTAAGTTACCCTAATGATAGATAAAAGCTTAATATGTAATGGTCATGTTGACCTAAACCCTAATATGCAATCATCTAGCTTTGACAACATATACATATACATATATATCCTTAATGTTTTCATGATACACTAGTGACATCAGGTGTCATCACATAATGTGCCTTGGTACATGTAAATGGATTATAATCACTTAATCGTAAGTGTGACCCAATTATCAACATAGGAAAGGCATATCACCTTGTTCAATGAATACATCACATTAATCATCTTATCAAAAATTGGTTTATGAATCAATTCAGATAATCACTAAAATGCATAAAATGAGCAATTTGATTCATATAATGCGACGTTAATTCATATGAATTAATGTTATAAGAGAAAATGATTAATGATGTCAATGGATATGAGTATGAAAGATAGTGTGACAATATGTAACTCTGTTATAAGCCATTAATGTCATACATTTGGACTTGTTATATGTTTAACAATTTGTTGATAATAGTATATGGTTCTCACCAAGATAATATGTGATAATCCTACATGATGAATTTAATGGAGAATAATATCAAGTTATTAAGGTTGTGCTCAAATGCATCTATAAATGTTGAAATGGCTTAGTAAACCCTAGTTGTGCTTAAAACCCTTGATGAGGGAAATACATATGATATAATGTTGAGATGTAATTGTTTCGAAAATAATATGAATAAAATGTAGCACACGTGTTGGAATAATAAATATGATGCCTCTTCATGATGGAGATTATGCTAATAAGGCAAAACTATTAATTATGTTGAGTTTGATAAAAGTCTATAGGTTTTGTAGAAACCTTAGTAAGACTTGGCCTATGTGTAGAACTTTTAGTACTCACCTAGTTGTTTAAGGTTGGGATGTTGCACACTCACCCCCTCTTCCCTCTTTTTGTGATTTTGGGGACAAAATCCTCTATAAGGGGTGGAGTGCTGTAACATACTAAATCTCAGGGTCTTCCCTACAATTTATCCATATTCTATCTTTTCATTTCTTTTAAGTCCTTTTGGACCATTTTTCATAAATTTCCCTTCTTTATATTCTTTTTGGACTCCTTATGCAATTTGAGCATTATGGATGGTGAAATCAATATTTACACTCATTTATGAGTATTAAGGGGTATTTGCACAAATAAACCACTTAATGTTATAATTGAGGACTAATAATGCAAAATGGCCATTAATGAGATAATATGAGTGGATAATGTTAATTTAGTGTTAATGTGGCTTTTAGGATAAGAAATGAGTAATGAAGAGGAATTGACTTAATTAATGAGTATATTAACCTAATTTCCTTCTCTCTCCTAAAAAATGATAATAATATATCAAAATAGAATATAAAGATGAGTCCTTGTTCTTAAAATTAATGATGGATGGATATCTCGAAATTCCCTCATGTAATCCATTAAAAGAAGTCTTTTCATATAACTCATTCATTTTAATGTATTGATATACTCTTTAGTGAGAAAATATTAATTAAGGACCTTATTGGATATAAATATGAAATCTAATTATATGGCATCGTTCTAAATGCTAATTAGAACCTATGGTCCAAATTTGGTGCCTTTTGGACATCCTTTGACCATTGAATTTATCATTTAATGATCTAAAATTTCACTTACATTATTGCCTTGTTAATAATTGTACTTATATGCCTTTTCCTCTAAACTCTCCTCCTGCAACGCCCGCTCGTCCATGGGTCTTCTCCATCGTGACGTATGCGGCCGTGGTAACGGCTGGCGATTTGCGACATCTCCTCTTCCTCTCCTCTTTCACCGATCCTCTTCCCCTCACCCCTCTGTTTCATCTTCTCCTCTTCTATTCTACTTTCCCTCTTCTCTCCATAAACTTCTAGCGGCCTCCCACCTAACTAGACCTACAGAAACAGTGAAGAACTTGCAACCTGCTGCCATCGCTGATTAACAGAAACTCCCCGATGCCCACAAACCTTGGCGGACTCCTCTTTCTCGGTGCCGCCGATGATTAAATCGACCTGCAACTACAGGTCATCACCCCTATCAGACCCAACGCAACACACTCCCTCAGATCTCGATCTCCTCTCCTTCTCCGATCTGAGCCGCTACCAGATCTGCCACTGCATCCCATCTGATTGGACCTGCAACAGGTCCTACAACTGTGGTCACCTCCACCACCAGTGGCCCATCATCGCCATCCTATCATCTGCAAGCACACCGGTCACCACTCCTCGGTCTCCACGACAACCAGCTTCCTCACTGGTACCACCGCCATCCATCACTGCGGCGGCTTGCACTATCGGCGGACTGCAGACCAGACTGCACCGCTTACAGACCATATCCCAACCCCGGCCAGCTTAGCCATCGCCTCCTCCTCCATCTTGATACCAAGCGGCGGTCTGCAACTCAGACCTGGGTGCCTTTGCCCCGACCCCAAGCGTCCTGCAACCACCTCGGCGCCTCACCAACAAACAGACAGCTGATGGCCACCGATCTGCTACAACAGTGGTTGACTCCTTCAAGATCTCCAGCATCGTCAACCTGGTGCATGGTCACTACGGCCATCTGCAACGATGCCACAACCTACGACACCTTGCCATGAGCACCACCACCGCCACGCCCTGCAACAACGGCGACACATCTCTTCCACCCTGAACTATCGGCTGACCTCCTGGGCCATAGACTCTCTATTCTCTATTCTCATTGGGGGAAGTAGCACTCGCCCTAGTGCACACCGATGAACCTCCACCATGGTGTCTCCTTCCTCGCCCTCTCCTCTCTGACGTGCTTTCAGGTTCTGCCATCAACGACCACTGACCATCATACTCCCTCAACCTGTAACGTCGCCAGCACTGGGAAAAGGAAACCTCTATCCTTCCCTCGCCAACATCGACGTCATGGGTTACTAAAGGAGTCACAGTAGATCTAGATTCATCCCTAAACACTAAAGCTACCTCCATCAAGCACCTCCTTCTCTACCCCGCTCTAGAGAGGTCAACAGACTCAAACCATGGCAGGCTAGATGACATACCAATGGTGTCCTTGCTACATCCACGAGGCCTCAAAGAGATGATCAGATTTGAGTGGATTGTCTGAGTTTGGAGACACTCGAGTTCCATTGTTTAGATCAGCTGGAATCAAACTAATCACCATATATTAGTGCTATTGCGTCCATCATGGTAAGTTCTCCTCATATGATACTGATTTGAAGGAATGAGATATTAACAAATAAGTAGTAAATTTATTGGTCGACTACATAGTTTTATTATATTAACGTATGCCAGTAGAGATATTGTATGGAATAAAAAAAAGGTTAATAGTATCATGTTTCTTACTAATAATATGTTATACTCTATAAGTTTGAGGTATGAGACTTAATCATTCAATAGATTTGAAGTAGCCAATATGAGGTATATGGTTTTATCTACTCTAGTTACTTAAACAATTATTCATCTAGTATCTGGTAATTTAATTGTTATAATAATGAGAGGCCTAACAATGTTGTACATGTGTTTATTAAATCACAAATTAGACATTACTCAATCTTCTAAGAATACGACACTTGGTGATGATAATAAATAATACCACAATAGATTAACCAAATACTAATGTATTTTAGCATATGGATTTGGGGATGAGATCAACTCAATAGCTAGACACTAGTAGATGATTATATATATAGTTTTAACTATTTTAGAACAACACCTAATTTTTCTATATGTGACTTAGAATGAAATAATAGGAAAACACTATTTATAGTAATACCTATGTGGAGTATGATGAAATATGCATACTTGTTTACCCATATATACATTAAGAGATGCTTATGTTTTCACACATGCTTGTAAGAAAGACTAATATCATAGATTCTTGGAATAAGAGCAATTCAATAAAGATAGCTAAAATTGAAGGATCTGGTTAATGCCAATACATATATGTAATAATTACATATTTTGACTTATGTGGATAAATATATATGTTAGATCTCAATCGGATACCTAAGGGTAGCATGTTAAACACAATTAAGACTAAAATCCCTAATACGCCTTTAGGCAACTAGAATTAGAATAAAATGCACTATGAAAATGGATAATAGGAATGTACTCACTTGTTCACTTGATTTTATCTAATGTATATAATGTGTTCCTAGGGTGAGTGCTCAACTTTGGGGACCAAGTATAACAACTGAACAAGCCATTAATCATGAATATTAGGTATGTGACCCCTATGTATGTGAAAACCTATTGGTGTATGTGAAGCCTATTTCGTATGTGAAAACCTATTGGTGCATGTGATTCCTATTATATGTGGAATGTATATTGTGCAATCAACCTACTCTTCAGTTGGGCTCTTATCCAATCCTATCTCACTATTGTGCTAGCCTTGTTATCCTTATAAATGTCTTTATTTGGGTCTTTACTATGTGATGCCTCTATTGCCTATGTGGCTCATTTAATTGTAACTCTTGAATCTTACTATGGCCAATGTTTGGCTCATCCATTTATTGAGATTATTTATTTGGGTTTTATTCCCATTTTTCAATGTTGCAATCTTGTTATACTTCTCAATACTGCCAAGTGACTATTAAGCATGATGTATTTTAGGCCAAATGACAATGTAGTGTACATGAGTACAAACCACCCACAGGGCACTGAGGTTTTAGTCCTCCTGTCGGGCACTGGGGTTTTAGTCCCCCTGCCATTTTATATTAGGCACTGGGATTTTAGTCCCCCTGCCACTTGGTGAGGTCCGGTAGGTTCCTCACCCTACATTGAGATGACTTTGTGTCTTAATATATTCATGTTATGTGATTGTTATTATGGTGATTGTTTATGGCAGTTTTTTCTCTCTTTTCTATATACTTGCCTCATTTATTTTGAAAGCTCTTAGTGTAGAGTATCTTTTATATTGCAATGCTTTAGATTATTCAATTGTACTATTTCTATTGAATAACACATACTTTTATCCTTCTCTCTTGTTGGATGATCCCAACCATCGAGGTATAGGATCGGAGTGCGCAATGGAAGCTTGGTAAGCTTGCCTAAGGCTAAGGAGAGAGAACAACTAGTATGGACTTAGCTATAACTTTATGTATGCTAAGTTGTTTTGTTTGGAGACAAGTTGTATTAGTTTAAGTCTTCCTCTACCTAGATCCTATGTGTAAGGACCCTGACCTAGGTTTTGGGCTAACCCACTTTGCTTTGCTTATGAAAGGTGCTTATAACCTTAATCTAATCTCTCTAGATGTTTTGTCATCATGTGACAAGCTCATGTTTCCAGTTTGGTCCTGTTTGGATGTTGTTTGAGCAATGTTTGCTTGTTTTGGACCAAAGTGCAATTTACCCAAAGTTAGGGGTTATATTACAATATGTCACATGTAAAGCATGACTTTAGTTCTCTTGCATCATTATAAAGAGAATTATGCTATGGGGCACCTTTTGGAAGACCTATGTTTCAAGTTTGAGCTTGGTTGGTTGATGTTTATGCTTTTTGTGCAAGTTTTGGTGTAAATTGCAATTTACCCAAAGTGGAGGGGTCAATGTGCAATTTATCAGTTCTAGAGTCTTCTTGCTTGTGTGGGACATCATATAGAGTGAGTATGGATGATGGGGTGCTATTTTTGGTTGATAGATGAGGAATGTCATCCTTATATGGTCTTTATATCACATATGTGTCACATAGGCCACCTTGTCCTTTAGTGTATCGGCTAAGACATGAAGGCGTGTCACCCAACAGGGGTGTGTCGACCATGCCAGCTGCCCAGCTGCACGATACACTTCCTAGAGTGTATCACCAGGCCATGCATGAGCTGCTAGGGTGGCAACAAGTGGCGTTATGATCTAGAGAAAGTGTCACCTTGGTTTATGTGGTTATGACACCTCTCCCTTGCTACCTCTCTCTTCCTTGGTGTATATAACTCCCTTCCTCCTTAGACAAGCAATGCTTTTCGTCCACCTTCCTTCCCCTACCTGTATGTGACGAGAATGGGAGCTTGGGAGCTAAGGAAGACTCCCATGGAGCATGGAGGGGCGAGCTCCTTGGCCATGGAAACTCCTTGGTCAAGATCCGACCTTGGTGAGTCATGCTTCTTTGCTAGTTTTTCCTTGTGCTCACTTCTTCACCTTCCTCTTTCCATCTCAGCCATGGATAGGCCCTTGATAAGAGTAAGCAAGGACTTGGTCATCTTCCCTCCTTTCTTCTTCTTGAGCTATACATAACCTTAGTTTCTTCTTCTTCTTCTTCCTTTGTTTCTTGAGGTGGTGATGATGGTGCCGAAGGAATGTTTGGAGCTTTGGATGGGTGATGTTCTTGGAAGAGAATGTGTGTTTGCTGCTTGGATCATGGAGTTTTATTCCTTTCATGGAGATCCTCTTAAGGTGGGTTACATAACTCTTAACCATCTCTATTATGCACACTCTCCATATATGTATATGATGGTTCTTGTACTTAAATCGTTACCTTTTCTCGATGATAGATATATATGGAACTTGGAATCTTATCTAATGGTAATGGTACATTCTATTACTGCCTTTACCTTGTTTTTCCTTGTGCAAGATGGTAATGGGTGGCTAGAGGTTGAAGATGACTTGCACGATATGAGTCTTTGGCCGATACAACTAGGTTGCCCAATATGGGTCTTTACCCGATACAATACTTTATTCTATAGCCTATGCTTTAGTCGATGGTTATGGCAACACCTCTTTCTCTCCTTTAGACTTGAAAGGTTAGCCTATGACCTAGACATATGGACTATATGATGAGTTGGTAATAGTTGTACCTTAATGCCCGATATCCCCTATCCACCCTAGAGACAAGCTTTGAATGACATGGTTTCTAGACCCTTGGATGGGCTCTTGGTCGATATATGTTTCCATGATGACCCTTTGAGTGTGTTGCCCGATACCCTCTTCTAGAGTTGAGCCTTGGGTGATATGATAGTCGAACTCTTTAGTGACCTTGTGACCGATATGTACCTCTACCCAAGATGATGGTGGTTGGCCGACGTAAAACCCTAACTCTAGAATCTTGGACGATATGGGGCTTCAACCCTAGTTTGGGTGATAGGGTTGTCCTGGGTGACATAGATGATCTACCCTTGTTGTACGACATGGTCTTGATGTGATGATGACCAACTTGGTGTGGTCCTCGTACTCTTGTACAACACACCCTTTTGGTGCCCTAAATGATACCCCCTCATCTAGGGTTTTCCTTGAACGTTATGTTGCCCAATATGACTCCTTACCATGGTAGTACTTGTTGGGCGATATGGATAAGTCTTGAGCCTATAATGATGAAACCATAGGTGGGCGATACCATGGCAACCTCCCTGACCGATATGAGCATGGTTGAGGGGCCTTTGTGTCGGGCATGAGGTTTGTGCTTGCACGACACTCTCTAAGTGAGTTGCCCGACATGATGCCTATGGACGATATGGAGTTGGAGTGATAGAGTTACCCTAACCCTAATATGAGAGATAAGGGTGCTCTTGTTGTAAGGATTCTTTGGGTGATATGTTGGGTTCCTGATATGGTACTCCCTGAGCGACAAGGATATGAGGATGGGTGATATGGGCGATCCCTTAATATGTTGCACGATATCATCAACCCTAGAACTTTATAAGTGTGTAGGTGTGTATGGTTTGGGTGACGTCAGGGCTGAGTGTGTATATGATACCCCACAAGGAGATATATCACCTTGGCTGATATGCCTTGCCCGACACATGGTCTCTCTCTTGGATGACTACCCAACATGTATTCATACTTGATAGCTTGGATGGCCCTAGGGTTGAGGTTGGCCGATACAGTTAAGCTTAACCTAGTTGGACGATAGGCTACCTCAGGTGCCATGATGTTGTTTGAGAGACGTCAGTTGTATGCTTGTTGGGCGTTATGGTTTGACCTTGTGTACCGTGATCTTAGGCGTTATGGCTTCATACGATATGGTGATGATAAGTTGCCCGACATGGAACCCTAACCCTAATGGGCGATAGGGTCTTGGTTGTTAAGGCCGGTTGTGATGTTGTTACACTTAGTTGCACGATATATTCTTGGTCTATGACTGCACGACACACCATTAGGTCTAAGTCTGGTCGTTATCCCCTTGATGCATGGGTGCATGTCATTCTTGAGGCCGACAACTTTGGATGAGGGTTGGTACTCTATCTGATACCTCTTTTAGTGAGGGATGGCGCTACCCGTCATACCTATAGTGAGAGTTGTAGAAGCTTTGGTGAGGGTTCTTGTAACCCAGAATGCATATATAATAATGATACATGTGATATGGTTTAATCACCTTGAACCCTGCACCTATGTTAATAATGAAATAAGAAGATAGGTTGTGAACCCTTGTATAGTGGTTACCTATGGTTAATGATAGATGAATCTCCGATAAAGTTGGATGGTGAATCATGGTGTATGATCCTTAAAGTTAATCCTTTGGGATGATGCTCATATGATTTGGGATATAGGGTATGATGGGATACCCATGATGTGGTAACAGTAGTATGTATTGATTTCACTACTACAGAAACGGCCTTTGGCGTCGGTCGTTTAACCCCATTTGGCGTCGGTTTCCGACCGACGCCTATGTGGGCGCCGCTAAAGGTCGAACACTTCGGCGTCGGTTTTTTAACCGACGCCTATTTAATCTATAGGCGTCGGTCGTTTAGTAGAGAACCGACGCCAAAAGGGTTCGCGCCACAGAAAACGGCATCATCTAGGGCACTTTCTGCATCGGTGTTTTAGTAAATAACCGACGCCACTATGGAATATAGCGTCGGTCTTTTAGTAGATGACCGACGCATAAAGTGCCCTAGATGACGCCATTTTTTGTGGCGCGAACACTTTTGGCGTCGGTTATATACTAAACGACCGACGCCTATATGTTAAATAGGCGTCGGTTTGATATGAATATCCGACGCCATTTCCAGGACTGCTTTGGCCACATCAGGCGTCGGTTTATTGAAAAAACCGACGCTGTAGGTCTTTCCTGACGGTTTTCTATAAATAACCGACGCCTATTTATATTTTTTTTTTTTTCATATCAGTTTGCAGGCCTGCTGTGGCTGGTCAGCAGGATGAGAACCTGCAGTTCAGTTTTCTGAACTGCAGGTTTACGACATCCATTGATATCAGCCTACAAACAGGCCGCAAACCTGCAAAAGTCACAAGCAAAATTCTACACAAGTACATACATTCAGACATCAATTCAATTCTCACATTCACACACATATAGAAACATTCAAATACATGTATTAACATTCAGAAATATTCATTTACATAGTATCATTCATTATCGCTATCAACATCCCAATTATATCTTACAGTTGCCACTGCTTGTATGGCTTTTGCCCATTCTTCTCTTACTTCATTTAATGCTTCCATCGTATATGGAGCATGTATATTTTTTAAATGTTTACCTGTAGTGTTGTCAGTTTTAAACACCTGCAAAGAGAATGATGTATATATATAAGTAATAATATAAAAATAATATAAGATTGATATATTGCATACTAACTAATGAGAATATATATAATACCTCATGTATGGTATCGATGTCCAATGCGGCATATTTGATAATCATCTGCATAAATCGCATCACATAGTATGCGCATGCCCATCCATTGTCTTGTGTAGCACACTATAAATTGAAACATACAAAATAATACAACTAAGCACAATTCACATCAATAATATATATATTTGAGTCGGGAACTTACTTGTACGTTCTGCCAATTTATTGGCTGGTTCTTTTTCCTTGGGACCGTTCCTCCAGCCTTTTTGAATGCATCTAAACCCCTACATGTTAATATAACACAATAAATTGCATAAGTAAATAGTAATGTAATAAAAGATGTTAACGGATATAAAAATGAAATATTTCTCACCAGAATAATGGCATTCTCATTACGTGTCCAATTTTAGTGTTCAATGTACTCCCCGCAGGATCTAGATAATAAACAGTGAATGTCCCGGGGACAATAACTAGTAACTCCCAATGTCTACCGCTAGAAGTAAGAAGTTAACAATTAATAACTCAAAATGCAAAATAAAAATGGAATTTTCTTAAGTCCAAATTATAAATAAAGTAAACTTACTTGACATTGAATGGAGCTATTATTATCGTCTTCTTTTGCTGACCAAAAATTGTAAAAGCATCTATACAGTATTGTTGAACATTATCAGGGTCTTTAGCTACCAAACTAATCAATGATGGAATCAAAAATCCCACATGATCAAATGCAAATTGTTTGCAATGATCTTCGACTAGGTAGCTGCAAAACATATAGGCGTATGCATTAATATATAAGAAACCAGATCACCGGATCTTACACAAGGTATATGGATGTATAAACAAGATCTCACCTTATCCATGTCTCTATCATTGATGTATTCAGCCAATCATACATAAACAGCTCAATAATATCTTGTATAAATAAAGAGCTATCGTATGATTGACCTGCATAATCTGCATCTAAAGAAATAATTATAGGGCAATGTACATTATGTGCCCGTAGCCAACATGCCATTCCCCTACAAGCAGGACCTAACGGGTATGTTAGGTC
This sequence comes from Alisma plantago-aquatica, assembly GCA_963693085.1. Taxonomy (NCBI): domain Eukaryota; kingdom Viridiplantae; phylum Streptophyta; class Magnoliopsida; order Alismatales; family Alismataceae; genus Alisma; species Alisma plantago-aquatica. The sequence continues at coordinate 1,036,743,094 of OY856409.1, forward strand.
AGTTGGAACCCAATCGGGTAATGCGGGAAGTGGAAGTGGAGGCCTAGGTGCTCCTGGTGTCTTCTTTTTAACCTGTACATATAATTTCAGATCAGTTGACATCATATATACACATTAACAGTCTAAATCAATGTAAATTTATCTTACAATTTCAGTCGTGTAGACGACATCTGCTTTGGGCCACAATATCACCCCGCCTTCTGCATCAGCAAGTCTATCAATATCCGGGTGGGGATATGGCAATGTAGCTTCTCTCCAATCAGGTAACACACGTATCGGGCTCACACGAACGTAGCCCTGTGGCATTGGAGTCCCGTGAAACATTGCCCCAGGAAGGGACGGGTAAGCCTGCGCCTCTGCAACAACGTAGTCTTGCATTCTTAAGCGGCATGGCTTCAATGCCTACAAATTTACGTAAAGAATATTATACATATATACATATCATCTTGAAAACATAACAACTTGAAAAGACTAACTACAATGTCATAAACAATACTTACAGCAGACGTGCTAGGCGATGGGTCTCCAGGATTACTCGCAGTCTGTGCATCAGGAGAAGAGTGGGTCGCCATAGGCATATTGGAAGCCTGAGATGCCTGCCACCGCAGCAATTCTTCCTTGACCTTCTCAGCAACTACATCGTTGATCTTCTTAGCAACTAAATCCTCAACTCTCTTATTCTCCTATACATGGATAAAAGAAACATTAGCTTCTTATTAATGAATTTCCTTTTGCAGTAACATTCTAAAAAAAGAATAGGTTACCTCTTCTTGAGAAAGTCCCGCTCTGGGTTTGCGCTGGGATGGCCCAAAGAATGCTTTGATGCCAACACCAGCGCCGGCACCTCTAACACGTCCAGGATGCTCTGGGTTACCCAGAGCAACTGTCAATTCATCCCTTGTGCCCTGAGGGATGAACGTGCCTTGTTTCCTCTGCTCGTGCAGCTCCCGCTAATCACCATAAACAGAAATTGGTAAGTTAACACCACAAATAATCAATATTCAAACGATTTCTCTAAGAGTTGTATTTTACCATTTTTGCAGCCGCCTCAGCAGTTACAGGCTTCTTTATTTCACCCTTCTTGTTTTGCCTGCCAGCTATCCAGATATCATGGCGAGGCATGGGTGTGGCAGACTCCTGAGTAGGAGCAGACTCCTGAGTAGCCGCAGACTCCGCCTGTAGTCTTTGGCGAACGCTTGCATAGCCTTTTGGACCCATAGTGTGGTCATGCACATTCAGTGCACGCCTTGCTTTTTGTGCGTCACTGAGGGCCTAGTTAGTATGCACATTAATGATTTGGTTAGTAGCACTAAATGCTAATCTTGAAACAGGTGAATACAATGTATATTAATTAAATTAGGAGTGACACCTAATACCTTGAATTCTTCAGATTTTCTTGAAGCAACAAAATTGTCCCAATCTTCTTTGTCCAAGAAGTTCCATTGTTCAAGGGCTGACTTCTTCTTCTTATCACCCTCTTTTATGTATTCTCTGTTCAGATTTGTCCTATAATTCCTAAGCATCTTTCCAGCGCGTTGCATCACATTTTTACGATGCAACTTCTCATCCAATGCAAACAGATTCTGTAAAATAGAAATGTTATTAACTAGTATCCAAAATAGAATTGCAAATAATAGAATTTGTAATCTACAAAATAGAATTGCAAATAATAATAACTCACGCATAAATCCTTCCATATCAAGTCTTTTTTCCCTTGAGGAACTTTATGCCAATTGTCATACTTAACACCACAATGGCTCCGAGTGGTACACCCAAGATAGTTCACAAAATTATTGCGGTTCACTCCAATTGGATTTCCTCCATTATCAAACTCCACCACCAATTTAGATCCACTACCACTTAGCGCTAATAACTTCTTCAACAGAGTGATGCCCCTTTTCTTGTTAAGTGTCTGGTGTTGCGCATCAAGTTGCTCCAGTGCTTCAGTGGGTACAGGTGCATCAACCTAAAATTTGACAAAAATAAAACACACTAACTTAGCCCAATATAGAAATATAGGATATATGACATAACTAGAAGATAATGAATTTTATAGAAATACAGGATATGTTTTTAGAACTTACATTAGTATCCTCTCCATGCTCGTCATGGACAGCATGCTCATCATGAACTTCATGCTCATCATGGACATCATGCTCATCATGGTCAGCCATCTGAAAATGTCATTAAAAAGGCAAACATTTAGCATTTCTATTAACTAGAAAAAGGCAAACATTTAGCATTTGTATTAACTAGAAAAAGGCAAACATTTAGCATTTGTATTAACTAGAAAAAGGCAAACATTTAGCATTTGTATAAACATACATGTCTCTAAAATTGTGATCTTTTATCAATTAACAATCCTTCATTGTGATCTCCGCGCACATATAAGTCATCATTAGCTTCAATATTTTGTGGAGTTGGCAACCCAACTGAGAATGGACTGGAGTCATCATACTTATCATAGTACTCTTCTTCATCTATAGGATCTTCAATGAACTGTCTTTTACCATGAAGAACAACCAACCATTTATCATTTGCAGGATCATCGATATAGAATATTTGTTTCGCCTGTGATGCCAATATGAATGGTTCACCCTTCTCGCCAATATTTTCAAAGTTCACCAAAGTGAAACCCAATTCATCCACTATAACTCCTTTGGTGTTATCAACCCAATTACATTTAAAGAGCGGAATTTTGAAATCTATGTAGTCAAACTCCCAAATGTCCTCAATGACACCGTAATATGACATTTTAGCTTCACGTGGACTCTTATCCTTTGCACTTGCAAAGTACATAGTCGACGCTTGAAGAGTGACCCCACTATTTTGGACGACACTCTTATCATCTTGGCGCTTTGTGTAATATGTGAATCCATTAATGTCAAACCCTTCATAAGACATAACATTCGGTTTTGGTTTAAAGGCGAGGCATTTGATAGTTTCTGTAATATCATGTGGTGTTTGAGATAGTTGATGTAAGACTTTATCTTCAAACCACTTAGTAAAAGTCTTATTATGCTCTCTAGCAAGCCACATTGAACTTGCTCGAGGATGTTGTCTCTTTATGAAATTGGTATGTTCCTCGATATAAACACTCACTTCATCCATATTGTGTAAAATATACAAGTGAGCTTGTTCCAACTGCTCACGGCTGATTACTTTCACCCGTGATCCCAAAATTCCTTTGCCCTCCTCAATATTCTTGTCATTATCAGGAGTGTCATTACCACTGAGAAAGTCATTGCAAAAATCCATAACCTCTCTCGCCACATAACCTTCAATAATACTCCCTTCAGGCCGATAACGGTTTCGAACATCACCTTTAAAAACGCTCATGTATCGTTCAAAGGGATACATCCAATGCAAGAAAACTGGTCCCAACATTTTCACTTCCCTAGTCAAGTGGACAACAAGATGTACCATGATATCAAAGAACGAAGGAGGGAAATACATCTCAAGCTGACATAGGGTAACAACCACTTCTCTTTGCAAATTATCGAGAGTATCAGGGTCAATAACTTTGCTGCATAGACTGTTGAAAAAGAAACAAAGTCTGGTAATTGCAAACCTTACATGCTTCGGCAATATAGATCGAATTGCCACGGGCAATATTTGTTGCATTAGAGTGTGACAATCATGAGATTTAAGACCTATCAATTTCAGATCTTTCATTGATACCAATCTACGGATGTTGGATGAGTAACCATGTGGCACCTTAACATTTACCAAGCATTCACAAAAAGTTTTCTTCTCCTTTCTAGACAACGTGTAACAAGCGGGAGGTAAGTATGTTCTTTTATTACCCATTTCACGTAATTCTGTTAATTCTGACCTTATTCCCATTTCACGTAGGTCCAGTCTGGATTTTATCCCATCTTTAGTCTTACCTGGTATATTTAATAGAGTACCAATGATGCTATCACATACATTTTTCTCAACGTGCATTACATCGATACAATGCCTGACTGTCAAAGAACTCTAATAAGGAAGATCCCAAAATATTGACTTCTTCTTGAATGAAGAATTGTCACTCCGTGTGGCCATACTACATTGTGATTTCTTACCAAATTCATTGACAATGTCTTTTACTCTTTCATAAACAACATCCCCTGGTATAGGTTTAGGTGCACTTCGTTCATCATTCCATCCATTGAATGCTTTGCGCTTCCTACGATACGGATGGAATTTTGAAAGAAACCTTCGATGACCAAGATATACAGTCTTGCCGCCATGTTTTAGTCTTATTGAATCAGTGTTTTCTTCACATATAGGACACGCTTTAGCTCCTTTGACACTATATCCAGACAAATTCCCATATGCTGGAAAGTCATTAATAGTGCAAAACAACATAGCGTGCAAACGAAATGTCTCTCTTGCTGAAGCATCATAGGTCATCACACCTTCAGCCCAAAGTTTCTTTAAGTCATCAATCAAAGGTTCAAGATAAACATCGATATCATTTCCGGGTTGTTTAGGACCCGATATCAACAATGACAACATAACGTACTTATTTTTCATACACATTCAGGGAGGAAGATTGTATATAACAAGCATGACTGGCCAAGTGCTATGTTGGCTGCTCAATGTCCCGTACGGATTCATCCCATCTGTACAAAGCCCAAGTCTTAGATTCCTATCTTCTTCACCAAATTTAGGGTACAATAGATCAATCTTCTTCCACTGTGGGGAATCAGACGCATGTCGTAGGATCCCATCATTATTTTTCTTAACATCTGCATGCCACCTCAAATTCTTCGCATCTTTCGGATTTGCAAACAAGCGTTGAAACCGTGATATTATAGGTAGATACCACAACACCTTGGCAGGAGAACAAGTTTTGGACTCCCCCGAAGTCGTCAATTTATACCGTGACGCACCACATTTTGGACAATCTTTCAAATCTACATAGTCCTTTTGAAATAATACACAATCATTCGGGCATGCGTGTATCTTCTTGGCCTCCATTCCCATTGGGCACAACATTTTCTTTACCTGGTATGTTGAGATTGGAAGCTCGTTTTCTTCAGGAAGCATTTCTTTCAACAAAGTCAACAATGAAGTGAAGCTTTTGTCGCTCCATCTATTGTTAGCTTTCAACTTATACAATCTCAAGACAGCGCTAAGCTTCGTAAACTTAGCACAACCTGTGTATAACGGTATCTCAGCATCATGCACAATGTTTGTAAAGATAGGAGGTGGATCGGTGTGCTCTACCCTACAACTATCCAGCATCGCATCAACGATGTCTGCTGGAACTGGTTCGTTCACATTTACGTCATCAGAGGCAATTTCTTCTTCCACCCAAGCACTGCTATCGACATCTACTGGTTTCGATTTTGAAATCTCTCCATGCCAGTGCCATTCTGTATAGCCTTGTACAATCCCGTTGCACATGACATGACTTTTGATTTCCTCACCAGTGTTGACTTTCAAGTTGTTACCGCAATGCCTACATGGACAGTAGAACCTATCTGTAGGTTTTTTCCTATGTTCCTCGGAAAATCTAATAAACTGATCAAGACCAGATATAAACTCTGGGGTGCAACGATTACGAATGGACATCCATGATCTATCCATTCTATGATCAGAGAAAACAAGTATATATTAGGAAAAGATTAGGCAACATTTCCCTAGTATATAATAAATGTGTACCACCTATCCCATCCTTGAACACCTAATCTCACTAGTAAGTGTATAATGTGTATTGGGTTTTCGAGAAAATTTCGGCAGCATTTCCCCGCTGTTCTCTAAGTACATATGAACTTAGAGAACAAACGGGGAAATGCTACCAAAATTTTCTCGAAAACCCAATACACATTATACACTTACATCCTAAGTGAGATTAGGTGTTCAAGAACAGTCCCAAACCGGGGACTATCCAAGATTTACTCCTAATGAGTCAATCTTGGATGGGTTTCTAGGCCAACAATAATAGATATCTACAATGAAGCCGGATTCCATACAAACAGTATATAATTTAGTGATTGTTCATTCTAATTTATACCAATGTACAAGTAATATAAAAAACAATGATTGTTCACATTCTAGGCCAACAAACACATGTGATGTCATTCTTATATATAATAAATGTGTACCACCTATCCCATCCTTGAACACCTAATCTCACTAGTAAGTGTATAATGTGTATTGGGTTTTCGAGAAAATTTCGGCAGCATTTCCCCGCTGTTCTCTAAGTACATATGTACTTAGAGAACAAACGGGGAAATGCTACCAAAATTTTCTCGAAAACCCAATACACATTATACACTTACATCCTAAGTGAGATTAGGTGTTCAAGAACAGTCCCAAACCGGGGACTATCCAAGATTTACTCCTAATGAGTCAATCTTGGATGGGTTTCTAGGCCAACAATAATAGATATCTACAATGAAGCCGGATTCCATACAAATAGTATATAATTTAGTGATTGTTCATTCTAATTTATACCAATGTACAAGTAATATAAAAAACAATGATTGTTCACATTCTAGGCCAACAAACACATGTGATGTCATTCTTATATATAATAAATGTGTACCACCTATCCCATCCTTGAACACCTAATCTCACTAGTAAGTGTATAATGTGTATTGGGTTTTCGAGAAAATTTCGGCAGCATTTCCCCGCTGTTCTCTAAGTACATATGTACTTAGAGAACAAACGGGGAAATGCTACCAAAATTTTCTCGAAAACCCAATACACATTATACACTTACATCCTAAGTGAGATTAGGTGTTCAAGAACAGTCCCAAACCGGGGACTATCCAAGATTTACTCCTAATGAGTCAATCTTGGACGGGTTTCTAGGGCAACAAACACATTTGATGTCATTCTTATATATAATAAATGTGTACCACCTATCCCATCCTTGAACACCTAATCTCACTAGTAAGTGTATAATGCGTAATTGGTTTTCAAGAAAATTTCGGCAGCATTTCCCCGCTGTTCTCTAAGTACATATGTACTTAGAGAACAAACAGGGAAATGCTACTGAAAGTTTCTCAAAAACCCAGTACATTTGGATAATCGATAGAAGTGAGTGACTAGAGGTGAATTAGGGTTTGTAATTAAAGGGTGTATAATTTTCTTAGGATTTAAAGGAGAATATCTACATAAAATTGCAATAAAAAACAACAACATGATGAATATGATTGAAGCAAAAATGAGCTGTGTAACTAGGTATAAAATCGTACCTGTAAGTAGCGAGCTCGTGGAGGAAGAAGAGGAGTATCTCTGTCGGTAGCGAGCTCCGTTAAGGAAGAAGAGCAGTGGAGGCGGCGACGATGAGCAGTGGAGGCGGCAGCGGCGTAGGGCAGTGGCAGCAGCGGCGGAGACGCGGGGGTCGTCAGGCGGAGAAGGAGCAGGAAGGCGACACCGGCAGCAGGGAGCGGCAGGCGGCGGCGGGCAGGAAGGCGGCGGAGAAGGAGCAGGCAGGCGGTGGCGACACCGGCAGCAGAAGGAGCAGGAAGCGGCGGCGGCGCACAAGCAACAGCAGCAGCGGAGGGTCGGGCGACGGTAGCGGAGGGTGGCGGGCAGCGGCGTCGGTGAGCAGCGGAGGGTCGGGCGATGAAGACGATGAAACAGGAAAGGGGACCTAAAGTCGATCGATCATGCGTCTAATAAGTTCGTAAAGGGCGTCGGGTATCTAACAAAGCCGACGCCTAAGGTCTTCAGCGTCGGTTCCTATTACAAAACCGACGTCCAATTAGATAAAATTTGCCCCAAATAAATTGGCGGGAACCACTATAGGCGTCGGTTATCTAAGGATAACCGACACCTAAGCTGTAAATTTTTGCGCAAATTTTCATCTTATATAGGCGTCGGGCTTTAGGTAAATAACCGATGCCGTATGTGACATATTTTTTTTGCTCGAAAATTGGATTTCGCGGCAGTTTTAGGCGTCGGTTTTTTACCAAAAAAACCGACGCTTAATACAAGCGGTACCCGTGTCTTGGCTACAGACGTCGGATGACCTAGATGACCGACGTTGAATGTTATAGGCGTCGGTTTTCCTAAATAACCGACGCCCAGAAAAGCGACACTGAATGTTGTTTCTGTAGTAGTGTTTATACACCAGTTATGACATTAATCTGCATATGTTCATAATGATGGAAGAATATTCCAATGTTATAAACCTTAATCTTGATGACATGATAAACAAAGACATGTTCATGAGATATGGGGCATGATGGATGCTCACAGCTTGATAACAATAATCTAAATTAACTACGGACACAACTATGAACATGGATGTTGTTCCAATACTATACACCTAAATCCTTGATAGCATGATAATCATAATATGTTCTCTAAAGGATCTATGTTCTATGTTTGGTGATCCAGTTATCTCTTTCTTATTCAAGCTAACCATGCAGGTGTATTGAAATCATAGCCAAGTAAGAGCTATGGTGATTATATGATTACGTGCTCTGTACAACACTTGATATATGTGCAATATCTAAGTAATTATGATATGTCTTGTTGATGAGATAACATACATCATCAGTATGATGAGAAATGCATGTTGAGGTGTGACCCTCTATTAATGACATGAGGGATTGATATTACCTAATGATGTTGATGATGCCTTGAGAGGAACTGGTGTAATGTGATGAACTCAGGGATTGATATCCCATGATGATATGAAAGGATGAAGCCTTGAGAGGCAGTAGCACTATGAGATGATGTGATGGATTTATATCCCATGGCAATGTGATGATTGTTGAGGGTAATGGAAATAGTAGTAGCAATATAATACCAATGTAATGAATCTAATGTTGTTCATGTTTTATATATGGTTGCTTAATACAACTTGATTGCCCCAACAATCTACATAAAATACATTAACTAATTACAGATGAATTTCTCATGTTGTTTCCCTGGCCATAGATCCATCATCGTCAGGAGCTGGTGATGGTGAAACTGGTTCTCCTGCGGGTTAAGTCGGAGCGCATATTGTTGAATATGCGAGGTTTCTCCTAGCCTAAAATGAGGAGGTAAGAGTGCAACTTCGGTTGTAGACTCCAGAGTGCGGATTTAGACCCGTAGCTCAAATACGATAAGAGCATGGTGAACAGGCCCATGGCTCAGAATGTGTGATATGGGAGCATGAATGCGTTCATGGCTCAGAGCATGGTGAACAGGCCCGTGGCTCAGTTTCACTAGCACCGATACCTGTACCAAGGCGGGCTAGGCATAGGGTAGCCTGACCCTTTGGCTGAGGCCACTTAAGCATGAGACTGCGGTCCTGCTTGCGTTGTACTCGTGCACTGACCACGAGGTGGGAGGTCGTGGAGTCCGGCTCTTCCATTGAACTTGTATGGCACCAGCTTGGGTTTCTGACATGATTTTACTGTGCGTATAATGCAAATGCACACGTCAATGTAGTATAGGACCTTGTGAGGCCCGAGTCGAACTCAGGGACACTAAATTATCGGTAGACTACTACTAACTACTTGCAATCAACTAAACCAATAAAAAGGTTATGAGAGTTGTTGTGAAAAGAAAAAGAGCATAAAAATAAAACAAAGCAATCGATTAAGTGTTTAGTTTAATCAATTCAAATCGAGATCTTTAGGATTGCGGTTTCACCGCGGGTTTTCATTGTATGAATTTCCATATAGCTAATCAAATTCATCTCTCAATTCGGGTAGTGGCCTGTAGTCAGAACTGTCCACTGTCGTGGTACAATTCACTACCTAAGTCTAGGTCGGTTCCACCGTCGTAGTAACCTGTACCCTAAACTATGTGCATTAGAATCGACCTTTGGGTTTCCACCATTAACCTTACATCACCTTGTTCAAGGGATTTGTTAATTAATGTGAATTTCTTCTCTTTTCAACTGTTAATTCTTCTTTCGAAGTAATTAAAGGCACTATATTATCATTATGGTGATCAAGAATAATAATATAATTGAGAAAACAAAATCATACCACGGATTTAAGAGACAAATGATGAATTACTATGATAAAAACGTCATATAATGCTTCCGCGGGCTACTCCCGGTCCTAAAGATAAAGGGGATTAGCCCCGCATGTTCATCTCAGAGCAAGACATGGTTGAAGAAAGGGGAAACATGGAGAAAAACGTGAATAAGTGATGAAACCCCTGAACGGAGATGATCCAATCGTTCCTTGGTGTAGAATGTGCAATCTACAGCCTTTCGACGGTGGAAAATGTCTACTTCGGCTTTCGGAATGGCTGGGGCGTGCTTCCGGGCTCCGTTCTTCTCTCCACACCTTCTCGGGATGTGTGTAGTAGCTAATGATGTGATACCCTCCTCTTAGCCACCGTCATTAGGTATAATCATCGAGTTAGGTTGCAAAAATATCACAGCCGTCGGATTTGGGTTGATCTGAAACAAACTTTAATCTGACGGCGTCGATACCATCGACGCGGGTCAATGGTATCGACCCCTCGCGATATTGGCAAGCCTTCTTTCTTTTCCGTCATTGCGCCTGATGCTGACTCGATACCATCGACGCGGGTCGATGGTATCGACACCCTTAGGCGTCAGTTTTATCCCTTTTCCGTCACTAAAACTACATGTGTCGATAGTATCGACTTTGGGGTCGATAGTATCGACTAGTTGGTCACTGGCAACCTGATGGTACGTCGCTACCATCAACTTCCCAGTCGATGGTATTGACTCTGCACTGCTCCTTGCGGCTGCCTTCCTGTGGCTGTGTCGATAGTATCGACTATTGTCGATGGTATCAACGGCTACAGATATGTGTTTTTCCTGAAATTGCAAAACAAAACCACATCAGCCGAGATAAAACCTATAATTATAATCATTTATGCTCAAAACGATAAAATAAAAGAGATTTGACACTGAGAAGGATCATAGACTAAAATAAGTGAATTATGCAATATTAACCACCAAAGTGACCAATAAACGCATAAAACGCGAGTAAAAAAAGTCTATAAATGTGACTCAAAATCATCGCATCAAACTCCCCTAAGCTTGAACATTGCTCGTCCTCGAGCAACAAAACTCTAGAATAGAATTGTGAGGGTCAACTAAAGAACAAATTATCACAATATACTGCACCATATGATCCCCTCCAGACATTCACATTCCGGCCTTCACTAACCACAGAATGATAATTACCCTAAAGGCGAAAATAATCATCCGTAAAAGATATCTACCTCAAAATTGATCAACACTATCACATAAGGTAGTTAACATAATAGAATCCTCCAGTCCAGACTCGATGCATCTTGTGATCTCCTATCTACGTTGCTCTCCCTAACAACCATCTACATGGATGCAACTCTCCTGGTATTAACAAGTGAGGAGAAAATCACAGTGGCCTACCAATTCGAGCAACGGGTGGATGGAATGGGTGGCTTGTGGGAGAAATGGAAGCATTATATAGTTTTAAAATGCACAAAAACCATAATGACCTAAATGATGCATATGCAAATGAAAATGCCCTAATGCCTACATTTGGGTGGAATGATGCATTCACTATCATTCCATCTTAAGGAGAGATGGAATATCTAAGAAACTGCACCATGTGCTTATTCTTCCTAGTATGCAAGTGAGAACAGGTCCCTTTCTCCCTCTCATTCCTACTTACTTCTCAATTCTCTTTTTTTTTCTTCTCTTTTTTTTTCAAAACTTTTTTTAATCCCTTATTTTCATAGCTGACAATGAATTACTTGTCGGGCTCACTGCATAACGTATACATTTGAAACACTCAGAAGGTATGGAACAAGTTCATCACCTTTTATGTTCAGAAGACATAAGATGCATGATGTACTATATGCACAAAAATGTGAATGCAGTTACAAAATAATAGTTATGCAACTAAATGACACGCACCTAAGGATAATGTGCATGTATAACTCGTCTATTTTTTTCATTTTCATGCAAAAATATGTGAAAATAGTTGCAATTCAAGACCTATATACATGGGATGAAATCAAAGAGATGAAAATTGTAATGTACTTCCAGTTCTTATGGTGGAGTATGAAAACAATGGAGTGGATAGATCACAAAATTAATTGACTGAACCTTTAGAAAATATTATGTGTCCCTCCTTACTGACTTGTGTAAAAATTTAAGAGGTTTCATTCCCTTATTTCAAATTATGGTCTCATTATCATTTGGTCAGTTTAGTCTCAAACAACCAGTTTCGTCCACTTTTCATGGATCATAGGAATGTACAGTTGTGATTTCCTATTTTAGAGTTGACAAACCCAATTATTTCCTTAAGTTATGTGCTCAAAGTTAAACAACACAAGCTTGCAAAAGCACTAAAAATGTTCAAATTTACCCCTAATTTCCATGTACAAGCAACGAGATGACACATGACATTAGACATCCACAATTACACTAGATAGAGTGTGGATCCTATGAACAACGAGATAACGAAGAGAAATAAATGACAAAACACAAAGCAATAAAAAAACTAAAAACTAAAAACTAAAGGATAGAAATTGTTCCAACTCCCCCCTAAGCTTGAATTCGACTATGGCCTCATAGTCAAAAACAACCTTAAAAGGTGGAACAGTGATACCGATCATTCTGCAGGAGGAGGCGGGTACTACGGGGCTGACGGGTCCCATGATGGGTACTGCCCCTGGAAGCTCAGATCGTACTGGGGCATTGGTGGAGGTTGTGAATACCCCCCAAAATAATTATGGCTCCACTAATTGTCATAAAAGGGCTACTGCTGCATCTCCATACTGTGCAACCTATCGTGGATGTTTTGTTGGTTGTCGAGGAGGAGGTGCTCATTATCGAAAATGGCCCTCTGGTTATCTAACAATCAGTTTGTTGCATCCTGAATACTGGCGTATGAAGATGTATGTTGCTACTGCGTCTGATGAATCTCCTTCAGCATCGAGTACATCCCTTGCATGGATTAGGCATCCTCTCCTTGATGAGAGGGCTGAGGTGGCGGAGGCTGTGAAGATGAAGATGCACCCAGATGCATGCGGGGGCGCTTTCGGGGTGCCACTCATGCACGAAGAGGAGTGAAAGCCTCCTCTTCCTCTTCATGCTCGTCACCGTCATTATCATTTTCGTCATTTCCGCCGTCGTCATCTGAGTCATCAATGACTATGATGGGCCACCTGAAATGTTGAGTGCCCTCGATGTTGAAGACGGGGTCTGGAAGCGAACACTCTTGATATTCGTCGTTAACATGGCAATGTGCATATGCCAAGCCATCACGAAGCAGGAGGAGGTTGGAGCGGTGCAGATGCTGGAGGTTGACCTTGATCCTATTGGAAAGGGGAGTAAGCTGTGAGATATCCAACCCAAGTTAGACGGCCAATGGTGTGATTAGCCCTCCAAAGTGGATAGGAGCCTTCCGCATACTCCTCTTTACGGCCAACACACACGTCAAGAAGAACACACCCCAGTTGCACTCTTCACGCTTCAGTAGTTTGTGCAGGAAGAACAAATCTGTCTCTTGGAATTTGCTAAGAGACAAGTCGTCGTAAGCAAATAGCGTGGTACAGAGCATGCGGTGCAGAATCCACACAAACGGATGCTCAAAGTCAGCAACTGCAGCGTTGTGGTAGCTGACGGATTTGCCCAGAGGAACGGTCACGAGCTGGGCGAAGATATCATCATAGTCTGTCCTGTTGTCTGGCCTCCGGTGCTGGTAAGCGTCATGATACCAATTGTACACCGAATTGAACTAGTCAAGGGTAATGGTGTAGTTGTTGTTGAAGAGTCTGAACGACACCCACCCTTTCTTCCACTCTCTGTCGGTGGCGATCAAGTCATTGGGCAGCACATTCATGTCCAATGATGCCATGAACTCCGCCATGAGTTCCTTGTAAGTCGGCCACTCGCCGAAGAATAGCTGACCATCGGTGTGGTTCTCCATCTCATCAGGCATCCTAGTTGTGTGTATCGCCTACCCCTTCAAGACGTAGGAAACATTAGGCTCAAACCCGAGGTAACGAACCATGTCCTGGTCGACGTAGTGCGTGGGCTCAATCTTTCATTTCAATAGCTCCTTGTAAACCTTCCGGATCTCTGCAGAAGGGTGGACTATCCTCAGATGAGGAATCGATGCGGGTCACAGAGGAATGAACTCGGGGATCTCATTGTTATCGCCCATGAAGAAGATGCTCTGGTGGTATGAACCATTGTCGTCGAGAAAGAAGGAATAGAAGACGGAGCTCGGTGAAGACGATCTCGGAGAAGACAATCTCCGCTCGGTGAAGACTCGGTGAAGATCGCGCTCCTTGGATGCTCGTGGCAGGCCTCCGGTCGCACAGCACAGTGCAAAGCACAAGTAGGGGGAAAAGACTCTGAAGGTGTGACGTCATATGAAAACCATCCCTCTCTTTTATAGCCACGACCGTCGCTGTTGTGCACTCGTCGATATCATCGACGCAGTTCGATGGTATCGACACCTAAAGTATAATCCGATCTTCTGCTAGTATCGACGGTTGTCGATAGCCTGATGTGGGGGCCCGGATCGATGACGCATCGATACCATCGATGCTGGTCGATGGTATCGACCCCTCGAATAGATTGACTTCCTTGATGTAGCGATCGCCGTTGATTTCCTCTCGCGGATCGGTGACGTGTTGCATCGATACCATCGACGCAAGTCGATAGTATTGACTCTTCTTAGGGCAAACACCCTCGTGAGGCCCGACCGCCGCTTTCTGCCTGAACCGGGTCGATACCATCAACAGGCCCGTCGATGGCATTGACTTCACTGAGACAAATTTCATCGGAATATCTTCAGGGATCTCACGAGTATCGACAGCCATGTCGATACTATCGACCCTGTTCTGGAAATTTCCTCGGCGTTACTGATGGTAGGTCGATACCATCGACGAGGTCGTCAATAGTATCGACGTAGAGAAATTTTTGCAGCTGCCTAACTGTGCCCATGTCGATACCATAGACACAATGGTCGATGGTATCGACCCTGCCTCAGGCCTGCACACTGAACAAACGATCATGGTATCATTTTTACACTAAAAACAAAATCAAATCAAACTAACTTACAAATGTGAAAGAAACTCAACGAAACTACCAATGGCTAGGTTGCCTCCCAACAAGCGCCCTTATTTAACGTCTTAGGATAGACGAAATCAAGCTCCTCACACATCCATAAGTGTAATGAAATTGACCTCATGCACTTTCCTCGCGTAATCCTCACTGAAGTACAACTTCAATCGTTGTCCATTAAACAAAAATGTTGTCTCGCCATCACGCACCATGATTGCTCCATGTGGCCTGACCTCCTCTATAGTGAAAGGTCCACTCCATCGAGATTTCAATTTCCTAGGATGCATCTTCAACCTTGAGTTGAATAAGAGCACACGATCTCCCTTCTTGAAGACACGCATCTGAATGTGTCGATCGTGAATCAGCTTTGTTCGCTCCTTGTAAATCCGCGAGCTTTCATATGAATTCATCCTCAGCTCGTCGAGTTCATTTAGCTCTAGCAAGCGTTTCTTTCCTGCTTCATCATAGTTCAAATTCAGGTTCCTTAGCACCCAGTGTGCCCTATGCTCCAATTCCACTGGAAAATGGCAAGCCCGCCCATGAGCCAACCTAAAAGGCGTAGTGCCTATAGGTGTCTTATATGTCGTCTGATATGCCCATAAAGCGTCGGGTAGCAGCGTACTCCAGTTCTTCCGTGTCGAAGCCACTATACGCTCCAAGATTTTCTTAATCTCTTTATTGGAGGCTTCGACTTGCCCCTGTGTCTGCGGGTGGTACGGGGTACCAATGTTGTGCCTAACCCAGTACTTTCTCAACAATGCAGCAAACTTCTGATTTCTAAAATGGGTGCCTCCATCACTGATAATCATCCTTGGTGTGCCAAATCTGTAGAAAATATAGTCCTTGACAAACCTGCACACTACAACAACATCATTAGTCCTAGTGGGTATTGCCTCTACCTACTTCGATACATAATCAACAACCAATAAAATGTACAAGTTAGAGTTTGAGGACACAAAGGGTCTCATGAAATCAATACCCCACAAATCAAACACCTCGACCTCTTGAAATACATTGAGGGGCATCTCCTGTCGCTTTGAAATGTTACCTTCCCATTGGCAGGAATCACATTGCGGCACATAATCATATGCGTCCCAGAACAATGTAGGCCAGTAAAGACCGCTCTCAAGTACCTTGGCTGTAGTTCTAGAACTTGCATGATGGGCACCCGTTGGTAAAGTATGACAATGACAAAGTATGCTCTCATACTCAACCTCCGGTACGCACCTGCGCAGCACGCCATCCCTGCATTGCTTCAACAGAATGGGGTCATCCCAGAAATAATATCGCAAAGAATGGAAAATTTTCTTTTTCTCTTGATATGTCCAATCATCCAGGATAATTTTGGAGGCAAGATAATTAACAATATAAGAGAACCATGGATCTTTAGATTTCACAGATAGAAGTTGCTCATCAGGAAACGTCTCAGTAATGGGTATATGAATGTCCTTCTCATCTACCCTTTCCAACCTAGACAAGTGGTCCGCAACCACATTTTCTATTCCCGACTTATCTTTAATTTCAATATCAAATTCTTGTAACAGTAAGATCCACCTAATCAGTCTAGGTTTGGCATCTTTCTTTTCCATCAAGTACTTTATGGTGGCGTGGTCCGTCCATACCACGATTTTAGATCCTACAAGATATTGCCAAATTTTTCAAAAGCAAAAACAACGGCGAGAAGCTCTTTTTCAGTAGTCGTGTAATTCAGTTGTGCTTCATTTAAAGTTTTGGATGCATAGAAAATCACAGCGGGTTTGTTGTCCATACGTTGTCCTAAAATTGCCCCAACTGCGAAATCCAAAGCATCGCACATTAATTCAAACGGCCTTGTCCAATCCGATGTTTGCACAACCAGTGCAGAAATTAATTTCTCTTTAAGCACATTAAATGCATGCAAACATTTTTCATTAAAATCAAAGACCGCATCTTTCTCCAGCAGCTCAGATAATGGTTTAGCGATTTTAGAGAAATCTTTTATAAAGCGGCGATAAAAACCGGCGTGACCTAGAAAACTCCGTACCCCTTTTACCGAATTCGGTGGGGGTAATTTGGAAATAACTTCAATCTTCACCAGATCTACCTCCAACCCCTTGCTAGACACTTTATGTCCAAGCACGATCCCTTCACTAACCATCGTATGGCATTTCTCCCAATTGAGAACTAAGTGTGTGTCCTCACATCGTTGCAAAACTTTATCTAAATTGTATAAACATTCATCGAAAGACGCACCATAGACGGACAAATCGTCCATAAAGACTTCCAAACAGCGCTCCACCATATCGGAGAAAATGGCAAGCATGCAACGCTGAAAGGTTGCTGGTGCATTACACAAACCAAAGGGCATACGACAGTATGCAAATGTTCCATAAAGACAAGTGAAGGTGGACTTCTCTTGGTCCTTAGGATCAATGGAAATCTGATTGTAGCCTGAATAACCATCTAAAAAACAAAAATGAGATCGACCTGCTAATCGCTCTAAAATCTGATCAATGAATGGAAGCGAAAAATGATCCTTCAATGTAGCATCATTCAATCTATGGTAATCTATACACACACACCACCCAGTTACCAGGCGGGTCGTGACCGGCTCGTTCAACAGATTATGAGTAATAGTAATTCCCCCCTTTTTAGGGATTACTTGTGTAGGACTCACCCACGTCGAGTCAGATATAGCATAGATGATACCTACAGAAAGGAGCTTGATCACCTCCTTCTTGGCTACCTCCATAATGCTTGGATTTAGTCGGCGTTGTGGCTGAATTATAGGTTTGGCTCCCTCCTCGAGCTGGATCTTGTGCTGACATAGTGTAGGGGAGATCCCCTTGATGTCCACAACTGACCACCCAAATGCACCTTGGTGGTTCTTCAGCATGATCAGCAGTTTGTCCTCCTCCTCGGCACTCAGATATGTCGAGATAATTACTGGTAGCTTTTCACCCTCGGCTAGAAATGCATATTTCAAGTGAGGTGGCAGTGGCTTCAAGTCTAACTCTGGCGGAATGATCAAGGATGACTGAAGCGGTGGTGGAAGTTCTCCAAGATCTTCATAGTACCTAGCATAAAAGCACGGAAGCACCTAAAGCATCTTGACACACTCTTGTAGTGACTTGCTTCTCATCCAGTCATGCGTTATATTAACTAGGCAGGCTTCAAGAGGTAGTTCTAGATATGCATTGAAGACAAAACTTGCTATGGCTTCATCTTCAGTAGAAGGAGGGATGTCCTCCTCTTCATCATTGGGAAAACCCATGGCCTTGCGAAGAGAAACAACTTTGGTCTGCTCCATAATGTCTACAGCCAGTGTCCCCTTTTCCACCTTAGTCATTACATGATCCATATCTAGAAATGGCTTCCCTAGACAAATAGAATTATTCTGATCAAATTGCTTCATCATGCGGCATTGCTCCTTCGCTTTAGATTGTGTTGTGCTTGAGGGCATGACCATTTCAAACCAATCATCAATGATACCTAAGGTCAAACAGCCTCTTCCCATCACAAGTATCATATCTGTAGTGGCTTGGAAGGGTCATCCAAGGAGTAGCTCATTACCCTATTCATCTTGCATTTCCATTACTACAAAGTCTGCTGGAAATACAAATCGATCGACTTTCACCAACACGTCCTCACAAATGCTGTATGGCTTCACCACGGAATTGTCTACTAACTGAATTGTCATATTGCTCAGCCTTGATTCTTTCAGTCCCAGCTTCTTGAACGTAGAGAGAGGCATCAGATTTATACTTGCCCCTGAATCACACAGTGCTTCGCCGAATTTCACTTTACCAATGTAACATGAAATGTTGAAGCAACCCAGATCTTGCCTTTTAGGTGGCAATGTGCCCATGATGAAAGCACTCACCTGTTCCTTAAGAACCATGACCTCAGTATCTGGGATTTTCCTCTTCTTTGTGATTATGTCTTTCAAAAACTTGCCGTAAGAGGGAATCTACTCTATTGCCTCTAACAATGGAATGTTGACATAAAGCTTTCTAAAGCTATCCAAAAACTTCTTAAACTGAGCATCCACTTTCTTGGCTTTCATGCTATTGGGATATGGGACCGTGACAGTCTGTGCCCTTTGATGTGGCAGCACATATGGCGTCCGCTTCTGTGTCTCCTCCTCAGTAACTGGTTCTGATGTGACATTCTCCACCACATCCTCTACCGGTTCGGTGATTGGAATTGGAACCTCCTCAGTGGCCTCACCTGTAGTTTCTGGTTGGGGTGTACCTGGATCATCGGCCCTGGAATTTAAAATCTGCTTATCACTCCGTAGCAAAATTGCCTTAGCCTGTTGATTTCCTCCTGGAATGTTTGTATTTCCCAGAAAACCTTGCTGCGCTGGCTTTTTCAAATTTGCTATTTCAGCTGCCATCTGCGCTAAAGATGTCTCTATCGTCCTCATCCGAGCCCCATGGCTTTGTAGGGTCTGCCCGAATTGATTCATGAATTCCCCTTGTTGCTTTATCTGCTGGCCAAACGTGCTCATTAGTTCTTGATTCTGCTTTATAACTTGGTTGAGAAACTCAGTGCTCTTATCCTGTGGCGCCGGTTGGGGTTTTGCGTCAGGATCCTGCAACAAATTATTTGGGTCCTTCCAGGAGAATCTCTTGTCTTTCCTCCTTGAGTAGGCGTTGTTTCTGTACCCCTACTGTTGGCGCATAAATTTCACTTGAGCTTCATCCTCAGATTATATATCTTCTTTTGCAAGTAGTTTCTTGGCGAGAAGATCCATTTTCTCATTTAGCTCTTTGATGGCCTTTGACTCTCCTGCAGCCCGAACATGTTCTTCTGTGTCTCTGTCGCCCCAAAATTGCTTCTTTGCCATGTTCTTAAAAATTTCCCAACACCTCGTGCCTGTGTTGTTTAAGAAGAATCTTGAACCTGTGGAATATAAATTACTTCTATCATGCTCGAAAAGAGCAACATAGAAGATTTTAACTTGTTTCTCCTTGTCAAGCCCATGATGCGGACACCTCCTTAGCATGATCTGAAAACGCTCCCAAGTCTCATAGTAAGTCTCCCTGGCCTTTTGACTAAAGTTATGGATCTTCCATACCAGATCGTTGGTCTTTTTGGGTGGAAAGAATCTCTCAAAGAACACCTCAACCATATGATCCCACGATTCCACATACTCATCATCAAGATTATGTGGCCATGCTCGTGCATTACCCACCAGAGAGCTGGGGAATAACTTCAAGTACAATATCTCCTGTGGAAACCTGTCTATCTTGATCATGTCGCAGTTCTCTACGAACTGGCTAATGTGAGTCATCGGGTCTTCGCTCTTTAGCCCATAAAACACATTTGATTTGACTAAATTTATTAATGCTGGATCAATCTTATATGTCGGTATGTTGACTGCCAACTTCTTGATTGGCCCCTCTGATGCAGATGATGAAGAAGCCTTTATCTTCTCCCATAGCATCTGTTCTTCTACCATGGCTTCTTGTTCAGAGTCAGCATCTATTTCTTCTGGATGGTCTTGAACGTAGTTCTCCTCGTCGTCTGGTCCCAGCAGTGGAACCTCTGGTGTAGGTTGCGTGTAGTCTGTGCTACGTGTTCTCACCATGCACTAGTACCTGCAAAATAATAATTTAGGTTCAATACCATGCTAGACGATTTCTAAATATGAATAAAAAAGTTGAATTTCAAAATTAATAATAAAATAAATAAATAAAAGTGGCCTAGAATGGCCGCTTGCAGCACTCGTAGTGCCGACAATTGCCGTGTCTCTGGCAATGGCGCCTAAAACTTGACACGATTTTACCGTGCGTATAACGCAAGTGCACGCGTCAATGTAGTATAGGCCCTTGTGAGGCCCGAGTCAAACTCAGGGACACTAAATTATCGGTAGACTACTACTAACTACTCGCAATCAGTGAAACCAATAAAAAGGTTATGAGAGTTGTTGTGAAAAGAAAAAGAACATAAAAATAAAACAAAGCAATCGATTAAGGGTTTAGTTTAGTCAATTCAAATGGAGATCTTTAGGATTGCGGTTTCACCACGGGTTTTCATTGTATGAATTTCCATATAGCTAATCAGATTCATCTCTCAATCCAGGTAGTGGCATGTAGTCAGAACTGTCTACTTTTGTGGTACAATTCACTACCTAAGTCTAGGTCGGTTCCACCGTCGTAGTAACCTATACCCTAAACTAGGTGCATTAGAATCGACCTCTCGGTTTCCACCATTAACCTTACATCACCTTGTTCAAGGGATTTGTTAATTAATGTGAATTTCATCTCTTTTCAACCGTTAATTCTTCTTTTGAAGTAATTAAAGGCACTAGATTATCATTATGGTGATCAAGCATAATAATATAATTGAGAAAATGAAATCATACCACGGATTTAAGAGACAAATGATGAATTACTATGATAAAAACATCATACAATGCTTCCCCGGGTTACTCCTGATCCTAAAGATAAAGGGGATTAGCCCCACATGTTCATCTCAGAGAAAGACAAGGTTGAAGAAAGTGGAACCATGGAGAAAAACATGAATAAGTGATGAAACCCCTGAATGGAGAAGATCCAATCGTTCCTTGGTGTAGAATGCGTGATCTACAACCTTTCGGCGGTGGAAAACGTCTTCTTCGGCTTCCAGAATGGCTGGGGTTTGCTTCTGGGGTCCGTTCTTCTCTCTACACCTTCTCGAGACGTGGGCAGCGGCTAATGACATGATACCCTCCTCTTGGCCGCCATTATTAGGTATAATCATCGAGTTAGGTTGCAAACATATCACAACCGTTGATTTGGGTCGATCTAAAACAAACTTTAATCTGACGGTGTCGATACCATCGACGCGGGTCGATGGTATCGACCCCTCGCGATATCGGCAAGCCTTCTTTCTTTTCCGTCATTGCGCCTGATGCAGACTCGATACCATCGACGTGGGTCGATGGTATCGACACCCTTAGGCGTCGGTTTTATCCCTTTTCCATCACTGAAGCTACATGTGTCGATAGTATCGACTTTGGGGTCGATAGTATCGACTGGCTGGTCGCTGGCAACTTAATGGTACGTCGCTACTATCGACTTCCCATTCGATGGTATCAACTCTGCACTGATCCTTGCGGCTGCCTGCCTGTGGCTGTGTCAATAGTATCGACTATTTTCGATGGTATCGACGGTTGCAGATATGTGTTTTTCCTAAAATTGCAAAACAAAACCACATCAGCCGAGATAAAACCTATAATTATAATCATTTATGCTCAAAACAATAAAATAAAAGAGATTTGACACTAGAAGGATCATAGACTAAAATAAGTGAATTATGCAATATTAACCACCAAAGTGACCAATAAACGCATAAAACGCGAGTAAAACAAGTCTATAAATGCGACTCAAAATCATCGCATCAGTTTCGCAACCGAAGGTTGGATTTCAGTGGTACGGCTTACTTCCGCAGGGCATAATAATTTGTACGCAATCCGTATCGTATCTTTGCTTAGGGCAAATACGAAACATTGGTTGAGGCCTTATTTGTATAGTTGCTCTGGTTTTACACTTGTAGTTTATCATATATTCCTTATATCATGTGATAAGATCGTATCAAGTTTATCTTGTCAATCATGTTCCATACTGAATGCCTGGTTATATGCCTCCAAATATTTTGGTAAGATTGTAATAAAGTTAGCTCTATTTAGTATACTGCTCTTATAATCCTATCATATCAGTTATCTGTAATCATAATAAAGCTGGTAGAGGGTTATGTGTCTCACTGGGACTGTGTGTCTCACCCCGCTGGTTAATAACCCTTTTTAGGTGGACGTGCCTGGCGAGATGAAGATCATGTGGTTACGAATATGCAGAGGTATCGTACCTGGTGGGATAGATAGTGTCTAGCAGTAGAGTCCTATGTGTCATCCTTGTACACTCAGGTCTTCGGGAGAGCTTTTCGATGTTTCTTGTACAATGATCGATGTATGGTTTTCGGTATGCATCTGGATGTAAAGCATCCTGGAAAATAGTTATTTCATGTAACGAGATAATGGGAAATTTTGTTGTAGCACCTTGGAAACATGCTATGAAATGCAAAGTGTTGGCTCAGATATTATATGTTACATCTTGTGGTGCTTGTTGTAAATCAGTTTTAATTTCCCGTGTTTGTCGGTAATCCGCTGGTTTGCATGTAATCGTGTTTTGTTGAGGATGAGGTGCTATAGTGTTGGTATCAGAGCTCTAGGTTCTCCGAGTCGACAGTGACACTAGGACTAGGATTAGGATGGTGTCTAAGGTTGGACCATGACATAATATATGGTGCATACTACCTAATCTCAGTACTTGATGCCCTGGCTAGATATTCAAATATTGAAGACAAAGGTAAGTATGGATCATTAGATTGCTTCCTCCTTGATTACTCTGATCAAGTAGTCATTCTGGAGCAATCTAAAGAGCATAACAAAATTAAGAATATGATGAGATAATTTCATGAAACTGTAATCTCAAGAGGTATATATGATAAAAGACAGATTAACTTGTGATAATAACGTAAGTTAAATCATAAAACTTACACAATATGAAGAAAGTACCTGAAAGCAAATATAAAGTTAGAAGAAAGAGAAGAATAAGTGGTGAGTAAACAAGATGGAACCTGATATAATCTCAGACCAACCAATGAACGTAAGCAAAAATGTGAAAGAATAAAGTGCAAATTCATGATAAGAAAATGATAACAAGGGAGATAATCCTTGTTCAATAAAGAATATGTGAAGAATAATGATCTTTTTCACAAAGAGAAAACAAAAATCTAATATAATCAGGAACTAATCATGATTATGATGAAATGGTAACAAGAGAAGAAGAATAATGACATGTAATGGTCTTGATGTTTCCTGTGCCGAGTGCAAGGAACCCTAGAAGATACAAGATAAAAACCAGATGGAAAAAGGTTTAACGAAGTATAAATGGTTGGAAACTCATGTAAGGGTCAAAGAAAGTGATAATACCCTCCCCTTTGATATGAAACCATAGGTGTTTATGGGGTGATGGGAGGAGTTTGTTCCTTTGTGTTCCTTCCTTTCGAGGGAGTGGCAGTCAAGTGGACCTTGTGTCACTTGATATATGCGCCTTGGAAGTGATCGCTATTTGGATACTTCGAAAAGTATTAGTTGATCTTGGACTTTGGTTTCTAAGATGGGGATGTCTGTGATGGATGATGATGGTAGGATCCTTTTGGCATGCCTTCTGAGAAGGGGTTGAGAATCAAGATGCCTAGATCATGGAGGTATGAAGGTGAACCGTCCTGCTAGATCATCCTTGACCTTGTACCTACTAGTTGGAAGCTTGTTTTGGAAGTCTGGATCTATGTGGTGACCCTCGAAGTAGCAGTTCGAAATCACAGAGGAACGCTGATAAGGATAAGTAAGTGAGGACTGAATGGTTTGATCAGACAACAGATGGCAACAGGCGACAGTTAGATCTTGTGGCATGAGCTGACCAGAAATGGTAGAATGACCAGTGTGTGTGGTGACAGGTCGAATGGAGTCACTCCATTCTGCTTTTGCCTCTTATCTGCTCTATTTGATCCAGTTCGGGATGTACCCTCCTTTGAGCACTGGTTGTACGTTTGGCAGATGTTTCCTTCCTATTAGTTAGAAGAGAGATAGTATGTTGTCGAGTGCCTTTTTGATGGCCTGGTTGTGCAGGATGAAGCATACTCCTCTCTATATCCTTTCCTTTCCTGGATGTGATAGTCGGATGAATCCCTTTCTCTGTGACATGTCAAGGATTGTTATAACCCTGGGAATGGATATCTTTGGAAAGGTGTGAAGTTGTCTCAGATGGAAAGGTTGGCTTTGGTTTGATCCGACTAAGTGCATATAGTGTGGCTATCTTATGTTAGGGGTTTATGCTCCGCATAAACATGGCATCGGAAGGTATGCACCCAAGGAAAGAAAGTGTTGTAGGGTCATCTTAGTAAAGTTCATCTAGTTGAGCCCTGTCATGGGCATACAGGTGTTTCATAGAGTAAGTATCTTGTGATAACCTCTTCTGAGAAAGATTCCCCTGGGTAGAGACATCCTTTGTGAAAAGAGAAGGAACAGTTGAAACATATATAGTAGAAGGACAGTGATACAAGTTATGCAGAGCTTAAAAGTGCCAAGCCTGTGAGATCAGAGTAGCGCAGCGGAAACATAATAAGGAATATGATACATCAGTAGAACGAACTGATACCTTAGTAATACGAGTTGCATATAATGTTCCAGTATCTAAGAGTGTTACCAGGCAAAGGATGATGAGCTGAGAGTTGAGTCTATGACTAGTACAAGGAAACTCTGAGTGGCTCTGGGAAAAGAGCAAGTATCACTACAAAAATTACATGTGTTTTTCCACGCTTTTATCAATGTTTATCCACACTTAAAAGCGTGAAAATATACAATATCCACCCTATCTAAAAGTGTGGGAAAATGAATAGTGGAAATTTATCCATGCTTTTTAGTGTATAAATTTTTCCTCTCTTTACTGTGTGATAAAAGATTATCCACGCTTATCACAGTAGAAAAAAACCATTTTTTCTATTTCATGTCCATTTGGCGGGAGATGTTATTCACTCTAAAAAGCATGGAGAATGGAGGGTCAAAATGGAGAATGGAGGGTCAGAAGGAAGAGATAAATATGAACATTTAAATGGTAAAAGTTGAATGAGCAACTGTCATTGAGCGCCAGTATATATACACATGCACGCATTGGGCAAGAGTAGCAGAATTGCAATAAATTTCTTCAATTCTATAATATTTCCACAATTGTATTACAACTTTTACAATCTTTATAGATACATTTGTTTTTCATACAGCATGGACATCCACTTTCATATATGAACATCTTGAGTTTTCATCCAACATACGCATACATCAAGATACATCTACTTGCAATGCTAGAAAATATTATCAGGTCTGAATTTTTGACGATCAAAATAAGGAGAGCTTCTGCTAGAATGTTCACGAACATTTCTTGGTCCCACTTTAGTAGCAGCTTATCTCCGCATTTATGTCTTAGCCTGAAGATTTGAAAGTCAGAAGACATTAAAAAATGTATGATTCAAGAATAGAATAGTATATGTGGTTTTAGAAGGGAACTCAACTCAAATTAGACACATACCTACTATTGTAAACGCAGCTATGCACATAACTCAAAAGCTGCATATTTATTAAAAGAAACAATTACATAAGAGAATATAATATCTACTCCAGAAAAAGTTCAATGTTTAACTTTGCAAAATCACATGAAATACATTTTTAAATTTCTTTTCCACGAGCTAGTGGAGAATTTCAGGAATCCAAAATTGATAGGCAGTATTGTCATCCCACGCAGGTTGAACACTGGTGTATATCTAATTTCAAATCCCAGCCCATGACAATTGCATATGGTAATAGTAATTTTCAACTAAGAACAAAATCTCATCTTCAAAAACATTAAACAATTCAGCAAGACATACTTGGGAGACCCTTAATTCTTTACAAATCTAAAGATTGTAGTGGAAGTATTATCTATGTAACTTATGTAATCAAAACATTAGGAAAGATAATTAACGATCTAAGCACCCTCCTTGAAAAACACTAATAGGAATTGGAAAAATTGAAGGAAGTATTATCATCCCACACAAGATGAACAGTGGTGTAAATCTAATTTCAAATTCCAACCTATAAGAATTACATACGGTAATTGTGATTTTCAAGTAAGAACAAAATCCTTCTTGGAAAAGCATTACATAGTTAAGCATGACATAGTGAGAGACCCTTTTCATTCCAAGTCTAAAGATTGCGGTGGAAGAATTATCTATGTAACTTCAAGTTGCCAAAACAATATTTAGATAAGTTAGGATCTAAGATCCATCCTTAAGAATCCACTAGTAGGGAGAGACTATAATCTTTGACAATTTAGTACCTGACACCAGCGGAGCATCACCCACAATATGCCCTAATAATCAAACGAGCCAATCGACATCTCAAGTACAAGGACCTATGGAAGTATTCATTTCATTTGACAATTCCTTTCTATCTCAAGATCAAAAGACCCACAAGGTAAGTGTATGTGCTTCTTAGATCATAATATTTTACTAGTTTTGTTTCCTACATGTTATCTTAGTATGGAACTCCAGAATAACTAACTTTGTCACTTGCTTACTCTTGAATAGAGTAAAAGGTTTGTGCAAATAATATAACATGCTATCCTCCGTAAATGTAGAAACCAAAGGATTCCTTTTAAACATAGAAATTCAAAGCATAATACAAGTGATTGTTACATGACATATCATGACTCTGAAGTAATCAATTAAAAGGGAAGCGACTCAGTTGAAATGTGACTGCAGGTGCAACTTTGAGATTTGGTTTCTTTTGTAGGCTAAACGTCCACCTCAAAGACACCTAAAGAAGCCTCAAGGGTTGCCTCTACTAGATTTCTCATCGGGCCCTTAGTTGGAGGAAAGGTTGTAGAACCACACATGAAGAATTCACCATATAGAATGTGCTTCCTGATGAAGGTGTGTCTGAACAATAAGTCAGCACAGACGAAACACTCATATACATGAATAATAAGATCTTTAGCAGCCAATCTCGAGAAACTTATATATATATATATATATATATATATATGTATACATATATATATATATATATAGAGAGAGAGAGAGGTTAGGAAGTGTGTACTGGCCGGTACATGTAACTTACGTGTACCGGCCATTAAAATAGAAAACATGGAGTATGTTTATAAAATACAACCATATGGATTGATTCTACACTATATAGATTACACGTGTTTAAAAAATCATAACCATATCTCATATAGATCGACATATAACAATACATCATTCAATGGTTTCTACAATTTCTGCAACTTACCGTTGATTAAAAAATACACATTTTCTTTTGTTAAATGATCTATGAATGTTAGATTGTGGTGATTTTGTGTACACATCTTATCTAAGGGGTATACATTACATCCATAAGGTTGGATTATTTAGTAAAATTTTAGAATCACCATAAATGAAGGTGGGTACATGTAAGCTACATGTACTCGGGTACACAATTCTTTTAGCCATATATATATATATATATATATATTTATATTTATATATATATATAAACAAGGATCTCATTTATTTAAAGTTGAATAAAAAATCTTATAGTAAATATGTTGGTATAAATTGGTTACCACCATCATTCCTTACTGATTAATCCATTTCTTACAAAACAATGTGCCAGAGGGTCATAATCATCCCCAAGTGCGTGGGTAACAAGTATGAACAAGAACATGTATAAAACATTTCCTTCTTTAATTTTGATCTCTCCGAGGATAAAAAGAAATAAGTCTTGAAAAGTGTAATATAACACAAATCAAACTGTTCTAAGAAGCAGCTAATACTAAATTTCATTGTTCAATCAACAAATAGAAAAACAATAGTCCAGTGTGCACTAAAATTAGATACAAAACATCGGTCATTTGCACATCTACTAATAGATGAAGTTATACTTGAACTCCATATGAACGGATCACATGTTCATATTTTCATGTCATGTTATTGATCCACCATTTAGGTCTAGAAATGGATGTATCTTATGCTAAGCAAGAACGAATCGTCTACTTCTGCCAAATATTGCATTACTTGGTGTATTACATAAGCCATGCACGAAGTAATGCATTACTTGGTGTATTACAAATATTGCATTACTTGGTGTATTACATAAGCCAAATATCCAAGGATGACAAACTAGAGAAAACTCATTAGAAATTAATTACAAATAGTAACATTTTGTTAGTTAAGATACTAATGGAATGGAGTACAAGGAAAATGAGGGGAAGCAAAAGTGATGGAGGGGAGATATGTATTGGTAGTGCTGATGGTGATGAAGCAAGAGGACATTAACACATTTAGTAGTCATGTAGGAGTGGAGGGTAGAGGGAATAGACAAATGTTACAACCCCATTTTTGGGTTCATTTGGTGAGAAATGTAATTTCTCATAATAAAGATAAATGAACAAATAATGATGTCTTTTGATTGAATGCATGTATTTCATTTAAAATAGCCTTGTTGATTTAATTGTGGGCTTTTTGGCTATTGGGCCCAATAAAAAGGAAATTCAATTAATAAATGAATAATTGAGTTTTGAGAAAAGAAAGGTGTGGAAACCTCTAGAAGGAAAAAGAACTTAATCCAAAGGTGGATTTCGTGCCACATGGGTTCCTTGGGTTCCAAGGAGTCCAAAGTTTCAAAAAGAAAAATAATAAGAAAATAAAATATTAATTAAGTATTTCTTTATTAAGAAAACAATGGTAAAAGGAGGAAAACAAGTGGAAAGAGGTGTAATTGAGTTATCCTTAGTGGAATTTCGTATTCCAAGGGTTCCTAATGATAAAAGGAATATTTATGAGGAAAATAGAAGAGAAATAAAGAGAAATCCTCAAAAGGAGATATTTTAATAAGAAATACACATGATAATGAAGAAAAATGCATGTAGATGCATCTATAAGGATAATGAGTAACCAATAAAAGGGATTTCGAAATAATAGAGTTTCTTGGGATCCAAGGAGTCCCAATGAAGAAGGAGGAAAGAGAAAATACCTATAAAAGAAAATAGGAATATAATGTGAATACATTCCTAATGGATTATGTGGTTTTGTTAAAAAGGAGGTGTTTTCTACTTAAGGAAAACATAAATTCGTGATTAATGAATTAAAAAGCAAGTCAAAAGATAATAAGGGAGAATATTTTCATATTCCCAAAAATCCAATGAATATGTTGTTTTAAGGAAATGTTTAAGAGAGAGAAACTTGTTTATTAGTAAAGGAAGCACATTCCTAATTGAAAGAAGGCTTGGTTGCTTCGTAAACAAGCCTACTGGAGCATGGATACCACCCTTATATAAAGGGCTGAACCCTTTGGCAAGGACCAGAGAGATCCCACACAAGTATCTATCTCTTTTCTTCCCCTTCTTCATCGTTTCAGTCCATGAACCCTAGTTGAGCGATATCTCGATCCTTGGAGCAAGGAGAAGCTAGGGATGGGGGAAAGGAAGGCCGAATGACACTCTCACAACAACCGGAAGAAAGTTCGACTCTATCTACTCTCTCTGGCTCCTGCGCAAGGTCTGCAAAGGAGCAGCAAGTCTAGCCGATGTGCGGGGAGTAGAAGGTGTGGATGGGTCATCTTGGCTGTGGTTAAAGGATGCTCCCTGAGCACAGGGACCTGTCCGAGCCAATGGCACTGTCCATGGTGACCATCGTGGTCTGGGGAGGGAGCAGCAGTGGCCGCACGGTTGCAAGACGTGTTGTGGGTCGCAGGCATGGCCAACACAAACCAACCCTCTTGGGCGCAAGATGGGGACCGCCTTGAGTGGAGGGAGAGGTGTCAGAGGAAGGGGCATCATCCCCGATGATCGCCACACCTTGGAGAGGGAGGGGCGCACGCGTGGTTGCTGCAAAACAGCGGCTAGGGCAGCAGGTGTCGACCTGCTCAAGGTTGAAGAAAAGGAAAGTGGAACTGGACGGATATGCCCTCCGCAGGATCAAAGAGTTGTCAACTTAACCAGGGGTAAGAACGTCTTTTCGAAATATTTTTCCAAAGCAAACGTGTTGTAAGTATAGAGGCTATGGGGCGCCTCCCTATTGGCCCAAAATAAGTTTAATTTGCAAAATTCATATCTCGTTAACCGTAGCTCGGATGAATATGCATAATATATGAATTTTGCTCAGCAGAACATGAGGAATCCATTAAAAATATATTTGAAGCCTGATTCTGATTGCAATTCAAAAAAAATAATAGAAGTTATTAACTTTAATGTAATGATGATTAGGAAACCCTATTTTGATATGATTAATGAATTAGAAAGGATTAGATGAGTGTTTAAAGTTGATGTTAACCTGTTAATGATGAAAGGGCACATTAGGAACAAAAAGGATGAACTTTGCATGTAATTAGTTAATTTCGAGTTTAATGTGCATGAATAATACTTTAATGGGCCTTGAAACCCTAATGTTGGGAATTAGGACTACTAACGGCTTTAATTATTCAATTTCATGCATAAAACTAAGTTTTCATGGTTATAGGCTATTTTGAGCATTAAAGTTTCTAATTTGTGGATAAATACCCTAAATGTAGTAATTAGGGTTTTCTCATGAATAAAGAATAGAATTAATGGCAAATCAAGTTCATATGTGAATTGGACCATAATGAACTATGAATTGATGATAAATGCGTATAATGATCTTGTCATGGATTAAAGGGATAAAAATGGGAGCTTTAATGAAAAAGAAGCTTAACTGATGAGTAATGTGCCTGTAATATGAAAATAGGGTTATATGTTGTTAAGATAACCTTAATGTTGAAGAATAGACGAGATAATTAGGGTTTGATATGGTAAAAGATAAAGGAAAACCCTAAATGCAATAGAAATCCTAAAAGTGGACTAGAAACCCTAAGAAGCAAGCTAGATTTAACCGATCTTAATGACATGAGTAATAAAAGGAAATTGTATAATTGTTTCAGGATCTTATTGAATGCTTGCTTGCTCATTGTTGTTTGGATTATTCCTGCACCTGAATCTACATGTACATGTATGTGGTTACGCTTATGACTACCTGAATTAGTTTTCTGGGATTCTGTCGATGTTTTCATCGTGACTTGAACTAAACTCTTGGATGTTTTAATTCATGCAAAATTCTAAAGTGAATATGACTATCACATAAGAGATATGCCTACTAGCTCAGATCCTAGTCCCCTCTGTAGCTTAATGGGTTGACTTAGTAAATGGATACCAATGGGGTAGGCCCATCAGGTCATTGAATGACTTAGTAAATGGCTACCAATGGGGGTAGGTCCATCAAGTCACATTGAGTTAGAGATTGGACTACCTATGAGTAGTGCCATGCGACTCAACACTAGATATTGATCTACATGTTAGGTAGGATCATGCGGGGTCTAATATGGATCTACCTAGAGAGAGGTAGTATCTCAGTCTGCTGTAGGGACAAAACAGAGATAGGGGATAGGAAAGGATTGAGTAGTATGGTTTAAATTGTAATCTTGGCTGTTAAATGATAATTGGCTGATTACTTTGTTATTATAGTTGCATGATTATTGTTTCCCCCACATACCATCTTCTTGCTGACCGACGTTTTGTTTGTCGGCGTTTTAGGTACAAATGAAAAGAACAAACAGTAAAGTGGCAGATGTGAAATTAAATGAGAAATAACGTGCACAGGAGGATTAGTTAGTTTAGCATCTTCATGAATAGAAGTTTAGAAATCCCAGTTTTTCCAAGGTAAGAAAAGTTTTATTTTATACCAATTTTCGGTTTAGTTGGTAAAGTTTATTAATTGTTATTGATTATTTGTCGAACCTTTGATCCTGTAATTGAATATCGGCTCTGTCCTTCGGGTCTCCCTTAATTGGGGGTTACCGGGAGGCGGGGTCATTACAGCAAAAGTAAGGAGGACTGCATGTTGGAAGGGGGGAAAAGAGGGGGGAGCTTTCAATGGATTGGAAAGAAGAGGTGTGTGGAAGAGTGTACACATTAGAGGACCAATGGAGTAGGAAGAAGAGGAAGGAGAAAAGGAAAAAGCAAAGAAAATATATAGGAAGAAGATACAAGGAGTTCATAGAGGGGAAGGAAGCTACTTCTTATGGCTGATCTAGGTGTTGGCAGCCACTGCTGCAAATGGAGGACACTTGTGGCTGGTCTAAGTGTTGACAGCCTCCTGGAAGTGTCCATGCTTTCTATCCTATCATCACACTAGCATGTAAAAATAGGAAGGTGATGATAAAGATGAGATTGAGATACACCCACTGCATTGTCTGCTTGGACATGGGTTGAACTCAAATGCATTTTTTAGTTTGGTTGGACATGGGTTGAACTTCTGGGTTAATTAGATGGGGTAAACTTAATCATGCTGCTAGGCTGCTACAATCCCTGCTACTTACAAGGAAGATTCAATCCTGCTACATGCTAGTATGATACAACCCCAATAGACTCAAATATTTATATCCTTTCCACATGGTTGTGTAAATGAAGAGGCGGCCTAGCATTGCCCATGACCTCCTAGACAGCCCTGATGGAGGCCTAGGCGTTCCTAAGCATTTTTTTAAACTTTTTACATTATTAAATGTATTATGTATAATATAGATTTTTATAAAATAAAATAAGTGAAGAAGGGGTAGGAGGAAGAAGAAGAGGAAGCAGAGGAGGTGTACACAACAATAATAAAAAGGAAAAATAAGGTGGCAAGAAGAGAAAGAGGAAGAAGAGGTAGGGGGGGTCGGCAATAGTAAAGAAAGGAAAAGAAAGAGAAGTAGGAAGAGGAAGAAGGGGGAAAGGAGAGGATGGGGTTGAATGAAAGCATTCAAAATATGAGGAAGAGGAAGTGGATGACAACATTCAAAAGAAGAGGAGAGGAGGCACGAAGAGGAAGAAGAGGCAGGAAGAGAAAGAGGAGGCAGGGGAGGTGCACATCAAAATCAAAAAGAGGAAGAAGTCGGAAGAGAAACAAGAGGAAGAGGAGGGGGAGGAGGCGTAGTAAGAGGAGGATGAAGACTTGGATAAGGAAGCAGGGAGACAATAGCTGGAAGAAAACACAACAAATACCTACTTCATGCATGCATCAACAGCCGTCAACATTTTTTGTTGTCCAACCCAACAGCTCCAGGCTAGCAACTCGAGAGAGGAGGGGGAGAGAGGAAGATGGTGAGGGGGAGAAGCATAAAGGAAGAGGAGAAGAGGATGAAAGTAACAACCTTATTTGTTGCCGATGGGGATTGGAATGTGCGTCAGCTTTGTAGGGAAGTCAAGAGGGGAGCACGTAACAACTAGGTTACTCATTTTCTTTTTCTATTACTTATTTTTTTAAATACCAGCAAGCCAAGCCCATTTGACACCCACGAGTGCCACCCAGGCTACCCAACATCCCATCTGGGTTTGGCACCCAATGCTCGACGGCTGGAGGGACATCAGATCCGGCCTTGTGTGCCTAGGAGGCTCCTAGATAGGTGCACATACATCAGAACCTTATTGTCAATATTGTTGTTGATAGTATATAGTAAAAATAGTAAAAATAGTAAAGTGAGGAGGGAGATGAGATACAAATGACCTTGGAGAAGAAAATATGTGTTGGGTCATAGTTTCATAATGATCATAGGAGAAGAGGGCACACCTTCTTTTTTCTCTCCATTTTTTCCAATTCTTGAGCTACAACATGACACCACCTCTTTTGCCCTCCAATAAGTCACAAAGATACAACCCAAACCCAAATCCCTCCCTCTACCCATCATGTTTCCATTAAACATATAACCCCCTTTCATGCTTCCCTGATCTTTACTCGACCTGCTGCCAAAATGTAAACCCCTTCCCTTTAAACAGTTGGCTACCAAATCTTACCATTCGACCTCCTCAGTAGTTCCAGCGAGGAGCTTGACCCCTTTTGTTGCCACCCGATCTATCCATACAGACCAGCAACCAATTCCCTAAATGCTGCAACACTAACCTAATAGTCATGGATCCCTTTCTCTAACTCTTGTCAATAGGTTCATGTTCATTTTCTAGGCATTGCCCCTTATCACTTCTATGTGCTTACCCATTCTTCTTGTCATTGTCTTGTGTTTCTTCTTTGTGCCTACATCAAAATGATCAATTAACAAGAGTTCACCATGTTCACAAAAAAATAGAGATGAAACTGTGAATGATACACCAATTCCTTAACCTCATACTTGTCAAGGCGGCAAGGTGACATGACATTCCAACTGAACGCCTTACGGCAAGGCATAACTTTTGTTTATCAAACTGAGGTAAATCATATTCATCTCGCCCCTCAAGCAAGCAAAGTGATGTCATCTAGATTACATAAAACCACCCTCCACCAACACAACTCCTCCTCAAATCAACCTCCAAAAAACAAAACAAACACTCTCTAAGGGATTTTCTCATCATAGGCAGCTTCCACCTTTCCTTCTGCCGAAGCCAGCTATAGACCTCACCCAGTCATCATCATCTATATCTCTTGCAAAACCATCTATATCTGGGCTAGAGACAACAGACTTAGTTGTTGATAGGACCCCATCCTCAAACTGTTGAACTTGTGCAACTTGTTTGTGCAATCGACACTCCCTTGCCATGTAACCAGTGGACTTACAATGAAAGCATGTAATCGGGGAAGAACAACACTTCTAGTGTTCATGTTGAAGGCAACAAAAATGCTAGTCCCTAGGAGATGGGGGACACCTTCAGACTTGCTGCTAAGCCTCACAATCACACACCATGTGACCTGGATCACGACACCAGAGACAAGCTGGTGTGGCAATGCATTGGAGTCATCAGTGTCCTCGTTGCAGACATCTAAAACAAGCATCCCTAGGGACACGATGACATCTCGGGTGGGAGACCACCTGCTCATCAACAGGCTCAGCCGTGTGCAACCCCTGAGAGCACACTCCCCCCCAGCCAGACCACCGACCTCCTCACGCACAAGGCTATAAAGAGCCCCGAGATCACCACCTTTGTGGGATACAAAGGGACCCAACCCAGACAAAACCCCCACGGCAGTTGTTGTCCCCCCAACACCACCTAAAGCCTCACATCCAAACACCCTAACAACAGGACCATGACCAAATGTTTGAGACAATACACCAAACACCATACTAGCATCACCCACCCCCAGGAGCCTCTCCCCCTCCCTATCTAAGACCAAGGTGACCCGGTCAATAAGACAAGGTTCCACAAACCCTTGAGACTCGCCACACCCATCTAAAATGCACAATCCCTCACAGCAGCCATCCCCACCTCCATACTCACCTCCTTCCCTTCCAGATCCAACATATAGGGGAGAGGATGCAGGGCAACCAATGAGCCCACTAGATGCCGCCTAGGGCCGCAGATCCCCGACCGCCCCATCACCCCAACAAGGGACGCCTCTAGGGAACCCACCTGTCCCCATGCCACATGTGTCACCTTCAGCCACACTCTAAAATCGGCAATGGGTGAAGGGGGTAGGAGGGGGACAAGACACCCATGGAACAACCAAAGTTGTCTGAGTCATATCTAAGGACCCTCAGCACCCCTAAAGGAGAAGACCTGCTTCCAATAACGACGATGCATATCGTCTCAGACAGAGGCTAAGACGGCAGGGATGTGGCCTATTCTAGGTCGCTCGCCGTCCATGTTGATCCTCCAACTGATAGAGGAGATCTCCGAGGATGTGCTCCACACGTCGCCGCCTGTGCACAGGAGAGGCCCTATGGGCGCATCACCGCACTGCTCGCCCTAGCCTCCGCTCCCAAGTTTGAATAGTTTGTTTTGTATTTGGACCATGACTTGAAAAAATTCATTGGCAAGGCATAACTAGTCACGACTAAGCATTGCCTGGGTGACTCAAACAATAAACAATCAAGTGAAATTAGAATAGGAGAAAATGTATTAAAATGCAAGGATGAGAGTGAAGTGATGCAAAAATAGGCAATCATAGTTGCAAGCTTGCACATAAACATGATGCACTAGTACAATCTTTAAAAATGAAAAGAGGAAAAAAGTAGGATGTTACTCTAATACATGAGCAAGCCAGCAGAGAACCATACATGTACTTGGGATTAAAGTGATGAAAGAGATCTTAGGGAGGAAGAAGAATGTGAGGTACAGAGACATGAAGGACAAAATTTGGTGGCATTGATAAATTAATATGAAGAAGAAGAAAAAACTAGACGTCTGTAGCTGCAGCAAGCGGTTGCATATTGATGTAGGACACATTAGACATTATTATACTTGTCTTTGCTTTGTTTCAATATATAGGGACCTAAGTGCAAATTATCTAGTTTGTGTGCTTAGTCGTAAATGTTTTATGTTTTTCTTTATTTTAGGTTTTATTTAATTTCAAATTTTATTAAATAGGACTTTATTTCCATTGCGTGTGAGTCAAGTCATGTAGTGTTATAAAATCCAGCCTTGGGGCCCATGTCAAGGTAGTTGAACATGAATTGAATTTTTGGGAATTGATGTTTATCCTCTTCTTTCTTCTTCTTCAAGATATGTTCCACATCACATATGGGAGTGGTAAATAATAGAGGGAGAAGAAAGAAAGTAAGGGGGGAATGAGGGCCAATCAATATAAAAATAAGAAGGAAAATTTGGGGGGGGGGTCAAAAATAAAAAATAACTAAAAGTAAGGCATCCATTAGTAGAAACAAGTGGGTTACATTGGGAGGGGTAAACAGAAAAGAGAGAGAGAATAAAGGAAGTAGGGAGGGGTTGAGGGACGATCAGTAAAAAAGAGGGAAGAAAGTTTGAGAGAAGAAATCTCAAAAAAGCAAGCCTACCTGAAGGAGCTAACTTCTGTTATTGGGGTTAGCTACTTTTGTTGTAGCCTGTAGGTGCTAGCCCAATCCTCCTCAAGGTAGCAATGTAGTAAGGGGGTCTCCTTCCACAACGCAAGAGAGTTGATAGTAGGGATTCTACTTCCTTCTACCAGCTAGGGCGGCAGGAGCATTATAGGAAACACACAACAGAGTTGGGGGGGTTCATGCTGGGGTGGGAATCATAAGTGTGGAGGGGAGAGGAGAGTGTTGGGTGTTTTCATACTTTAGGCAGATCCTAATCTGATCCCAACTATAATACAACAACAGTAGAAACATTGAAGGTGCCAAGGCATAAAAATGCTCGCTCAAACGCCAAAGAGACCAAAAGTGCGTCTTTTACTATTTTTATTCAAGTGGATCCCTAACAGCAAGACCATGTAACTCTTTGCTGCTTAGGCAGCCACATAGGTGAGCACGTCAACAAGTATGCTTAACCTGGTAATGCATGGTGATGGACTCCAACCTGCCCTATGCACTCAAGCCACATCATGCCTATTGTCATCGAGAACAAAGAAGATGATAAAGGTCTCCTCCCAGCCAATGAGCTTAAAACTGACAAGCATAGGCAAGAAGACACTTCTCTTATGAATCTAGATACCAATAGTGCTAGTGATCTAACAATGATGAGGATGAGCTAGCATGTACATCTCTATTTCTCTTAGCAGATGGTCGCATAAACCTATGTCGTGCCACTAGTCGATGTTCTCATATGTTGCCTCCCATAAAAATATTTGTTCTTTTATTGTAAATTGTGACTATACCATCACCCTAGTCGTGGTGATGCTAGCAGAGGCTAGATACAAATGAAATTTCTAGTTTGTCCCTACTTTCAGTATGTGATTGATAACATCTCATGCATGGTCGCTTGATGATGCCCGGTTCATTTGTCTTATCACTAACACTGCTAAATCAATAGCTATTAATGATCAAATGTTCAGTCTAGGATCAGGGAATGGTATGAGGTTCTTTAGACATCTATATGGTTCTCCCTAAAATTGTTTGCAACTATCACATTATATCTTTTGTATGAGAAAACTGAGTAAACTAATAACTCTCTTATGAGACTTAGGATAATTACAAAGAGATATTTGGTAATAACAATCTATTACTATAATTAGTTTCAAGAAATAGCAAAATTAATCATATCTTATATATTAAGAGGTATCTTAATAGTGTTTTTTGCGAGGTATGTGTTCCTTATACTGATGTGCTACCATAAGTAAATGTGCATTAGGATAAATGGTAGTGTCTGATCATTTTCATCTTTACGTATGTGCCAAAAAAATCAATAAACATGGGTATAAATCAATTAAACAGGAAGGAGCCATATAAGATGAAAATCTCATGTACCGCTCTGGAGTGGAGATTCTTTGAATAGAACGAACAACCTAAACATATGTCGGCTCAATCCGAAGAAAATTATGTGGAAGCTTTACAAAATTATATGAAGCTACATGACTGAAAACCGATCTCTATGATCTAAGTTATAAACAAAATATGTTTAACATTTCCTCAAGACAAAATAATAATATTGAAACCAATAACAATAGCATTTTATAAATTTGAGGCATCATCATATTATATATGTGTTCTATAGTAATGTTTAATTGTTTATAGAAGAATGAGAACTAGATCTACTCTTTTATTGAAATCTTTGATAAGAGTTAGCCGTTTTATGTACTATGGTCTAGGTAATTTAGCTTAAGCATTAAGGATTTCTGTGATATCACAATATATTAGTATTTAAAATGTATAATACGGGCAATCATAATTGTTTTGTATGCCAATTATATTGTAAATTACAATATAAATAATTCCTAACATTGAAGATTGGCTTCAAACCTTTTCCACTAGAAACAATGTCATGTTAAAATGCAACATTATAAATTTTGTTTCAAAGGGAAAAATACATCAGCAACAATATTGTTATGTAAAAGAAATCATATTTGACCTAGCAATGACAAACAAGTTGTCAAATTTTTATACGAAAAAGGTATCTGCAGCAATAGAATAATATAAAGAAATAAAAGAATTGAAAAAATAATGGGATTGAATTGAGAATTGTAATGCAAAGCAATGAGTAAATATGGTACCACTAGCTCTTGTATCTCTTCGCCTTGGAAGGGGTAGTCCAAAAATCGGGAAAAAAGAGGCAAGCAGACACAAGACTGTCAACCATGTAATAAAAAATATTAACACAATGTCCAATAACAACAACATATTACCTGAAAAGAAAATCCTAAACATGATATTATAATTCAAACAGTATGATCATAATGAGATAGTATGATTGTTGTTATAATGCATATTTATTCCTCACCTAGTGTTTACCAGTCTTGGTTTCCTGTCTTTCTCCATAACTAACAGTAGCCACAAATTTACGAAATCATAGGAAATGTCTTCCCCTATTCTTTTCTGTGAATCAAGAAGAGTTAGCATTATACACAAATTTCATAGAAACAAATACATCTTAAGTATTAGTGCACTTTTATCTAAATAATATATCAAAGATAAGTCCCCTATGTGTAAAAGATTACAATCATTCATTTTTGGCTACGCTGAGTCTGAGTAAAAGTGTTCATCTAAAAGAAGAGCATGGAAACACATCTCCTAAATAAAAGCTCTGCTCTAGTTCTCTCAAGTTCTAGGAGTTCAAAATCCATTTCTACTTTGATAATTGTTGTTGATTTTTGTCTACCTCCTTTGCTAAAACTAAGGTTAAAATTTTATTCATCATGTGGCTATTCCAATTTGTACTATCGAGATGGTAAAAGTTTTAATCATTCTATATGCTGGACAATTCATGTGAGTCATATAAGAAGTTTCAGAAATCTCAAAATGGTTCAGAACATTTTATTCAATATCATCATTTTAAAACAAAATATGCCAATACACCATTAGACATAACCATTTTGTCTTAAAAAATGCCACTTCACTCTTTCACACATAGACCCTGTCCAGTAGTAAATTTATCGAACAAAGTACTCAAAATGTGTGTGCCTCATCTAAAAGTATTATAAGTGTCGTAGCATGAAAAAGTTTAATGATGACTTGCCTCTATCAGAACTAGCATTCGAAATTCACATATAAACTAAGAGGAGGCCCTTTTTAAATTCTTGGCGAAGGAACCATTTAAGAAAAGGTTGAAATTCACACCAACAAAAGAGACGCTGCCATGAATTAATACCCAGATCCAAATTCAATTATTCTAGGACATAAAGAGATCTTTGATTTACACTCCACCACATTTCCCTTTGACATGTGTGACAAACAAGCAATGCATATGGTTTACAAAGTAGCAAATGTAGTTACAGAAGAAAAAAATAAATTTCATACCATTCTATCTTGACTACTCTATCGGTCACAGTGAGGAGATTGGACCCAGTATGCTCCCTATTGATGTGGCTCTTAGCCCCTGGCCCATGGCAGGAAGAGGAATCAGATGCAAGAAGCAGATCTGAGCAGGAGGCACTGAAAGTGAAAGGGGAGTGTGACTGTCTCGCATGCTAGAGTCGAGGATTAACCAAAGAGAACGATGAAAGAAGGTTGGA
The DNA here is from genome assembly GCA_963693085.1 of Alisma plantago-aquatica. Taxonomy (NCBI): domain Eukaryota; kingdom Viridiplantae; phylum Streptophyta; class Magnoliopsida; order Alismatales; family Alismataceae; genus Alisma; species Alisma plantago-aquatica. The sequence continues at coordinate 1,036,783,985 of OY856409.1, forward strand.
AAGGAAAAATCTGAATTACTATATCGTCTTAGTAACCCTCACCGTGATATTATGTTGGGAGGGGCCGCTGGGCGGGAGAGCCAAATGGGGGAAAACGCATAATGGGGATGGGTACAGTAAGGGTGTGGGGTTACAGGAGGGTCATGGGATGCGCGGGCGGGTATCAAAACCTGGGGCAGTCTCCTTGAAACACCAGCGTCGTCTCCCAGACTCACGTGCATCTCCAGTGGCGGCGTCGCTTTGACCGTCGCACCCCCTTTGAGCACTGTCTCCCAACGCCACCAGTCGGTTCCGCTGGGAGAGAAAAACAGAGTGGTGGGGTGGCGAGAAAGTAAGTGATCGATTTGGCAGGTGAATATGGGAGGAGGAGAGAAAGAGTGCCATATTTGAGATGGGGAGAGGAAAATTCGGCGGGCAATCTCCGAGTGTGGAGATGGGTGGTGGACGCGAGCATTAAGGGGGTGGAGGTCATCGGGAACAGAGAGAGAGAGAGAAGGGGGCGTGGTTTGGGTTCTATTTCTTATTTGAGCCCCGCTTTTTGTGGAGTGGTTAAAATACCATAATTATCATAGACTGTTTGTTGTAGTGTATGTTGGTCTCAGATCTGTGACACCTGGGAGCTTTGCGGAGTTGTTTGATTTGATGCACAAGTAACACATGTCTTCTTATCGTTTGGGATTTCGGGGACGAAATCCTTGTTAGGGGTTTATGACTTGTAAGGACCCTGACCCAGGTTTTGGGCTAACCCTCTTTGCTTTGCTTATGAAAGGTGCTTCGAATCTTAATCTAATCTCTCTAGATGGTTTGTCATCATGTGACAAGCTCATGTTTCTAGTTTGGTCCTGTTTGGATGATGTTTGAGCAATGTTTGCTTGTTTTGGACCAAAGTACAATTTACCCAAAGTTAGGGGTTATATTGCAATATGTCACATGTAAAGCATGCCTTTAGTTCTCTTGCATCATTAGAAAGAGAATCATTCTGTGGGACACCTTTTGGAAGATCTATGTTTCAAGTTTGAGCTTGGTTGGTTGATGTTTATGCTTTTTATGCTAGTTTTGGTGTAAATTGCAATTTACCCAAAGTGGAGGGGTCAATGTGCAATTTATCAGCTCTAGAGTCTTCTTTCTTGTTTGTGACATCATCTAGAACGAGTATGGATGATGGGGTGCCATGTTTGGTTGATAGATGAGGAATGACATCCTTATATGGTCTTTATATCACATGTGTCCCATAGGCCACCTTGTCTTTTAGTGTATCGGCTAGGACATGAAGGTGTGTCACCCAACAGGGGTGTGTCGGCCATGCCAGCTGCCCAGCTGCACGATACACTTCCTAGAGTGTATCACCAGGCCATGCATGAGCTGCTAGGGTGGCAACAAGTGGCGTTATGAGCTAGAGAAAGTGGCACCTTAGTTTATGTGGTTATGACACCTCTCCCTTGCTACCTCTCTCTTCCTTGGTGTATATAACTCCCTTCCTTCTTAGCCAAGAAATCCTTTTCGGCCACCTTCCTTCCCCTACCTGTATGTGACGAGCATGGGAGCGTGGGAGCTAAGGAAGACTCCCATGGAGCATGGAGGGGCGAGCTCCTTGGCCATGGAAACTCCTTGCTCAAGATCCGACCTTGGTGAGTCATGCTTCTTTGCTAGTTTTTCCTTGTGCTCAATTCTTCACCTTCCTCTTTCCCTCTCGGCCATGGATAGGCCCTTGATAAGAGTAAGCAAGGACGTGGTCATCTTCCCTCCTTTCTTCTTCTTGAGCTATATATAACCATGGTTTCTTCTTCTTCCTTTGTTTCTTGAGGTGGTGATGATGGTGCCGAAGGCATGTTTGGAGCTTTGGATGGGTGTTGTTCTTGGAAGAGAACGTGTGTTTGCTTCTTGGATCATGGATTTTTATGCCTTTCATGGAGATCCTCTTAAGGCAGGTTACATAACTCTTAACCATCTCTATTATGCACACTCTCCATATACGTATATGATGGTTCTTGTACTTAAATCGTTACCGTTTCTCCATGATAGATATATATGGAACTTGGAATCTTATCTAATGGGAATGCTACCTTCTATTACTTCCTTTAGCTTGTTTTTCCTTGTGCAAGATGGTAATGGGTGGCTAGAGGTTGAAGATGACTTGCACGATCTGAGTCTTTGGCTGATACAACTCGGTTGCCCGATATGGGTCTTTGCCCGATACAGTACATTGTTCTATAGCCTATGCTTTGGTCAATGGTTATGGCAACACCCCTTTCTCTCCTTTGGACTTGAAAGGTGAGCTTATGACCTAGACATATGGACGATATAATAAGTTGGTAATAGTTGTACCTTAATGCCCGATATCCCCTATCCACCCTAGAGACAAGCTTTGAACGACATGGTTGCTAGACCCTTGGATGGGCTCTTGGCCGATATATGTTTCCATGATGACCCTTTGAGTGTGTTTCCCGATACCCTCTTCTAGAGTTGAGCCTTGGGTGATATGATAGGTGAACTCTTTAGTGACCTTGTGACCGATATGTAACTCTACCCAAGATGATGGTGGTTGGCCGACGTAAAACCCTAACTCTAGAGTCTTGGACGATATGGGGCTTCAACCCTAGTTTGGTTGATAGGGTTGTCCTGGGTGACATAGATGATCTACCCATTTTGCACGACATGGTCTTGATGTGATGATGACCAACTTGGTGTGGTCCTTGTACTCCTGAACGACACACCCTTTTGGTGCCCTAAATGATACCCCCTCATCTAGGGTTTGCCTTGAACGTTATGTTGCCCGATATGACTCCTTACCATGGTAGTACTTGTTGGGAGATATGGATAAGTCTTGAGCCTAGAATGATGAAACCCTAGGTGGGCGATACCATGGCTACCTCCCTGACCGATATGAGCATGGTTGAGGGGCCTTTGTGTCGGGCATGAGGTTTGTGCTTGCACGACACTCTCTAAGTGTGTTGCCCTACATGATGCCTATGGATGATATGGAGCTGGAGTGATAGAGTTTCCCTAACCCTAAGATGAGCGATACGGGTGCTCTTATTGTAAGGATTCCTTGGGCGATATGTTGGGTGTCTGATATGGTACTCCATGAGCGACAAGGATATGAGGATGGGCGATCCCTTAATATGCTGCCTGATATCATCAACCCTAGAACTTTATAAGTGTGTAGGTGTGTATGGTTTGGGTGACATCAGGGCTGAGTGTGTGTCCGATACCCCACAAGGAGATATGTCACCTTGGTCGATATGCCTTTCCCGACACATGGTCTCTCTCTTGGATGACTACCCAACATGTATTCATACTTGATAGCTTGGATGGCCCTAGGGTTGAGGTTTGGCCGATACAGTTGAGCTTAACCTAGTTGGACGATAGGATACCTCAGGTGCCATGATGTTATTTGAGAGACGTCAGTTGTATGCTTGTTGGGCGTTATGGTTTGACTGTGTGTACCGTGATCTTAGGCATTATGGCTTCAGACGATATGGTGATGATAAGTTGCCCGACATGGAACCCTAACCCTAATGGGCGATAGGGTCTTGGCCGTTAAGGCTGGTTGTGATGTTGTTACACTCGGTTGCACGATATACTCTTGGTCTATGACTGCACGACACACCACTAGGTCTAAGTCTGGTCGTTATCCCCTTGATGCATGGGTGCATGTCATGCTTGAGGTCGACAGCTTTGGATGAGGGTTGGTACTCTATCTGATACCTCTTAGGTGAGGGATGGTGATACCCATCATACCTATAGTGAGAGTTGCAGAAGCTTTGGTGAGGGTTCTTGTAACCCAGAATGCATATATAATAATGATACATGTGATATGGTTTAATCACCTTGAACCCTGCACCTATGTTAATAATGAAATAAGAAGATAGGTTGTGAACCCTTGTATAGTGGTTACCTATGGTTAATGATAGATGAATATCTGATAAAGTTGGATGGTGAATCATGGTGTCTGATCCTTAAATTTAATCCTTAGGGATGATGCTCATATGATTTGGGATATAGGGTATGATGGGATACCCATGATGTGGTAACAATAGTATGTATTGATTTATACACCGGTTATGACATTAATCTGCATATGTTCATAATGATGGAAGAATATTCCAATGTTATAAACCTTAATCTTGATGACATGATAAACAAAGACATGTTCATGAGATATGGGGCATGATGGATGCTCACAACTTGATAACAATAATCTAAATTAACTACGGACACAGCTATGAACATGGATGTTGTTCCAATCCTATACACCTAAATCCTTGATAGCATGATAATCATAATATGTTCTCTAAAGGATCTATATTCTATGTTTGGTGATCCAGTTATCTCTTGCTTATGCAAGCTAACCATGCAGGTGTATTGAATTCATAGCCAAGTAAGAGCTATGGTGATTATATGATTACGTGCTCTGTACAACACTTGATATATGTGCAATATCTAAGTAATAATGATATGTCTTGTTGATGAGATAACATACATCATCAGTATGATGAGAAAGGCATGTTGAGGTGTGACCCTCTAGTAATGACATGAGGGATTGATATTCCCTAATGATGTTAATGATGCCTTGAGAGGCACTGGTGTAATGTGATGAACTCAGGGATTGATATCCCATGATGATATGAAAGGATGAAGCCTTGAGAGGCAGTAGCACTATGAGATGATGTGAGGGATTTATATCCCATGGCAATGTGATGATTGTTGAGGGCAATGGAAATAGTAGTAGCAATATAATACCAATGTAATGAATCTAATGTTGTTCATGTTTTATATATGTTTTCTTAATACAACTTGATTTCCCCAACAATCTACTTAAAATACATTAACTAATTACAGATGAATTTCTCATGTAGTTTCCCTGGACATAGATCCATCATCATCAGGAGTTGGTGATGGTGAAACGGGTTCTCCTGCGGGTTAACCCAGAGCGCATATTATTGAATATGTGAGGTTTCTCCTAGCCTAAAGTGAGGAGGTAAGAGTGAAACTTCAGTTGTAGACTATAGAGTGCGGATTCAGGCCCGTAGCTCAAATATGATAAGAGCATGGTGAACGGGCCCATGGCTCAGGATGTGTGATATGGGAGCATGAATGCGTTCATGGCTCAGAGCACGGTGAATAGGCCCTGTGGCTCAGTTTCACTAGCACTGATACCTGTACCAAGGCAAGCTAGGTAGAGGGTAGCCTGACCCTGTGGCTGAGGCCACTTAAGCATGAGACTGCAGTCCTGCTTGTGTTGTACTCGTGCACTGACCACGAGGTGGGAGGTCGTGGAGTCCGGCTCTTCCATTGACCTTGTATGGAACCGGCTTGGGTTTCGCAACCGAAGGTTGGATTTGAGCGGTACGTCTCACTTCCTCAGGGCATAATAATTTGATAGCAAGCCGTATAGTATCTTTGCTTAGGGAAAATACGAAACATTGGTTGAGGCCTTGTTTGTATAGTTGCTCTGGTTTTACACTTGCAGTTTATCATATATTCCTTATATCATGTGATAAGATCGTATCAAGTTTATCTTGCCAATCATGTTCCATACTGAATGCCTGGTTATATGCCTCCAAATTTTTTGGTAAGATTGTAATAAAGTTAGCTCTGTTTAGTATACTGCTCTTATAATCCTCTCATATCAGTTATCTGTAATCATAATAAAGCTGGTAGAGGGTTATGTTTCTCATTGGGACTGTGTGTCTCACCCCACTGGTTAATAACCCTTTTTAGGTGGACATGCCTGGCAAGATGAAGATCATGTGGCTACAGATATGCAGAGGTATCATACCTGGTGGGATAGATAGTGTCTAGCAGTAGAGTCCTATGTGTCGTCCATGTACACTCAGGTCTTCGAGAGAGATTTTTGATGTTTCTTGTACAATGATCGATGTATGGTTTTCAGTATGCATCTGGATGTAAAGCATCCTGGCAAACAGTTATTTCATGTAACGAGATAATGGGAAATTTTGTTGTAGCACCTTGGAAACATGCTATGAAATGCAAAGTGTTGGCTCAGATATTATATGTTACATCTTGTGGTGCTTGTTGTTAATCGGTTTTAATTTCCCGTGTTTTTCGGTAATCCGCTGGTTTGCATGTAATCATGTTTTGTTGAGGATGAGGTGTTATACTATGCTTTTATAAAGTTGTACTCCCATTTGGGAAATTTTTATAATGTACTCTTTATACATTTTGAATAAAGTCAAGTTTTATTTCTTCCGCTGCCACATATTTGATGAATTTGTTTATCATGTTTAATAGTAGAGACTTGGTCTTTACAAGATGGTCTCAAATGACTTGTTGAGCAGAGGCGAGAATATGCCAAATGAGGATATGTATGAAGCATTCAACACAATAGAAAATGGCTTGTATCTAACAATTGTGACCAAGGAAAGAATCTGATAAAGTAAAAGTACTATATAGGAAAGACTGCAAAATATTCCATCTAATGAAGGGCCTCACATTCATGTCTAGCCATGATGTCAATTTTCCCAATTTCCCAAAATTATTCTATTAGTATTTTTTAAAGTATAAATAACCTTACTGATATAATTTACCTCCAATTTGTTATAGTTTGGATCCAAAATGTCATATTCATTTCTAATACATGAGAACAATCTCTTCCAGACACCTTTCTTTATAATATTAACAAACATTACAAAAGATCCATGCCAAAAAAAGCAATTGTTCTTGTATTAGATGTGAATAGATTGCCATTGATCTGTGTTTTCTGTGTGTCTCAACTAGCATTATCTCAAGTAGATTCATACACAATTCTCAAGAAATAAGGAATGATATATATTATCACTACAATATCCATCTCATTGCAACTCATCTATTTGGATAAGATGTGACTCAAGCATATTTGGTGAAATATTTCTTCTTTGCATTGATTCTGGTCCTCAGTGCATTCTCATATATGGTACTACTAGTCTTGTTTCTCATGATGCAGTCCCACTGAATCCAATTTTTATCCATGATGAGTTATCCAATTCCATAAGAATATATCTTGCTGAAATATTGCGCCAATACATCTCAAGAGAAACGAATAGAAGGAGCATTGTAACAGACATGAGCAACGACGTGAGATTGATTGACTTATTGGTTGGAAACGACAGACTAGTACAATACCTCCTAAATCACACAAAATCTACATACCAAAGATCCACTATTGATGAAAACCCTTTGATGTTGTAGTGTGCAACTTTAGGCCTATTTTGGTTGTCGACTTTTGAAATCCTAGTAATTACTATAAGGACCCTGACCTGGGTTTTGAGCTAACCCTATTTTTTTTCTTAAGTAAGTTTCTTAGAACTTTAATCTAATCCTATAAGGTGTTTTCTATCATGTAACATGCTTATGTTTCAAGTTTTGTCATGTTTGAATGATGTTTGAGCAATGTTTTCTTATTTTGGACCAAAGTGCAATTTACCTAAGATAAGGGGTTATCTTGCAATATGTCACATGATGAGTGTGCCTTTGATGCTTTATAATAATAAGAGAGAGAATGATTCTATGGGGTGCCTTGTGAAGAGTTCAAGTATCAAGTTGAGAATGTGTGGATGATGCTTGTGCTTTATATGCCAGTTTTGGTGTAAATTGAAAATTATCCAATGTGAAGGATTACTATGTGCTTTACCATCTCGAGAGTGTTCCTTCCCTATCTTGGCATTATCTAGAGTAAAGAGAAAGAGATGGGCACCTTTTTTGGACCCTGGTTGTGTGATGGCATCCTTGGTAGTGTTTTGGACACATGTTTGGGGTGTACCTTACACCTAGAAGTGTTGTCTCAGGCTTGAGAGCCTTAGAGAGGCCATGTATCAGTCTGTGGGTGCCTTGAAGGACGTCCTATAGGTTTTTAAGTGTCTTTAGGGACATCCTGTTGGTTTTGTGGTATCTAGAGATGCACCATATTAGTTTGTGGCACCTAGGGTTTACCCCTATTGGTTTGTAAGGAGAGTAGATGTGTGTATCGACCTTGACCATCTTAGGTGACCTAGTGGGCGAGACATAGATCTTATCACCTTGTTGCATGGTGTTTCATGTGTCTCTTCTTTTTGAACAAGTGTCACCTAGGGTTCTAAGGCGGTGACACATTTCCCTTGCTCTCTCTTTCATCCCTCTTGTATATATACCTCTTTCTCTCTATGCAAGAGAACCCTTTCGGTTACCTTACTTTCTCTCTTTGGTGGACGATCTTGAGCTAGAAGAATCTTTCCCTTAGAGATTAGAGGATGAGTCCCATGCTTGTGGTGTTGTCTTCATCCTCTACCTTGGTAAGTCATGATCCTTAGATCATATTTCTCTCTTTCTTTCTTCTTCTCGGCCATGGACCTTGGTTACTTCTTTTCCCTCTCATGCTCCCTTGACCTTGGTTCCATCTTCTCTCTTTGAGGTGTTGTGGTGACCAAGATTAGAATATCTTCTTCTACCTTGAGCTCATGAAGCTTGGAGCTTGGCGGTGATCCTTGAGGCGGGTTATATAACTCTAAACCATCTTTGTTATTATCACTCTTTACTTGAAACTTTTCTCTTTATCCTTGGATCGTTATATCTTGCATGTTAGTAGTTCTTCTTGGTAGTTTTTAGTGCAATATTAAAGAAGAGGAATCTTTCTTGGTTTCTACCCATGTGTTACTCTTTCTTACCTTGCTTGAATGAGCGTTCTAAGGTTGAAGATGAGTGGGTTGATATGTATGGTAGGCCGATATGCCTTGGTGTCCGTCACAACCTGTGATGCCATTGACCGTCACCCTTTGTGACTGGTCATCATGACCTTTAGGAGGCTTAGGTCAACATGCTAAGTTGATGGTCGTCATGGCTTGGTAACACTTAGAATGATACCTTTGGTTGATATGGATGGACCATCATACCCTAGGAGGTGTTTCTATCTGACACACCTGCAGCCATCATAGATTGGGGTATGGCCATGGATGCTTTGCTTTGGGAGATGGGTGTTGCCCATTACCCCTGATGCTCATCACATCGGTGATAGCATTGCCCAACATGATGGGTTGGCTGACACCCTTTCCTTGAGGTGTTGTTGCTCGATACACCTATATGGTGATGCCTAACCGATACACCATCCTAGTTGGTGGTCTGACACCCTAGTTGATCACCTAATATACCCTAAACTGATAACCCTCTTAGTGTGGTTGCTCGATATATTGAGGGATAATCTGAAACCGTATGTTGAAACCCTAATCGATATGTTGTGGTGGTGTATATGATACAACACGTTGATACTAGGGTCACATGGTATGACATGATAACCTATGGAGAAGTTGTAAGAATGATGTTGAAAGATATGTTTCTATACTTCATAACATGTTTTATAACTATAATGAGAAACATGTTTCTTTTTTTCATAACACACCCCATAGAGATGATGAAAGTGATGATCTAAGGATGGTTGTTGATCCAACCTAGTAAATCATAAATTGAGTAAGCAGAACTCTAACCCTAATGATGTAGTGGGAATGTCATGAAACTTAAGAGATAGTAGAGTTTATGATGTATGATTGATCTTAGCTGCTTTTCCTAAATATAATGTACCATAGGATGATGATATTATGAGTGGTTCATCCTTAATTGAAGAACCTAGCCTTAACTCTCCAACTATGTGAGGAGTAGATGTAGTGTTTAAATGTTGCATATCCATACAATAACCTTAATCATGGAATAATATGACTCATGTCCTCATCCTAAGGAAGTGTTATAATCCATGCCAAGTGTTTTCTATATTCCCTTTTCATATAATATTAACTTGTGGAGTAAATTTAATGATACTACAATGTGTATACATATGATGGTGGTGATAAGTCTTGTTGAAATACATGGTGGCAACCTTGGTGTAGAAATTGTATAACAAGTCTAATGCCTTTATAGGTGCCTTACCGATAGCTTGAAGTGATACCCTCTAGTTATGTAGCTTATGGTTCGACTCTCCTTGGTATGATATGTGATTAATGATTTGTAAGAAGTGATAATATGTGGGTCACCTAATGTTGAAATGTCTCACTAGTGCAATGGTCAATATGTTATTATAATACATTATTATAAACCACACATAACCTGAGGAAGATGATACATACATGCATCTATAAAATGGTGATATCCAGTACTGATGCTACGGTAAGTGATTCATATCTAACTGATGTTGTTAAACCTAATCGAATCATAAAGATGGGTTTTGGTGTGATTAGGGTTTGGTGGTGTAACCATGAAGTTTACCCCTAATCAGCTCTATGTGAAGAGAATTGATCCTAACTCGAAGGGCAGGTCATATTATTGGATAAGTATGAATGGAAAACATGATAATTTTTCCCCCTTAAAATGAATAACTATAACCTAATAGATTAACGGGGTGATATAACTTGTTAGAACTATGAAGATGGCTAATAATATCAAGATTTGGTTATGAACCTTGATAAAGGAACATGGCAAGTATGAATATGTGAATGTGTATACTTGGTTACATTAATTAATTCTTAGTCTTATACCCTTAAATTTATGGGAGGCAGTGCATGGTAGAGATGTGAGGTAAAATGATGATTGGGGACCTTATGTGAGATCAACATGAGTCCTAATCTTAGATTAAAGATCTTATGATGCTCTGCTTGCTTTAATTAAAGGTGTTTAAAGTGTTTAAACATATTCTCTCTTTGAACATAATGGCTAATGGAAGCTATGACATGAGTAATGTGGCATGAGTAATGCTTATATGCTCAATGAGGCATGATGAGACAACCATGAATCACTAGTGTGATGTGATGGATCTTAGGGCCTAGTAAGGGCTTAGTGCCTAGTTGAGGTGATACCCTCTGGTATTGAAAATGAGGGGTTGATATCCCATGATAAAATGTTGATGATGACAGTAGCCTTGTGGCTGGCAGTGATACAGTAGCCTTGTTGCTGGTAGTGATACAATGATATGAGATGATGGGAATCAATTTATACTTTAAACAATGATATTTGCTGTTGTAATGCTATGCCCCTTTCCTTTTGAAGGATTTGTCTGTGGTTTGTATGTTGTAACTTGATTAATGCTAAAAGATACTTAAATGGCTTAACTAATAAAGTGGAAATTATCTAGTAGCTTTCCCTATGCCATAGATCCATTCCAGTATCACTTTTAATACTAGATGGTGAAACAAGTTTAACCCGCAGAGCATAATGTTGAATATGCGGGGTGCAAGTTGAGTATTCCCTTGCATCCTTAATATTAGGTTGTGTGAGATGGCCATGCATGAGCCAATCTTGGTGTAATAAGGAAGGCCATGCTTGAGTAAATCCTCATTTTAATAATGGCCATGTGTGAGCTTGTTCTCCTAGCATTGTTACTTGTACCAAGGTGGGCTAGATGTTATATGGGTGGACATGTGTGAGTCAACCCCTTTGATGTGATTATATGTCTCTTTATTAGTTGAATGACATGTCTCTATAGTGTTCTCATGTACTGACCACGAGGTGTGGGAAGGTCATGGATTCTGGATCTTCCATTGACCTTGTATGGCACAGATTTTGACTTAGCAGTGGTCAGTTGGATTTGGGTGGTATGACTCAAATCCTCATGGCATAATAAATACATAATCAGTCATGTAGTGTGCATGTATATGAACAAACACAAACATTGGATGAAGCCTTGCCTTTCTCTTTGTGCTATTTAGTTTGTAACAATTATACATGTTCTTCATATTTCTTTTAAATTATTAACTGTTCTATTGCTCATTGGCAAGTGAATGTTACTTCTCTAGTTACTTCATCCATGAGATATATGTCATTTGATTAATTTTGTTCGCTCTGCTCGGTATGTTAATTTATCTACTTAGTTATCTGTGATAATAATAGAGATGGTGGAGAGTTATATCTCTCATTGGGACTGTATGTCTCACTCCGTTGGTTAAATAACTTTTTAGGTGGACATGCATGCCGAGTTAAAGATCATGCGGTTGAAGATGATACGAGAACAAAACTACACCTGATGAACATGGTATATGGATAGTATCTAGTAATAGAGTCATATAAGTCATCCTTGTACACTCAGGTCCTTGGGGGTGTTCTCAATGTGTTTGTAGACATGACGATCAATATGTGATTTATGGCTTGTGTTCCTCTAGTAGTATGTATATACATGTGGAACTATTATCTTATGTCGTAGGATGTTGGAATGTGATGATGTAGCACCTTGAATATGTGTTATGAAATGCAAGTATTGGTTCTTGTGTAATAATTCTCAGTCCATGGTGTTTGATGCAAACTAGTTTTAATTTCCAATGATTTTTGGTAATTCGATATTAATGGTTTATCGTGGTTTAAGTTTGAGTAATATCGCTTTGTGTGGAAAAGGGTGTCACAATTACTATAATAATGTATATCTCATTACCTAGTACATGGAACTCATAAATAATGTCCCATAATTGGTATAATCATGACAAATGACTTTTATAGTCATGCTAAAATGGAATGATCTGAGAATGTAATTCTTCTATCCGATCAACTGCCATTTTTATCTTTTTCCCCAAAAATTAAATTTGAAGTATGCTATCCATGTGCAACTCACCTTCCAAACCAACTTAAAATTATCATTGACATCTTCCAGACTACTAGGATTTAGAAAGTAGGTAGAAATACTAGTCCTGGAGGAAGTCCAAAAAAATCCCACCATCATGGCCGTCCTCACACACTATGCCACCACAAACACTACACCCATGGCTCAAGCGGTATAAAAACCCTACATATCTTCGGCATTATAGGAGTAAATGATTTTATAACCATGTCCACCATAGTACATGTACTGGACAGTTAAGAGTATACTTTGGTGCTTGAGATATCTTAGAACTCACTCTCATTGTTGGTCAACATGACATGCTCTATAGTGAAGTCTTCTCCCTCATTCATAGGAAGTATCTGTTAAAGGTGACCCAAGCACCATTCATCGTGTAGTTGGACAATAGTCTTCTTGTTGCAATGTTGAACACAGTAGGTATGGTATATGTGGTGAAGAGGTCGTTAATGACAAGATGGCATACATGGTGTTATAGCTATAGAGGGATTATATGTGGCAATTACTGGAATAATTGGTGTTGGAGAGGAGGAATACAAAGTTTGTGTTGAGGTTAGGAAGAAGTTGGGAAGGTCTAGCATCATACCAGTTTCTATCTTCTTTGAGTAGGAGGGTTTGTGGGCCAGAGGCAATGAGTTGGAGTTGGATGAGGAAGCGTAGAACAAGCCCGCATAGAAGGAAGTGGAGGTCTGGTGTATTGTGTAAAACCCTCACTGAGTAGGAAAATTTGTGGGTCGGCATATACTAGTGGGGGGAGGATGAGGAAGAGTAGTAGAAGCTTATGTAGGAGGAAGAGGATGTTTGGGATTTTTTCCTATTTTTATATCATGACAGATTATGGATCCACCTACACAAATAGGGCTAGCTTCATACAATAGTAAGGCTTGTTTATATGAAGTTTGTGTCATGCTAGATTCTAAGTATCGATGTATTTTCAACTATTGACATCTCAGAACATCAACATGACTTGGACATATACCCCAATGGATGGTCCTCTGGTAAACATGCAAGGTGATAAGTGTTTCATGCACTTTTTAGTAAGGAAGCTATTTTTTAGGTAATCGAGTGTTGCATAAACTAAAAGGGTCAAATAACATTTGAAAAAAATACAAAATAACCATTGTACTCCCATGTTTACACCCTAAAGTATACACATATTGTATGTACCCAACTCATATAACAAATTATACCAACTATACATAGATAGTACACAACATGCCACTTTCACACATCAATCATCAAATATACCTCCATATAAGATAGAATCTCTTTTGATATTAGTAATGAATATATATTAATTCCATACTAGTTGTGGTATTGCATGAGTTAGATAAGATACAAGTTTGACATAAAAGAGAAATGTTGGAAAAAAATTGGTAAAGAGGTATGGAAAAACCCATAGATATGTCCCACATAAAAGGAGGATATGTATACATGTTAACTCAATTGTGATGTATACATAGAAGGCCTATGGGAAGGAGAGGATGGGTCGGCCACAGAAGCTATTTTAACACTTTGAAGGGGGTCTCACATGGAGTGAACTTTGTGAATGGACATGCAATGATTGAGGTAACTATAAACATGGGGAAAAAGAACGTAATGATCTGAGATCAGAAATGGTTTGGTATAGTAATACTTTTTTTAACAAAGTCATATGATTCCTCTCTATACAAATGTGCCATTGACAAACACTAGTAATTTTTTTGTTTATGACTAGTTAGGTTGTTGATGTAGCTAACTATGAAAAGGTGTTAAAATGGTTACCATAAGTGCATATATGTGGTGAACTTTAAGTGACGTTGAAGTGTTTCCATATTAAAGAAGAAGGAACAAGTAAGAAAAGTATCAGGGGGGTTTCTTCATTGTCCTTCCAGCAGGGCATGCAACAGAAGGGACCATGAATGGATCTTTTGGAGAGGTTACTTCCTATAAGGAGTTTTAGGCAATGGTGCTAAATGAAAAGAAGGATCTTAGGTCTAGTGTTTATATTATAGAAAGATTTATAATGAGTGTATTTAATCCATGAGAGTTGGGCCTTTTATGAATCTAGAATGGTAAACATATCACCCCATATCTAGATAGCCTTAGGAAGTTATGTGGAGCACTAAGTTGGGTAATGGGCATATAGAATAAGGACGGGACAAGTTTTGTATAAAAATCTATTAAATCTTTATTATATTTTTATGATAAGACAATGAGAATTTTTTAATGGATATGTTCTATTTAGGTAAAATATTGACCTTGATAATAGAGACTATGGTATTTTTATCTAATCTGTAATCAAACCCAAATGATTTTAGGGAGGAATCCTCAAATGGAAAATAACATAAGTGTTTGAATTTCTGAGATTTGGTTGATATACATTCAAGGAAGGTGGGCATTTGTGTTTTTGTAGGCATGAAATAAGTAAAGATTTTTGTGAGATTGGATAGGATGACACATTAAATTAATATTAATGTGTAGTTAGTTGATCTTTTACTTTAGGACCTATGTTCAAATTCTTTTGATTTGTGGTTCACCTTGTAATGTGCACCTAGCATGTTTTCTCTCACTTTCTAGGACATGGTTGGGTGGGTTTAAACCATCTAACTAGTAATATTTCTCTTTCATTGGTTAAGATTGGTAGAAGTATTCTATTGTTCCATTGGTGGAGCACCAATGGTAGTGTGTCTTCATTTTTGTTGGTTTAGAATCAACAAGGTTGTAATTCTTTTCCTTTGTTAAAGGACCAATTCAAATAGTTGGTCTTGTGACCATATATTCTTTCATCAGTTGACACCGTCGGACCATCTATCTGGTTGGACATCACATTTTCCATGGTTATGTACCAATGAAAATGGGTGCTTGCATCGAGTACTGGTGAATGCGATGGAACGCCTACAGATGGAAATACAGGGTTGTGTAACAATGGTTAGTGTCGTTGTCAACTAGTGGGTGATTTTTATATGCCTACCAATGAAAGGAAGGGGAAATCTAGTATGATAGTCGTGAATGATGGCCAATGATGAGTACAAATTGAACCTTTACCCTCACCTACTTATGGACTATCTATTTCATCTTTTGGTGAGAAAAAAACCTATTGACTGATGGATGGATAATATTGACCCTTCTTTTCACTCTACTATGGGGCTATATATACCCCACCTTTCCCTTAATTTCTCACTTGATTTGTGTGTGAGCTTACCTCAGAGTTCTGAAGAAGAAATAAGCATCATTAGTTGACATCTACTGATGAAGGTTCTTCTCCCATATATACTTGTCATTGCTATTGTTTGTGTATGTTCCCTTCTATTGTGAAGATCAACATGCATCTTGTTATCCATTGAATCTAGATTAGTGTAAGTAGGACTTTAATACCTTGGGATCTTGACAATCCATCAACATCTTCCTCCTCAGTCATTTTTTAGATGCTTTTGTTAGGGTTAAAACTTCTTAGTCATATGCCCTCCCATCCTTATCTACCCTTATTCTAGTTGTATCTATAATGTGAGTAAGCTATCATAGCATGCTTCTATAGGAGAAATCTAACACTTGGAGTGTTTGTTGTCAACTTTGGAGCTTTTTAGGAATCTCTAAGCTTCCTGGTGTCTTCTCCTTCTGGAATTATTTCCACTTATATAAGGTGAGTGATATAACCTATGACACATTTAGTACCTATCATATGCATGCAAATGAAATCTTTAACTATGCTCCTTGACATTTTAAAGAATGATAGATTCATGCACCTTTAGTCTACTATAACGACTATATGACATTATATGTTCTACCTAGACTTCATCGATGGTCTCTTGACCCAAGAATTTGGTTTTGCATTACTTCTATGTATAAATTTAGTTCATTATGATAGTATGAGTTAAAAAAGGTTGTTCTTT
Source organism: Alisma plantago-aquatica (assembly GCA_963693085.1). Taxonomy (NCBI): domain Eukaryota; kingdom Viridiplantae; phylum Streptophyta; class Magnoliopsida; order Alismatales; family Alismataceae; genus Alisma; species Alisma plantago-aquatica. The sequence continues at coordinate 1,036,800,416 of OY856409.1, forward strand.
TTTAGTAGATATTACTCTATGTTCATATATAGTGAAAAATATATGATGATATTGGCATAAGGACTTATCTAGGAATGGGTCATCTATTTTACTAGACATTATTCTATTAGAATTATGTGAAGAAGATTCTACTGGGATGAAACAATGCATTTTTCATATATTGTGAAGTATAGTTTTATTGTGATTGCAATGGAGAGAAATAACCTTGTGACCATGAAATATCACACCTTAGAATAATTGTTTGACCTTATGGTGATCAAGATACTTTACAACTCTTTGAAAACTATCTTTCCTTATAGCGGGTCATGTTGTGGTCAATTGTGATTATGTACCATGCTCTATGATGCGGTAAATTATAGCACCATAAATTTACCAAGGGAAAAGTCCCTAAGTTTTTACCTAATCTAATGTGCAATAATCACAACCCGTAAGTGGATGGGTCTTATCGCAATATAGCTTGAGAATCAAACCCAAAAGACAATGTTATTAAGAATTATTCAGATTCTTACCTAACTAAGAAAAGTGATGGACAAGGATAGATTAAGTTGATGGTTAATTAACTAAATTAACCATTATCAAATGAACTTACACAACGATAAAATTACTATGATGACACTATTTACAATCATTACCTACATTTCAATTCTCTCACATTACATCACTCATCTACAAACATACTTAGATTGGGATTAAAGAATTTTATATCCTTTCAGAGTACAAAATTTACAAGGACAAATTTTCCCATAGTCTCAATATCTCATTTACTATGGATCCTTAATGCATCACCCCAGAGAACTCCCTTCTATGGTCTCATATGATATTCAATGATATTGATGGGCATCCTAATCCCAGATTTTAGGGTCTCTACATATAAGATTCTAACAATCATGTAAGATAGGTAGATAATTTATAGAGCATGTTATTAATCAATTGATAGTCAATTTAAAAATGTATACATATAGCAATTTATATCATGATAGTATAAGATACGAGAAATGGGTCTAGTCCCTATACCCTAGTCAAAGACCTATTCTCTATACTTTACCATGATAAAAAAGGATAGAAAAAAGAAGAATCCTATGGAGAAAGTAGCATCATGGTGGAGAATCTCAATGTTCTCATTCTAGACAATATCATATTCACCAAAATTAATCCAACAGTTGTCAGTTGTAGATTTCCATCATAAGAGCTTTGAGAAATTATTGGGCCACTTCATATGTTATGACCCCACCTCCCAATAACCCCCAATTAAGGGAGACCGAGAGGTCGAAGCCGTACCCATCACTTCCGGATCAAAGGTTCGGCAATTAACCAAGAATAATTATCAAATTTTAACAGACTATACTGAAAAGTTGTAAGAAAATAAACTTTTGCATACCTTTTTGAAAACTTGGATCTCTAACTTCTATCCACTTAAGGATTCTACTCTAACTAATCCTCCTTGTACTTTACTTCATGTATTACACAGTATGACAATTTACTGTTTGTCCTTTTGGCTTGTACCTAAAACGCCAACAAACAAAACGTCGGTTAGCCGAAGCTGGTATGTGGGGGAAACAATAAACGTGCAACTATGATAACAACATCATCATCCAATTAATCATTTAATAATCAAGATTACATTTTAAGCCATACAACTCAATCCATACATATTCTCGAACTCTGGGCTGTCCCTACAGTGGACATGGATACCACCTCTCTTTTAGGTAATAGAGTCGCATGGCACTACCCGAAGATAGCCCAATATCTAACTCAATGTGACTTGATGGTCCTACCTCAAGGGTAGCCATGTACTAAGTCATCCATAGACCTGATGGACCTACCCAATAGGTAGCCATGTACTAGGTCATACATAGACCTGATGGACCTACCCAATAGGTAGCCATGTACTAGGCCTTTCTCTGACCTGATGGACCTATCCCTAGGCAGCCATGTACTAGGTTAGCTATAATGCAACATAGAGAACCAGGAGCTGAGTTTGTAGGCATATATCCTTTGTGATAGTCATAGCCACATTATAGTTTGCAATATGAACATCCAAATAGTTTAGTTGCATTCTATGCGATTAAACATCCGGGAATCCATCAGAAAACTAAATCGGTTATTCATAATTAACCACATACCTGATTTGATGAGTCATGCAGATTATTCAACATATACTTCACGTATATACAATCAAGCCAATCAACAAATCCAATCAAGTAATTCAATCATCACATAATTCTTGAAAAGAATATGTACTCTATTTATTACACACTTTAACAAGAATCTACTTTATTGACTTAGATTCTCTTTCTAGGGTTTCTAATCCGCATTAAGGTTTCATTAATATTCATTAGGGTTTCTTAGATCAATTCCTCCAACTTTATCCATTTTAGGTCAACAAACCCTAAAATACTCTTTTCCATTTATATGAACCTTAATTGCTCAACTATTCATTTTAATAGTCTTTTATATCCAAATTGACTTAGGATCATCACATCCCTATTTATTCATGGATTCGAACAATTAAACCAATTAAAAGACGTATTCTCTTAAATTAGGGTTTTCAAGCTCATTAACGCATAATCATGCACGAAACCCTAAATTAAGCCAATTATAAAAAGATCATATTTTTAGATCCTATTTTCTCTTTTATTAACAACAGGTTAATATCAGCTTGAGTAATCCAAATAATATCATTAAGACCATCTATCATCAAATTTAAGGGTTTTCCCTTAATTAAAACACAAAAAATGGTAACTTTATGTACTTTTCCAATTTCAAGCATATAAACTCTAAATTAGACTAATCATGTGCAAAGTTCTTTTTTTTTTAACATTATGTACCTTTTTACATTTAATAGGTTAACATCAACTCTAATAATCCATTAAACCCTATTAAACACATTAATCATATCAAAATATGGTTTCTTAATCATCATTACACTAAAGTTAATAACCTCTATTACTTTTCGAATTGCAAACATAATCATGTTCCAATTATATTTTAAATGGATTCCTCTTGTTTTTTTGAGCAAAATTCATGTATTATTTGTTCTCATCGGAGCTACCAATTAGGAGTTTTGATTTTATAAAGAAAATACCTTTCTGACCAATCTGAGGCTGCCACGTCATCTATAACCATGCAACGCGCCCGATTGAGTTTATAACCAATTGTCGATTTTGCCCTTCACTTAAACGATTGTCTCTTCATGACGGGGGGGTAAACGGTCCAAAGTACCTTTTACCCTTCTTCTTCCTCGGGCAAATGGTGCGCAGCCGCCCTAGCCGCCGCCGTGCAGTCTTGTGTGGCTTGTCCTTCACTCCTGGACCCTCCATGGCCTTTGGGGATGGGTCCCAGACCTCCGCCGGACGTCCCCGCACATCAGGGTGCCATCAGCTTGAGACCAAAGGGAGCAGATCACGCTGGCCGTGTCTGCGACCGTCTGTAGGTCTTGCAGCCAAGCTGCGATGGCTACGCCTTGGTTTGGGCATGGTGACATCGGTGGAGCTTCTTCCTTGTACCACGTATCATCGAGCTATCATTGCAACTCCCTTTAGCTGCCTCGTGAAAGCCTATTCTCATTGTTTCTCTTAGTTACGGTTTTGACGAAGAATATGAAGTAGAAGAAGGAGAAGAGACGGATGGCTGCATGAAACTCCCTCTGAACTAGACCCTGGACTCTACCCCCTTATATGGGGAAGAGAAACGAAGACATATGGGGTCTTATACATGACTCTAAGAGTCCCTTCCTAAAAAGGATTAGTTTTCCTTCAAGGAGAAGCAATCCTTCTCTCTCTCTTTGTTCTTTGGATTTCCTCAATTATTTTTATAAATAGGAATTCGCAAATCTTTGTCATTATTCTCTTTATTTCTTGATTTTCAATCCTTAGGCACGAAATTCTATTTCCTTTAATCGAATTTACTTTCTTTTTAATAATACCTCATAATTCATTAATAATGCAACATATTATCATCTTATTTTACCTTTTTAGTATTTTCTCTTTCTTTCCTTTTTATTGGGACTCCTTGGATCCGAAGGAACTTCATTATTTTTCTTTCTTTTTATTGGATACTTATTATCCTTCTAGATGCATCTTTATGCATTATTTCACATTATGTTGTTTATTTCTCAATTAAAATATCTCTTTTGAGGATTTATCTTTATTTCTCTTTTATTTTCCTCATTGGCATTCCTTTTATCATTAGAAAACTCATGGATACGAAATTTCCCCAAGAAAACTCTTTTATGCCTCTTTCCACTCATTTTCCATATTTTATCATTATTTTCAATTTATTTCTTAATAAAGAAATACTTAATTAATCTTTTCTTTTCTTATTGCTTCCTTTTTGCAATCCTTGGAGTCCTTGGTACCCAAGAGGCACGAAATCCTCTTTGGTTTTGCCTTATAGAGGTTTGTACATATTTCTTTTCTTTTAAACTCAATTATCCATTTACTAATTGAATTTCCTTGTTATTTGGGCCCAATACCCAATAGAGCCCACAACACAATCATCAAGGCTATTGTAAACAAAAACCATTTATTTGAAGCACACTATATCATCATTTGTTCAAATATCTATAATATGAGAAATTTCATTTCTCACCAAATGAACCCAAAATTTGGGGTTGTAACATCCTTCCCCTCTTATAGGAATTTTGTCCCCAAAATTCTATCAAGCAAGCAAACAATTCAGGATAAGACTTTTCCATGTCCATCATTGGCCCCTATGTGGCTTTACCGTACTCATGGCGCATCCAAAGAACCTTTATCATCACATATTCTTTTCTATGAGTTCTTTCATCCTGGCATCTATAAATACACAGGTGACTCAGGCCATTTCAGCCTCCATTGGGGCTCACTAGGTTCATTGCTCAGCACATGGTCGGGGTACCTCACATAGTGCTCTAAATTGGACACATGGAAAACATCTCCCATTACTCTATCCTAAGGGGTAGGGTCAAACCTAACCATCTCCACCCATCCATCTCTGATGGACCCATGTATCGAGGACTCAGCTTTCTCAGCTATATCTCAGAGGGTCGGATTCTCACATTATATTCTCCCACCGTGCACTGCATGTTAGTCTACTTTGCATCTGTTCACGACTCTTGTCATCTCTAGGCTCCTTTCAGCCATTGCATGATTAAAGTGACTTTCGTCTTCATGCACTGTGGTCCTTTTCTCCTCATCATGTGGTCCTTTCACCAACATCACCTTACTGAAGTGGTGACCGACACAACCTCCTTTATAGAGCTTCTTAGACTCCCGATACTGGCTATGGTGGTCATCATCACATCTTTCATAGGACAAGAACTGTCTCTAGATATCACCCTGTATGAGCACACATGCTCTCATCACACCCTTTAGTCTGGATCATACTAACACATAGTTAGGGGTGATAAACTATACTATCATTGAGTTCTTCATGTACCTACTTTCACCTTATGGAAGTGAACCTTTAAGTCATACTCATGAACTTTTGAACTCGCATCATGGTGTAGATGAACCATCTCTCTCATGGGTAGTTCAACTAGATCTATCCCTTAACAGAACTCTTTCTTTCTTATGTCAGTTAGGTAAGGCGACTTACCATAACCCATATTGCATCTCAACCTTCCTTGGCCTAGGGAAGACCTATCACAACATCCATAGTGTTGAGCTCCCATTCCCTCTCAGGGACTCCTTTGTCCTCTATATCGATACACTGGGTTACTGGGGTTCGTCCTTTACCTCCTGGCTTGCATGGCCATAAACCACATGCAACTTCATCTTAAGCATCCAAAGTGCTATTGCCATTTTCCACGATGTATGGTGATCTTCAATCATGATTTCCTGTATGTCATGATTCCTCAAGATCGATTCCTCCGAAACCCTAAACCACTCTAGTTGGGGTTTCATCACCTTCTTTTCCAAAGAAGTGCATATGCGGTTCTACCACCATCCTTTCATTGCATCAAGACTAGACTGGCTAACCAAACAACCATTAACTTTTCAATGTATCTTGTTACATCTGAGTGTTATCCAAACACCTCTCCTTTTCAAACTTAGGGTTAGCCAAACAACCTCTTCTAGCTTCTAGTCCAACAAGTCAGATGTATCTCAACTAGAGCATCCATTACCACTTCACATCCTTAGGTATTAGGTAACGTGGAAGCCATACACTTCCATGTATTTCACTTACCATTTCACCTTAAATTCTATGTCTATTTTCATTAAGAACACTCTCTGATTTCATCATCATGGTGATCAAACTCAACCTGGTATAACTTGTAAGTTCCACATATCTCATGATAAAAACATCCTCATAAGGTGACTACCTCATTCCTCTTAGTGTTTGCAAACCATCCATGTATCATTCACTTTACCAGGGTAGGTTATCTTCTCTATCCCCATTTCTCATGGCAACGTTCCAACCTACATCACCTCTTATCCTTGGTGTGTGGCATGCGTAATGTCCTATCTCTCACCCCCATAACAATAGGAAATAAGCATTTGGCTGCAGTCCAAATACAGAGTTCTTCCTGTTCCAAGAGTAGAGATGGTACATCCCACCTTGCCAATACACCTTTACATCTAAGTTGCAACATGCCACATATGTCTCTATGTCACAGACATCATGATATCAAACTAATCTTAAACATACTGAGATTTATATCCTTGGTCATCTCCTCTAGGTCTATAGGGTACCGGCTCTTTTGGGGTCATCCCTCTTCCCTCATGCATCAAGAGAGTGCCCTACTCATCTGCCCTTTGGGTCCCATGAGTTCATGAAGGTGATCAATCTCCTAACCCATGGCCCTCAGACAATGATAGCTGTTACCTCCCGACCCTATGGTCATGTGCAACTGGGGAATTAGGCAACTCCTACTTTCATCGGTCTTATCCCTACCTGACCCTAGGATAGACTTAGGATTCTTCATCATAGTACATGTTCACTTAGAACCTTACCCAAGTCTTCATCATCTCTCTCTTTCTGCATTCATGGGCTGACTTTCATCCTTTCATAGGGATCATGGAAACCTACCTACCTTGGTCAAGCCCCATACCGGTTACCTCCATGGTAACACATCCATATGCACCTAGAGATGGATATATATGGGTCTACAGGTTCATTCTCATACCATGTACTTTTCTCTTAGCTTCTCAAAATCCTATGAGACCTCTTTTAGGTTTTCACAAAAACTGGTGTACACCCTTCAAAAGGGTCCCTCTCCCAGGATGGGAGGAAACTAGAACTCTTGACCTCAAGGTCACAAACATCCTTAGGTATAGGGTTTACATGCATGTGAGCCTACTTGACCCTAGCAAGCTATGAAGGAACAATAAGATCACCTACTGAACCATGCTAGGTCATCTGGGTTCTCCTTTGTTAACATTATATCAAGGTCATACCTTCCCATGTCATCACTGAGCTGTGAGGGATTCATCAAACATACCTTTAATCTTAAGGGACTTCCCTTTTCCTCTATACATGAGGAGTACCATGTTCGAAACTATAGCCACTTAATTCTCATCATGAACATTAGGTACTCCACTCCCCCTCTTAGGCCTAGGAACCCTAGGTCACTTTTAGGTATCCAACTGCATGCTCTATCTCTTAACCATGAATCAAGCTTGCAAAAGGCATACCGTGCACATCCTGTCGTCCTTCAACTCGAGCAACACTTAGAGTTGGATCCTCCTCAAGGACAAACCATAAGGTACAAGTCCTCATAACCTGTTACAAATCCACTTCAGGGTATAAGAACATCTTCTTCCTTTCTCAGAAGGTAAACACTTATACCATAGACACATAGGTGCCAGAAACCTCATCCTCCCTCTAGGTTTTGGTCCTCCCATGGCAACCAAGACATCAAAAAAAAAACCTCTAGGGATCATGCGTGTGGTGACAAATATCATCCATTTAGGTCGCATCATCCTCAACTCCCGACTTCTCCTCATATCTCAGAGTCTAGGATTCCAACCTTCTTGTTGGGTTTCCTGCTCTCTCTCTCTAGAGCTAACCCTAACCTCACCATTAGAGGTCCTATCTTTGTGAAGGGTCAACCTACAAAGCATGAAGCCTATGTTCAACTTATGTTCTCTCAAGGTTATCCATAGTTCTTTATGCTTATATCATAAGCCTTCCTTCGTACCCTCATGGTCAGGGTTCCAACACTGCTCACACTACTCACGTACCCTGGGTGCATGCAATGCCCTACACCCATAGGCCCATAGGGTTTCTAAGGTCCTTCACTAACTTCATCATCTAAGGAGCTATCCTTTACATTAACATGCACGACCCTTCCCAGGGTTGGGTTGTCAAAGGTGCTAGGTCACCCATGGATCATATGGCATCCCAAAGGCATGTCCCTTCAACCACCTGGTCCAACTCATCTCTCTCTAACCATCACTTAGGGTTAGGGTTAGCATCATCCTTAGAGGATGTGCTAGGTTTCTACTTGCAATGGAGATCTCTATCTCTAAGACTAACTTATCCTCCTGACAAGAAGGTCTAGCCTCAGGTCTCCTCTGAGGACATGACATCTTATGTCATACGACCGAAGCATGTATCTATCCTTTAATTTATGCTTACTCTATTAAGCTTATGTCCATGACATATTATTTACATGGATTTCCTTTAATGTGGTGGAGGATCTCTTAAACCTTATCAACCTTACCCATACCTCAAGAGGGTGAGGAGGAGAGAGAAAACCCTAATCCTTTAGGTCCTTATCAGAATTTTTGTGATGAGAAGGGATGAATAAGATGAGAAGTCCTAAAGGTATCTTATTTCGATTCATACCCTAAGACTTTGGCCAGGCAGTCACACAGATCCGAGAGTCCTCGTATTCCGACTAGCAGTGCGGAGGAAAATATGGCCAACCCCCATTCGTGATCCTTTTCTAGACACCTCTGTCTTTCGGATAATCCTCTAATAACTCCCTTGGGTTCTATGGAGTTTGTAAAATTTAATAATTATTAATGGTTAACTGAGGAACACAGGCTTTGATACCAAATGTTACAACCCCACCTCCCAATAACCCCTAATTAATGGAGACCGAGAGGTTGAAGCCACACCCATCACTTCTGGATCAAAGGTTCGGCAATTAACCAAGAATAATTATCAAATTTTAACAGACTATACTGAAAAGTTGTAAGAAAATAAACTTTTGCATACCTTTTTGAAAACTTGGATCTCTAACTTCTATCCACTTAAGGATTCTACTCTAACTAATCCTCCTTGTACTTTACTTCATGTATTACACAGTATGACGATTTACTGTTTGTCCTTTTAGCTTGTACCTAAAACGCCGACAAACAAAACGTCGGTCAGCCGAAGCTGGTATGTGGGGGAAACAATAAACGTGCAACTATGATAACAACATCATCATTCAATTAATCATTTAATAATCAAGATTACATTTTAAGCCATACAACTCAATCCATACATATTCTCAAACTCTGGGCTGTCCCTGCAGTGGGCATGGATACCACCTCTCTTTTAGGTAATAGAGTCGCATGGCACTACCCGAAGATAGCCCAATATCTAACTCAATGTGACTTGATGGTCCTACCTCAAGGGTATCCATGTACTAAGTCATCCATAGACCTGATGGACCTACCCAATAGGTAGCCATGTACTAGGTCATACATAGACCTGAGGGACCTACCCGATAGGTAGCCATGTACTAGGCCTTTCTCTAACATGATGGACCTACCCCTAGGCAGCCATGTACTAGGTTAGCTATAATGCCACAGAGAGAACCAGGATCTGAGTTTGTAGGCATATATCCTTTGTGATAGTCATAGCCACATTATAGTTTGCAATATGAACATCCAAACAGTTTAGTTGCATTCTATGCGATTAAACATTCGGGAATCCATCAAAAAACTAAAGCAGTTATTCATAATTAACCACATACCTGATTTGATGAGTCATGCAGATTATTCAACATATACTTCATGTATATACAATCAAGCCAATCAACAAATCCAAGCAAGAAATTCAATCATCACATAATTCCTGAAAAGAATATGTACTCTATTTATTACACACTCTAACAAGAATCTACTTTATTGACTTAGATTCTCTTTCTAGGTTTTCTAATTCGCATTAAGGTTTCATTAATATTCATTAGGGTTTCTTAGATCAATTCCTCCAACTTTATCCATTTTAGGTCAACAAACCCTAAAATACTCTTTTCCATTTATATGAACCTTAATTGCTCAACTATTCATTTTAATAGTCTTTTATATCCAAATTGACTTAGGATCATCACATCCCTATTTACTCATAGATTCGAACAATTAAACCAATTAAAAGACGTATTCTCTTAAATTAGGGTTTTCAAGCTCATTAATGCATAATCATGCACGAAACCCTAAATTAAGCCAATTATAAAAAGATCATATTTTTAGATCCTATTTTCTCTTTTATTAACAACAGGTTAATATCGGCTTGAGTAATCCAAATAATATCATTAAGACCGTCTATCATCAAATCTAAGGGTTTTTCCTTAATTAAAACACTAAAGATGATAACTTTATGTAATTTTCCAATTTCAAGCATATAAACTCTAAATTAGACTAATCATGTGCAAAGTTCTTCCTTTTTGAACATTATGTACCTTTTTACATTTAACAGGTTAACATCAACTCTAATAATCCATTAAACCCTATTAAACACATTAATCATATCAAAATAGGGTTTCTTAATCATCATTACACTAAAGTTAATAACCTCTATTACTTTTCGAATTGAAAACATAATCAGGTTCCAAATATAATTTTAATGGATTCCTCTTGTTTTTCTAAGCAAAATTCATGTATTATATGTTCTCATCGGAGCTACCAATTAGGAGTTATGATTTTATAAAGAAAATACCTTTCCGGCCAATCCGAGGCTGCCACGTCATCTATATCCATGCAACGTGCCCGATTGAGTTTATAACCAATTGTCGATTTTTCCCTTCACTTAAACGATTGTCTCTTCATGACCGGGGGGGGGGGGGTAAAACGGTCCAAAGTACCTTTTACCCTTCTTCTTCCTCGGGCAGATGGTGCACAGCCGCCCTAGCCACCGCCGTGCAGTCTTGCGCGACTTGTCCTTCACTCCTGGACCTTCCACGGCCTTCGGGGATGGGTCCCAGACCTCCGCCGGACATCCCCGCACATCAGGGTGTCGTCGGCTTGAGACCAAAGGGAGCAGATCGCACTGGTCGTGTCTGCGACCGTATGTAAGTCTTGCAACCAAGCTGCGATGGCTACGCCTTGGTTTGGGCATGGTGACGTCGGTGGAGCTTCTTCCTTATACAACGGATCGTCGAGCTATCATTGCAACTCCCTTTAGCTGCCTCGTGAAAGCCTATTCTCGCTGTTTCTCTTAGTTAGGGTTTTGACGAAGAATATGAAGTAGAAGAAGGAGAAGAGACGGATGGCTGTGTGAAACTCCCTCTGAACTAGACATTGGACTCTACCCCCTTATATGGGGAAGAGAAATGAAGCCATATGGGGTCTTATACACGACTCTAAAAGTCCCTTCCTAAAAAGGATTAGTTTTCCTTCAAGGAGAAGCAATCCTTCTCTCTCTCTTTGTTCTTTGGATTTCCTCAATTATTTTTATAAATAGGAATTCACAAATCCTTGCCATTATTCTCTTTATTTCTTGCTTTTCAATCCTTAGGCACGAAATTCTATTTCCTTTAATAGAATTTACTTTCTTTTTAATAATACCTCATAATTCATTAATAATGCAACACATTATCCTCTTATTTTACCTTTTTAGTATTTTCTCTTTCTTTCCTTTTTATTGGGACTCCTTGGATCCCAAGGAACTCCATTATTTTTCTTTCTTTTTATTGGATACTTATTATCCTTCTAGATGCATATATATGCATTATTTCACATTATGTTGTTTATTTCTCATTTAAAATATCTCTTTTGAGGATTTATCTTTATTTCTCTTTTATTTTCCTCATTGGAATTCCTTTTATCATTAGAAAACTCATGGATACGAAATTTCCCCAAGAAAACTCTTTTATGCCTCTTTCCACTCATTTTCCATATTTTATCATTATTTTCAATTTATTTCTTAATAAAGAAATACTTAATTAATCTTTATTTTTCTTATTGCTTCCTTTTTGCAATCCTTGGACTCCTTGGTACCCAAGGAACCCAAGAGGCACGAAATCCTCTTTGGTTTTGCCTTCTAGAGGTTTGTACATATTTCTTTTCTTAAAAACTCAATTATCCATTTACTAATTGAATTTCCTTGTTATTTGGGCCCAATAGCCAATAGAGCCCACAACACAATCATCAAGGCTATTGTAAACGAAAACCATTTATTTGAAGCACATTATATCATCATTTGTTCAAATATCTATAATATGAGAAATTTCATTTCTCACCAAATGAACCCAAAATTTGGGGTTGTAACATCATCTGATTGAAGTAACCAACCAAACTACATACACTACTCAAAAATAAAATAAGTAATCTACATAGTAGAATGCAAAAAAAAATACAAAAGTAAATCAAAAATGTAACTAAAACATAATGAATAGACATACATCACAATCCCAAGTTTGAAAATTGCTCCTCCTCGAGTATCATTAAAATTTAAAACACTCTTCAAATAAATATTTTCATCCAATGTATATTACTCATATTCAAATCATGTTTGAGTCCCAACCATCGAACATGAAAAAGCAACACAAATATTCTAAAATCACATAACACAACTTCCTATATTTTCTATCCCAACTTTGCTTCTCATACTTGATTCCATGTCCAAAAGCTACAGTGTAATGATATAATATTTTTTATTTCTATAAAGTTCATCATATTCCAATGAAATATTTATACAAGAACAATGTATGGTCGTGGAAGGTTGTTTCAAGAGTATTTTTCTTCCCATGGGTGAATAATTGTGTGAATGAGGGTATGAAATAAGAAATTGCAAATCTCTTCTTTATTCGACTCGAGATCAGTTTTATTAGTGCAAATACATGTATTGCACAAGAATTTTTTCACACATTGGCATATTTTTTTTTTGTATGTCTCTATTATATACATAGGGGTATGAAATAAGTGATAATATATGAATAAAGAGAGTGTGCCACCGCGAGCTTGGAGGTTGCAATCCTTTATGGCTTTTAATATTAGTTGAAAATAATGGGGTAAGATGGTACCGGAAGAAATATAGGAGAGGGATTAACTTTTGCATCTCATATATTAGAATTTCGAGCATTTTCCAAATCATACCTAACAATTCAATCTCATCATGTCACATGTTCTTAAGACATTTCCACAAGTCTTCTACGCTAATTACTAAAGAGATAGGTTGCATTTTAATATTCTCAATCCCATATGACTTTCAATCATTTCTAGGGAGCACAATAGCTTATATTTATTGGTCACAAAGGGCAATTTCCAACCATTGGCATGTTTTAAAAATATATTCAACATCAAATACTTACCTTAAACAATGGGTATTGTATGAAAAACTCTATATGCAATGCAAAAGATGAATACAAGCTAATCCGACTAGATAATGGATTCAACTAAAAGATGAATGTAAACAAAACCAACTAGATAAGGGATCCAAATAATAATGCATGAAATATGAAACAAACTAAGAAAAATATGCTACATAAAATGTAAGTAACACAATGCAATGGATTCATGCTAAGATAAAAAATTATGTACTAAAATACAAAAGTTAAAGACATAGATTTGGATGGAAACGAGTACATACTACCCACCCTCCAATCCAATCTTAGGAATTTTCTCATCACTGAGGAAATACTGAACTCAAGATGGAGGGGAAGGAATCATTGATGCTCATCCAACATGTCCTAGAAACTCAAAGAAGGTACAACTAAAAGGAATATAAATAAGGTCTAGCTGATGAATGCATATTCATCCATCTTTTTGCACATTTTTTCATAGTTATTTTCATTAGGTTTTCTCCCTTTTTATAATTTTTGAACTAAATTGTAATTTACCCAATTATTGATTGATTTATGCACACACTTACCCAATTTTCTCCAATACTATAGGGATTTTCTCCAAATGTCATTTGACCCTTTGAGTCAGCGAGACGGTCGTCTCACTGGTCCCATACGGTCAGCTCACACCTATGAAGACCCTCATTTCAGTACCAGAAGGCTACCTTGGCCTTGGCTCAATCAGTTACTTAGCAAGTGAGACAGTCATCTCATGGAACTAGTCCTTCTTCACAAAGCAAAAGCATCCAACCATGTGACTAGGGTTTCAACATCTTGTGTATATGCATGGCGGCGTGAGACGAGCGCCTCAAATAGCCAAGTGTTCGTTTCGAGGCCTTACTTCGAGACTAAAATAGTGAAACGAGAGCCGCCACCAGGGTTCAATCGCCACTCCAAGATCTCGCCATGTCACACCTGGAATGAGCGTTTCGTTGGTCCAAATGATTGTCTGGGTCATTAATTCGGGTTCAAGGGTTCAGCCACCACAACCCTTCTTAGGATTTCGACTCAAATCTTCTAGGTGCACCCCCAGCCATCACCAAACAACCATCTCACTTAGCAAGACAGACATTTCACAGTGTGCAAATAGCAATTTCAGCAGCCGCCTCTTACTTGTTTCATTCCCTCTCTCAGGGTTTCCACCCATCCTTTCCCTATAAAAGGAGGAGGGACTCCACCAAGAAAAGGGTCCCAGTTTTTTAATTCAATTAGTAGAGAAATTTTATTATTTTCTTTCTAGTGTAATTTTACATTCAAGAGCAATATATTTGGTTCTTTTATTCCAAATTTGTATCTCTCTATCTCTCGTTCTTCTTCTCACTTTTTCTTCTTGGTGTAGGATAAAAAGCAAATGAACTGTTTAATTGTCACCGCCTTGGACTCTATGGAGATTCTAGAATTGTGGTCTCTGGCTTCATTGCTTTCTTTTTTTGTTTCCCCCATCCTCTTCATGAGTAGTGAGTAGTTTTCTTATTGAGGTGAGAGGAGTAGCCCTTAGTCATGCGTTAAATGGATCAAGATTTTACATGACTATTTTAGATAGTTTTTTGTTTAGAAATTGTATATTTAAATGAATTAATTAATCATTTTAATCGCTTGTTAATTCCGAAAGATGTGATTGAGGAAATTGAGATTTATAATGCCTAAAATGACTTCATGAGTATTTAGATGTAACCGTGGAAAATTTCTCTTTATGATGAAGAACAAGGATACGTGAACACTATGACCAATAGGTTCACATGGAGTTCCTCTTTTGCATTTTGTTTACAAATAAATCGTAGACCTGCTTCTATCTTGTTTGTCGTGTATCACTTAATCTAATTTTCACAAGGTCTAAGGTGGTGAAACCCCTAATCCTCGATTCCTTCCTTATTGATTTCAAACCATTCTTAAATGTTTGCTTTAAATTCACCTTTTAAATTTCAGCACTTTACTTTTATTTAGATAATCTTGTGTACTAACAATTTTCTTCTTTTACTCTCTCTTGTCATAGAATAATATTTTTCTTCCTTTATATTATTGTAATACTTTATTATTCTTGTGATTTACTTTCTTACATTAGTTTAATCGAACTCCTCAAATCAGACTTTATTTTCTTTCAATCTTCCAAAAATACCAAATGGGAATAAGTTCAAAAAAATCAATCGGGTTTAAAAGAAAATGAATCTTCAAAATATTGTCCTGTGGGATCGACCCTTCTATACTAGCCTTAATTGGAAAGTAAAATAGGATTAAACTCTAGGATAATTATTCTGGTGAGTTGGTGTGCTCTTCGACATGTATCAAATTTTGGCACCATTGTTGTAACATCCCTGACCTGGGTTATAACCTAACCCTAGAAGTTTTGACTAAATATGTAATTATATACTTGTGAATACTCCCTGGCATGTAATTAAGTTCCTCAGGAACATTTACTTTCAGTCTTGCTCCTTTATATGTAAAGTTGTAGCATTATTTGGTGGTGCAGGGACCTATGTGCAAATTACCCAGTTAAAGGGGTTAACTTGCAATGTTCACAGGTTAAGATGTTCTTATGATAATAAGACATCATATGAGTAAATATGATGAAGTAATAAGGATTTTCCAAGCTTGGGCATCAAGATGCAGCTTGTGGAATAATCCTTGTGCTTAAAAACCCTAATTTGGAGTAAAGTGCAATTTACCCAAATTGAGGGGTGTAATTTGTAAAATTCACTTTCTAGAACATCTTTTATAACTTTTTCCATCATTTAGAGTAGAAATGATGAAAAGGGGACGTCAATGAATAAACAGATAAGAAATATGATCTTTGTGGTAAAAAATCACCTAATATGGGTATGGAAACCTTTCATATATGTACCTTAGTTGAAAGTTGGCTTTCTTTACCCTTAGATCTTGAGATTTCATGAGATTTGCATAAGTTTAGATGAGTTTGGACGTGCCTTGAGAAAGGGGGTACTTAGATGTAAATTCCATACTTTAGAGGTCCTTATGGTGTAAGAAGGCCTAAAGTATATAAGCCCTTTCCTTGTAACAAGTGAACGAACCTTTCATTTCCTTCACTTCTTCTCTTCTTTCTCAACCGACCAAGGCTAGATCTGGATCAAAGAGGGACGACCAAGGGTTCTAGGTAAGTTTAGATCATCCCTTTTGCTTGAATTCATGGAGGAAACTCGTTTTCAAGGTTAGATTCATGGCTAGCTCACCTAGCTCTATCTTTCTAGCCTTTCCTTTCCAATGTTTCCTTGGAAAATTCACCTTGGCCGAACCTGTGGAGATCAAAGACACCATTAAAGCTTGGAGCTTGAAAGCTTGGAGCTCAAGGAACGACCTTTAGGCGGGTTTTATAACTCTAAACTCTTTGCTTTATATGCATACTTAGTTCTTGCAAATTAGCATGATACTTCTTCTTTTACCTCCCTTCTTCCTTGCACTTTTGCAAGCAAAACGGTGGAATAACCGACCTTAACCAAGGTTGAAGATGATGGTAGTGAATTCCTATGCTACTTTATCAAACGACCTTGGACCCTTTTGGTCCAAACGGTTGCAAACCGTTTAAGGTCAAACGGTTTCAAACCGTTTGCTCTCAAACGGTCTTGCAAGACCGTTTGGATTGAAATGGTCTCAAGACCGTTTGATAGGGTTGACCAAGGGACGAACGTTTGAGGGTCTGTTGGTAATATGTTGAATTTTATTCCTGCAAAGAATCAAAGATTAATTCTTAACCAATTGAGAGTTGAAGGCACTTTAACATCCTAACCCTAATCGGGTTGAAATTACTGGTTTAAAGCATAGATCTTGTTGAGTTTTGGGTTGAAGGACCCAAACGGTCTCAATACCATTTGGGGGTTCATCCAAATGGTCTCAAGACTGTTTGAGCACAACCCAAGACCGTTTGTAGGTCTAGGGTTGAGATAATCTAATGGTTTGAAGGTCCAATTGCAATAAGTTGATGAATTGATAAAAATGTTGATTTTAGACCTAATTGGAGTTCAACCCTAAACCAACCGACTTGGTTTTTGGTCAAACTTTGGGCAAACAGTCTCAAGACCATTTGGAGGTCATCCAAACGATCTCAAGACCGTTTGGGCCAAGTTTGGGCCCAATTGGAGGTCAATTGATAGGTTCAACCTTGAATTGATTCACATTGTTGAATATTGATGACCATCCGATTTGAAACCCTAATTGAGATGGACTTAACCCTAATTGACTTTCAATTGAGGGTTAATTTGGTGTCCAAGTGATTGAGGTTCATCCTAATTGACTCAATTTATAAGTGGTTAATATGGCTTTGGCCAATTGAGGGCTTCAATATACTTAACCATGACTAATTGTAACTTTTGAACCACTTTGGAGGTCCAAACGGTTTGAGCCCATTTGGACCAAACGGTCTCAAGACCGTTTGGATCCAAATAGTCTCAAGACCGTTTGGGGCCAAACGGTCTCAAGACCATTTGGGCTCAAACGATCTCAAGGTCGTTTGGTCCAATCGACCTCAAGTTGATTTGATCAAACGGTTTCAAACCGCATGAGCTTCAAACGGTTTGAAAGTCAAAACGGTCAACGCACCCAAACGGTCTCAAGACCGTTTGAGGTCAAACGGTCTCAAGACCGTTTGAGGGCAAACGGTCTCAAGACCGTTTGAAACCAAATGGTCTCAAGACCGTTTGAGGGCAAACTGTCTCAAGACCGTAAGAAACCAAACGGTCTCAAGACCGTTTGGTGGTTGAAGGTTGAAACCGTTTGAAGGTGTTCAAGGTGGTTTGTACTTAATCAATTGATGATGTAATTGATTCAATGATGATCTAATCTAAACCCTAATGGTAACCTAGGTCATTAAGGGACTAAGTGATTAATGAGTTGACCCATGATGGTGATCATGAGGTAAATTACCAAAATACCCTTGAGGGGTTTAATGGAGTAAAACCTTGTTTTAATCAAACCCTAATCACATGATAGTGATGTTTTGGCTTATGTTAGTCAATGAGGACTTAACCCAACCTGATCTAGAGTGGTGTTATCACCATCTACTAGTAAGAGGAGAGAGAAAGTATCCTAAGAGAGAGAAAGTACCCTTTTATGGTGGAAACTTAAGTAAGATACTTTCAACACACATGAATGTACATGAGTAGGGAATGATCCACCTATGTGAGATCATGGAAACCCTAATTATGATAACTAGTGAATCTTAATCTTACTTAAGAGCTTTAATGATGATGTTTCTCATACATGATGATGTAATGAGTACAATTCACCATGGAGTGAATAGTAAACCCTAATTCTAGGGTGGTGACATGAAAGATGAATAAGTAAACCCTGATTGATGAATTGTTTACTATTACCAGTTGAATTAACCTTGCAGGTTGTTATGAGATGATGATCATATCCAGGTATGGATTATAATACTATATTCATTGAAAGCATGTCTTAAGCTTTATGAATAAGTGAAATATCTTGATGCACTGCTAGTGACATCTATTGAGATTTATGGGCTGTAAGAGCCATAAATACCATCAAGGTCATGCTTAACAGATGACTTGTGGTGAAATGATTGAGAACTAATGATTGAAAATAGTTAGGCATGCTACATTTTAGTATTCTCATTTATAGCTGTTATGCTAATGTTATTGTTTGAAGAACCATGTATGATGTTAAAAGAATACTGAATGTACCTAACTAATCAAGTGTAATGTAGAGCCCTGATCATAGATCCATCATTGTCAGAGTCTAAATGATGGTGAAACAGGTTTTCCCAAGGGAACTCCTAGATCACATACTTTTGAGTATGTGGGGTATATGGATGTGTAGAACCTTACATCCTAGTGTAGGAATTGATGTAGATTTTTATAGTCCATCAAACCTTCACTACAAACCCAAAAGGTGAGATGTATCACTATTCTCCCAAAGTAAACACAAACACCGCATCGGTGAAAGATAATCAAGAAATCTTCCGATGACGAAGAGAGTACAGAATGCCATTGTAACTCTAAAAACATAGCGAAGGTCCAGTTTACCCTGGTGAGCTATAAATAGCAGACGTCCTGCCAGATGTCCTGCAAACAATCCTCTAACTGACTGAGGAAGATGAGGTCATAAGAATCCGGCTCTTTTAATGACCTATGTATGATACTGATGTGACTTCTTAGCGATCAGTTGGAGTATGAGTGGTATACCTCATCTCCACAGGGCATAATAATGTTTGAAAAACATAATCAATAGCGTAGTATTACTTGATTGATGTTACACTGGATAAGTATATGTTCTTCATGTTTCATAAATGTTGAACTCTTGCTTATTATCAAAACTGCTAATGAATGCTTTAAAGCTTTTACTGCTTAAGTTAGTCTTTGTTTTCTTATAAAGCTTCTAGTGGAGAGTTATAACTCTCGCTGGGGCAATTATGTATAATTGTCTCACCCCGTAAACTTCAACTTTTTAGATGGTCGTCGAAGACGGAGGAACCAGTCTAAAGGTGACCAATCCCAGTAGCAGAAGCACCAGGAGCAGCAGTAAATCTCAGGTGGAGATTCAGCCTGCTATGTGGCGTAGTTAGAGTCAGTCCTATGTGTTCTCTGTACTCTCAGGTCTTGGAGTGTTTTGGTCATGAGTTCTTGAGATTTTGTATCATGTTGTATATAATTACTCAAGAAGTAATTTGACAGAGATGTATACAGTTTAAATCCTTTTTCTATGGAAAAGGTTTGTGGTTTCAATCTCTTATCTCGAAAAGTTTTAATTTCCCGTGATTTTTGTCTTCCGCTAATTATCGATTGCTTCCGCTCAAGTTTAAATCGTGATTATTTCGTGGTTTGGAGATCGGAGCCCACAATTAAGTGGTATCAGAGCTCCAGGTTCACCGAGTCTACAGAGGCATAGGACTTAGGAAGTCGAGTCTATCTCTAGTATTCCTTCCTTATCTAATAGAATCTTCTGCTCCTCAGGAGAAGAAGATACATAAGGATGGTTGAGCCACAAGATGAGTACGTGGCAGAGAGTAGTGCTAGTGCACCTCGAGGCGGTGCAAGGGTTCCAGAAATAGAACAGCCTGCACCTGAGCCACTCAGGGAGCCACCCCAGTTTGACCCAGCTGACATGGGTAACCCAGCAGTACAAATGATGTTCGGGCAGTTTATGACTGCCATGACACACATAACCGACAGGATGCCTATGACTGCACCTAGGGCACCAGCCCAGCCTGAAGGACAAGGTATCGGTAAGACGTTCGAGCGACTATGTCGTGTCGGAGCTACCGAGTACCTTGGGACTGCTGACCCCGCAGATGCTGATCTGTGGTTGACGGAGTTGGAGAAGGCTTTCAGGATCCTCAATATCCCTGAAACTGAGAAGGTCAGACATGCTGTCTATCTTCTCAAAGGAAGCGCTGGTCATTGGTGGACAATGGAAGAGCAGAAGAGACCTGGAATAGAGATCTCGTGGGAAGACTTTCGGCGGGAGTTTGTTCATAGATATTTCCCAAAGACCTTCCTAGACGAGAAGATCTCTCAATTTGAGAGACTGAGGCAGGGAGTAATGAACATTAGCGAGTATGAAGCTAAGTTCATGGAGTTGTTGCGGTTTTGTCCGCACATGGCTGCCACAGAAGAAGAAAGAATCAGGAGATTCGAGAGGGGTTTGAATGCTGACATGAGTACCCCCGTGTCTGCCTTAGAAAACCGAGAGAGATTCTCTACCTTCGTTGAGTCAGTCCGAAGGATAGAGAGATTTGTGGTTGAGAAGAGGCAAACTCAGAAAAGATATCCACAGTTCTAGGGTTCTTCATCTAGGGACTTTAAGAAGCCTAGATCCTCTGCACCTAACCCTCCACCACCTAGATCTAGTTCTCAGACTCAGTGGTCTCCAAGTAGAGGTAGAGGACGAAGACAACCACCTCAGGAGACTCAGAGTTCTGCATCAATGTCAGTTACTAGACCACCCAGACCACAACAACTGGAGAGAAGCTGCTACAACTGTGGTAAAGTGGGACACTTGATGAAGGACTGCCAATCTAAGCCTGTCAGTGTGACACAGCCTCCGAGACAGAATCAACAAGGATCTCAGAGAATGCAATCTCAAGGAGCAGCTCGAGGACGTGGACAAGCGTCTCAAGCTGGATCATCAGCACCACCTCAACACCAGGCGACAGCGAGGTTCTATGCTATGAACCCACCAGAGGCAGTGGTCGATCCACAAGTGGTGACAGGTCAGATGGAACTTTTATATTCTGATATGTCTAAACCCTGTGTAATATCTGTTCTGATTGACCCGGGTGCTACGCACTCTTTCATCACTCAAAGAGTGATTCGCAACTGCAATATGACAGCTAGTCATAGGGCAGATAGGTTTTTGTTGGAGACTCCGTTGAATGGGTCTGCTATTTTGCAAGAGGTATGCTCTCCGTGCATCCTCTTCTTTTCTAAACATCGCATTCAAGTGGACCTTATACCGCTTGATATGCAAGGATTTGATGTAATCCTAGGGATGGATACCTTGGAAAGGTATCGAGTTGTCTTGAATTGTGAGTCCAAGTTGGCAGTGTTTGTTGATGAAAGCAACACATGGATCTTTCAAGGAGAAAGAAAGATTCTGCCCACTTGTCTTATATCAGCTATGGTTGCTGATAAGTTGATGAGGCAAGGATGTTATGCATTCTTGGCCCATGTGGTAGATGTTACCAAGCAGAGTCCCAACCCTGTTGAAGTTCCTATAGTCAGGGAATTCGAGGATGTGTTTCCTGAAGAACTTCCTCGTATACCACCACCTCGGGAGATTGATTTTGAAATCAATTTAGTCCCAGATACAAAACCTATAGCCCAAACTCCTTATAGGATGGCGCCTGCCGAAATGGCAGAACTCAAGAAACAGCTTCAAGAGTTACTTGAGAAAGGTTTTATCTGACCGAGCACTTCACCTTGGGGTGCTCCGGTTTTGTTTGTTAAAAAGAAAGATGGATCAATGCGGTTGTGCATTGACTATAGACAACTCAATAAAGTAACAATAAAGAACAAGTACCCTTTGCCGAGGATTGATGATCTTTTTGACCAGTTGCGTGGTGCAACGGTCTTTTCCAAGATAGACTTAAGGTCTGGATATCATCAACTCCGCATTAAGGACAGTGACATATCCAAGTCTGCCTTTAGGACAAGATATGGTCACTATGAGTTCAGGGTTATGTCGTTTGGACTAACCAATGCACCAGCTGCATTCATGGAACTCATGAATAGAGTCTTTCGACCCTTCCTTGATCAGTGTGTTGTCGTCTTTATAGATGACATCCTGATTTATAGTAAAGATGCCCAACAGCATGAGCAGCATCTTCGCCAAGCTCTGACCTTACTACGAGAACACAAGCTATACGCTAAATTTAGCAAGTGTGAGTTCTGGCTGCCGGAGGTATCTTTTCTTGGACATGTGATATCTGCCTCGGGAATTCGTGTTGACCCTGCAAAGGTGGAATCTGTTCTACAGTGGGAACAACCGAAGACACCAACGGAAATTATAAGTTTCTTGTGGTTAGCTGGTTATTATCGAAGGTTTATTAAGAATTTCAGTTCTATAGCCTTACCTTTGACCAAGTTAACCAGGAAAGATGTTCCTTTTGCCTGGAGTGATAAGTGTCAACAGTCTTTTCAGCTGTTGAAAGAAAGGTTGACAAGTGCACCTGTGCTTGTGCTACCTAAACAAAGAAAAGGATATGTAGTCTTCTGTGATGCCTCCAAGAATGGACTTGGATGTGTGTTGATGCAGGATAAACAGGTGATTTCTTTTGCTTCCCGATAGCTTAAGAAACACAAGGAGAATTATCCGACACACAATCTAGAGTTAGCTGCTGTGGTCCATGCCTTGAAGATCTGGAGACATTATCTCTACGGAGAAACCTTTCAGATTTTCACAGACCACAAGAACCTTAAGTATATCTTCTCTCAGCATGAACTTAACATGAGGCAACGTCGCTGGATGGAGTTAATCAAGGACTACGACTGTACAATTGATTACCATCCGGGAAAGGCCAATGTGGTTGCAGATGCCTTGAGTAGGAAATCAGCAACATCAACCATGGATAGAGCACAACTAAGTTCCTTAGTATGCTCTAGGAGAGATATGCTTATCTCTTTAAGGCAAAACAATGTACAGTTGAAGGTGTCATTGTTAGCTGGTTTGTTAGCTGAGATGCAGATTAAACCTACCCTAAGAGAGCAGATAAAGGAGGCACAACAAGTAGATGCTGCAGTTCAGCAGTTTAGATCTGTGTATGGTAGTGAGAAGCAAGAAGGTTTTCATGATTCAGATGACCAGGTGGCATGCTATCATGGGAGGATGATAGTACCTGATGTAGATAACCTGAGGAAGATAGTTCTAGAGGAAGCTCATTCTTCAATGTATGCCATGCATCCAGGGAGCACCAAGATGTATCGAAACTTGAAGGATATGTATTGGTGGCCTGGGATGAAGAAGGATGTAGCTGCGTTTGTTCTAAGGTGTTATGTGTGTCAGCAGGTCAAGGCTGAGCACCAGAAACCTACAGGAACAATGCAACCCTTACCCATACCACAATGGAAGTGGGACCATGTGACCATGGACTTTGTTGTTGGCCTACCCAGGACAAACAAAGGACATGATTCCATTTGGGTAGTTGTTGATAGGTTGACAAAGACAGCACATTTCCTACCTGTCAAAACAACCTATTCTGCTGAAAGGTTATCACAGTTGTATGTACAAGAAATAGTGCGTTTGCACAGAGTTCCTGTCACAATAGTTTCTGACAGAGGTCCCCAATTTACAAGTCGCTTTTGGGAGCAGTTACACAGAGCCTTAGGCACCAAACTAAGGTTTAGTACAGCCTTTCACCCACAGACTGATGGACATTCGGAAAGGACTATACAGACCTTGGAAGACCTGTTGAGAGCATGTGTTCTCCAGTTTACCGGGAGTTGGGATCTACATCTGAACTTGATAGAGTTTGACTATAACAATAGCTATCAACATAGTATTGATATGGCACCCTATGAAGCTTTGTATGGTAGACGTTGTAGATCACCCTTGTGTTGGTATGAGATTGGTGAGCACCAGTTGTTAGGTCCTGATCTTGTGCAGCAAACTACAGAGAAGATTAAATTTATACAGCAACAACTTAAGATTACACAGGATAGGTAGAAGTCGTATGCTGATAAACGTCGTAGACCCCTAGAGTTCCAGGTTGGAGACAGAGTGTATCTCAAGGTCTCACCTTGGAAAGGAGTCCTTCGTTTTGGAAGAAAAGGAAAGTTAGCTCCTAGATTTATGGGACCTTATCCAATTGTTGAGAGAGTTGGAAAGGTGGCCTATAGACTAGAGTTACCTCAAGAGTTGCAGAAGTTATATCCTGTGTTTCACATTTCCATGCTGAGGAAATGTCACTCAGACACCGAGTCAGTTCTACAACCAATGGAAGTAGAATTAAATGATGATATAACATATGAGGAGGGACCAATGTCAATCCTTGATAACAGAACTAAAAAGTTAAAGAAGAAAGATATAAGCCTTGTGAAAGTCCTCTGGAACCATCGTGGTGTTGAAGAAGCCACTTGGTAACTAGAGGATGAGATAAGAAGGAAATACCCTGCTCTTTTCTCCTAATACGTTTTATCGATTTCGGGGACGAAATCCTTGTGAAGGGGTGGATAATTTGTAACATCCCTGACCTGGGTTATAACCTAACCCTAGAAGTTTTGACTAAATATGTAATTATATACTTGTGAATACTCCCTGGCATGTAATTAAGTTCCTCAGGAACATTTACTTTCAATCTTGCTCCTTTATATGTAAAGTTGTAGCATTGTTTTGTGGTGCAGGGACCTATGTGAAAATTACCCAGTTAAAGGGGTTATCTTGCAATGTTCACAGGTTAAGATGTTCTTATGATAATAAGACATCATATGAGTAAATATGATGAAGTAAGAAGGATTTTCCAAGCTTGGGCATCAAGATGCAGCTTGTGGAATAATCCTTGTGCTTAAAAACCCTAATTTGGAGTAAAGTGCAATTTACCCAAATTGAGGGGTGTAATTTGTAAAATTCACTTTCTAGAACATCTTTTATAACTTTTGCCATCATTTAGA
The DNA here is from genome assembly GCA_963693085.1 of Alisma plantago-aquatica. Classification (NCBI taxonomy): domain Eukaryota; kingdom Viridiplantae; phylum Streptophyta; class Magnoliopsida; order Alismatales; family Alismataceae; genus Alisma; species Alisma plantago-aquatica. The sequence continues at coordinate 1,036,825,967 of OY856409.1, forward strand.
GTAGAAATGATGAAAAGGGGACGTCAATGAATAAACAGATAAGAAAAATGATCTTTGTGGTAAAAATCACCTAATATGGGTATGGAAACCTTTCATATATGTACCTTAGTTGAAAGTTGGCTTTCTTTACCCTTAGATCTTGAGATTTCATGAGCTTTGCATAAGTTTAGATGAGTTTGGACGTGCCTTGAGCAAGGGGGTACTTAGATGTAAATTCCATACATTAGAGGTCCTTATGGTGTAAAAAGGCCTAAACTATATAAGCCCTTTCCTTGTAACAAGTGAACGAACCTTTCATTTCCTTCACTTCTTCTCTTCTTTCTCAATTGACCAAGGCTAGCTCTAGAGCAGAGAGGGACGACCAAGGGTTCTAGGTAAGTTTAGATCATCCCTTTTGCTTGAATTCATGGAGGAAACTCGTTTTCAAGGTTAGATTCATGGCTAGCTCACCTAGCTCTATCTTTCTAGCCTTTCGTTTCCAACGTTTCCTTGGAAAATTCACCTTGGCCGAACCTGTGTAGCTCAAAGACGCCATTAAAGCTTGGATCTTGAAAGCTTGGAGCTCAAGGAATGACCTTTAGGCGGGTTTTATAACTCTAAACTCTTTGCTTTATATGCATACTTAGTTCTTGCAAATTAGCATGATACTTCTTCTTTTACCTCCCTTCTTCCTTGCACTTTTGCAAGCAAAACGGTGGAATAACTGACCTTAACCAAGGTTGAAAATGATGGGCGTGAATTCCTATTCTACTTTATCAAACGACCTTGGACCCTTTTGGTCCAAACGGTTGCAAACCGTTCAAGGTCAAACGGTTTCAAACCGTTTGCTCTCAAACGGTCTTGCAAGACCGTTTGGATTGAAACGGTCTCAAGACCGTTTGATAGGGTTGACCAAGGGACGACCGTTTGAGGGTCTGTTGGTAATATGTTGAATTTTATTCCTGCAAAGAATCTAAGATTAATTCTTAACCAATTGAGAGTTGAAGGCACTTCAACATCCTAACCCTAATAGGGTTGAAATTACTGTTTTAAAGCATAGATCTTGTTGAGTTTTGGGTTGAAGGACCCAAACAGTCTCAAGACCGTTTGGGGGTTCTTCCAAACGGTCTCAAGACCATTTGAGCACAACCCAAAACTGTTTGGAGGTCTAGGGTTGAGATAATCTAATGGTTTGAAGGTCCAATTGCAATAAGTTGATGAATTGATAAAAATGCTGATTTTAGACCTAATTGGAGTTCAACCCTAAACCAACCGACTTGGTTTTTGGTCAAAATTTGGGAAACCGTCTCAAGACCGTTTGGAGGTCATCCAAATGATCTCAAGACCGTTTGGGCCAAGTTTGGGCCCAATTGGAGGTCAATTGATAGGTTCAACCTTGAATTGATTCACATTGTTGAATATTGATGACCATCCGATTTGAAACCCTAATTGAGATGGACTTAACCCTAATTGACTTTCAATTGAGGGTTAATTTGGTGTCCAAGTGATTGAGGTTCATCCTAATTGACTCAATTTATAAGTGGGTAATATGGCTTTGGCCAATTGAGGGCTTCAATATACTTAACCATGACTAATTGTAACTTTTGAACCACTTTGGAGGTCCAAACGGTTTGAGCCCATTTGGACCAAACGGTCTCAATACCGTTTGGATCCAAACGGTATCAAGAATGTTTGAGGCCAAATGGTCTCAAGACCATTTGGGGCCAAACGGTCTCAAGACCGTTTGGGCTCAAACGATCTCAAGGTCGTTTGGTCCAATCGATCTCAAGTTGATTTGATCAAACGGTTTCAAACCGCATGAGCTTCAAATGATTTGAAAGTCAAAACGGTCAACGCACACGGTCTCAAGACCGTTTGGTGGTTGAAGGTTGAAACCGTTTGAAGGTGTTCAAGGTGGTTTGTACTTAATCAATTGATGATGTAATTAATTCAATGATGATCTAATCTAAACCCTAATGGTAACCTAGGTCATTAAGGGACTAAGTGATTAATGAGTTGACCCATGATGGTGATCATGAGGTAAATTACCAAAATACCCTTGAGGGGTTTAATGGAGTAAAACCTTGTTTTAATCAAACCCTAATCACATGATAGTGATGTTTTGGCTTATGTTAGTCAATGAGGACTTAACCCAACCTGATCTAGAGTGGTGTTATCACCATCTACTAGTAAGAGGAGAGAGAAAGTATCCTAAGAGAGAGAAAGTACCCTTTTATGGTGGAAACTTAAGTAAGATACTTTCAATACACATGAATGTACATGAGTAGGGAATGATCCACCTATGTGAGATCATGGAAACCCTAATTATGATAACTAGTGAATCGTAATCTTACTTAAGAGCTTTAATGATGATGTTTCTCATACATGATGATGTAATGAGTACAATTCACCATGGAGTGAATAGTAAACCCTAATTCTAGGGTGGTGACATGAAAGATGAATAAGTAAACCCTGATTGATGAATTGTTTACTATTACCAGTTGAATTAACCTTACAGGTTGTTATGAGATGATGATCATATCCAGGTATGGATTATAATACTATATTCATTGAAAGCATGTCTTAAGCTTTATGAATAAGTGAAATATCTTGATGCACTGCTAGTGACATCTATTGAGATTTATGGGCTGTAAGAGCCATAAATACCATCAAGGTCATGCTTAACAGATGACTTGTGGTGAAATGATTGAGAACTAATGATTGAAAAGAGTTAGGCTTGCTACATTTTAGTATTCTCATTTATAGTTGTTATGCTAATGTTATTGTTTGAAGAACCATGTATGATGTTAAAAGAATACTGAATGTACCTAACTAATCAAGTGTAATGTAGAGCCCTGATCATAGATCCATCATTGTCAGAGTCTAAATGATGGTGAAATAGGTTTTCCCAAGGGAACTCCTGGATCACATACTTTTGAGTATGTGGGGTATATGGATGTGTAGAACCTTACATCCTAGTGTAGGAATTGATGTAGATTTTTATAGTCCGTCAAACCTTCACTACAAACCCAAAAGGTGAGATGTATCACTATTCTCCCAAAGTAAACACAAACACCGCATCGGTGAAAGATAATCAAGAAATCTTCCGATGACGAAGAGAGTACAGAAACGCCACTGTAACTCTAAAAACATAGCGAAGGTCCAGTTTACCCTGGTGAGCTATAAATAGCAGACGTCCTGCCAGATGTCCTGCAAACAATCCTCTAACTGACTGAGGAAGATGAGGTCATAAGAATCCGGCTCTTTTAATGACCTATGTATGATACTGATGTGACTTCTTAGCGATCAGTTGGAGTATGAGTGGTATACCTCATCTCCACATGGCATAATAATGTTTGAAAAACATAATCAATAGCGTAGTATTACTTGATTGATGTTACACTGGATAAGTATATGTTCTTCATGTTTCATAAATGTTGAACTCTTGCTTATTATCAAAACTGCTAATGAATTCTTTGAAAGCTTTTACTGCTTAAGTTATTCTTTGTTTGCTTATAAAGCTTCTAGTGGAGAGTTATAACTCTCGCTGGGGCAATTATGTATAATTGTCTCACCCCGTAGACTTCAACTTTTTAGGTGGTCGTCGAAGATGGAGGAACCGGTCTAAAGGTGACCAATCCCAGCAGCAGCAGCACCAGGAGCAGCAGTAAATCTCAGGTGGAGATTCAGCCTGCTATGTGGCGTAGTTAGAGTCAGTCCTATGTGTTCTCTGTACTCTCAGGTCTTGGAGTGTTTTGGTCATGAGTTCTTGAGATTTTGTATCATGTTGTATATAATTACTCAAGAAGTAATTTGACAGAGATGTATACAGTTTAAATCCTTTTTCTATGGAAAAGGTTTGTGGTTTCAAGCTCTTATCTCAAAAAGTTTTAATTTCCCGTGATTTTTGTCTTCCGCTGATTATCGATTGCTTTCGCTCATGTTTAAATCGTGATTATTTCGTGGTTTGGAGATCGGAGCCCACAATTGCTGGGACAACAGATTGTTTTCTCAAACCCAAAAAATTTTTGAAATTTTTTTAATGCCTTTTGAGTAACATTCCTGAAGTATTATCTCCTCTTTCTACTGAGTTTCCATTCCAGCAATACATTTTTTCTACACTCGAATATATATATATATATATATATATATATATATATATATATATATATATATATATAATTGTGCATGTGCCGCCCATCAAACGATCTTATGCCGCCAGTTTTCAATCCCGATCCAGAAAGTAATTTCCATCACTTAAATTGACAAAACTGACTTAGGATGGATGGGAGGAGGTTGCTCGTAGGATTGAGCAGGAACTTGCCTCTCAAAGATAGCTGATGATGGCTGAATGTGTGGCTGAGGAAGCCAACTTGCGTGTAGCCTATATCGCTGAACAAGAGGCTATATATGCCGCTCAGAGGGAGGCCAAGAGATAAAAACAACTAAAATATTTTTCCACCCAAAAACTGAATATGCACAACACCCGGTTGTGCCACCCATGATGACTGTCCCTCAATTTTATATCCACACTCATTGGATCACCATGCTTTAGGACAATCCCTTTTTCGGGAACAAGGGTGAAAGTTGTCAAGATCACCTCCAACGTTTCACATACCTTACCTCCTTGACCAAGATCTTAGGCGTTTCTAAAGACGCCATTAGACTTAGTCTATTCAAATACTCTCTTTGAGTGGCATCCAGTAGTTGGTATATTGCCATGGAGAGTGAAAACCCCATCACCACTTATGAAGTGCTTCAAACAATTTTTTTGGATAAATACTTCCCCCCTTCCCTTACCTATGAGATCAAAGGACAAATCTTGTTATTTTCAATGCTTCCTGGAGAAACATTAGGAGAAGCTTGGGAGAGATTTAGGGAACTCCTCCGTTGTTTACCCCATCATGACATATCACAATCTCAACTCATTGAGATATTTTATAGTGGTGTTGATAATGACACCAAGAAATTTTGTGACTCCTCATATAGAGGAACTTTCATGTTCTAAAACCTAAGCAGCGTGTGGGAGGTAGTTAAAAGAGCTTCTAAAACCCAGGCTACATGAGGAACCGGTGGGGTCTTAAAAGTGGTTAAGCTTGAGGTAAACCCAGGCATTCATACTATTGTCAAAGCTTTTAAATTGATATCTTTGAAACAAGATCGCTTGGAATCCTCATTCAAAGCCTATGAAAGACAACCTCAACAAGTGAGGGTTGTAGAATCCTTATGTGGCATATGCCAAGGGTATAATCATGCTGCCTCTAATGTCAATATCTCTACAACACCCCTATGTAGCCTGATGTTGGTCAACAAGTAGAGGATCTCAACTCTATCCATAGTATCCCAGGCCAGGTTTACTAAAATTCAAGACAAACCATAAACCATCCCGGACAATATGCAAACCCCTTAGGAGCTGAAAACTCATCTCAACTTCCCCCTCCTCAAATACCCCCACAACCCCATGCCAACTATCGTCCACCACCATGTTTTTCATATAATAACAACAATAGGAATTTTGGGAGCCAAGGGAACTTTAGGGGAAGTTTCCAAAATTGGGGACCTTACCAAGGGCAACAATATCAAAACATCAATCAATTACCACTTCAACAAAATTTCCTCACCCCTATGGCAGAGGATAGGATTTCATCCTTAGAGAAAATCATAATAGTGCACCAAAAATCATCTGACGCTTAGTTCGCTTGTCTTTTTACCCAACAAAAACCCCTACATGGACCTTTGTTGGGCAAACTGAGAACAACCCAAAACATTCCAAACAACTTAAGGTTGTTTCCACCCACTTGGGGAAGATTCATACTCCTCCCCTGGAGAAACCCACATATGTCTCCTTGGACTTTGAGGATGACGATACAATGGTCATAAAAAATACTCCATAACCCACCCCTACCGTTCACACTCCTTCCACTCCCTCTCATGTGGTCCCATATGAGGAAATTAATGATCCAAAAATTCCCATTTACAAACCTCATCCGCCTTACCAGGCTCGCCTATAGAAAACAAGGCTTGACACCCATTTTGTGAAATCCATAGAAGCCATGGAAAAGTTGCATGTCAATATTCCCTTTCTTGATGCCTTAGTTGATATGCCATCCTGGTCCAAATACATGAAATCTCTTTTGACCAGGAAGTACCACACTAACGAGCATGAGATGATCATGATTTCTAGGACTAACTCTGGTATTATCCAAAGCAAGATGCCTAAAAAGAAGAAAGACCTTGGTTCCTTTGGGATTGGGTGCTACCTAGGTGATGATGCTTGTAGGAAAGGTCTTGCAGATTGGGGTGCTAGTATTTCTATTATTCACTATAGTATTTGTAGGAGTCTAGGCTTTGTGAACATGCTGCCTACTTCTATGACCGTCCAATTAGGTGACTCATCCATGAAAAACCCCATGGGTATCATTGAAGACATACATGTAAGAGTTGTAAAGGATGCATATGTCCCATGTGACTTTGTCATCATGGACATAAAGGAAGACTTAAGGTACCTCATCATCTTTGGTTGTCCCTTTTTTGCCACTTCTCGTGCCTTGATTGATGTTGAGGCCGGAACCATTTTCTTGGTCCTAGTAAAACAAACCCTAAATTTTAGGGTATTTGAAAGCATGCGCGGACCAAGCCTCCAAGTATAGGTCTATCTTCTTGATTGTATTAAGAAGATGCAACAATTGAGACAAGAATGGAAATTAGTTGAAGATACCCTCTAAAACACCCTTGTGAACCATATTGATTATGAATTTGAAGATGAGAAAATGGAGCATCTTGGTACATTTGAGGAGATTCATGATGAAGAGTTTGAAGACTTAAAAAAGGTTTCCATTGTATATGCAAAACCTAACCCCCCCCCAAGTCACCTGACATGAAATCCCTCCTTGAAGGTCTTAAGTATGCCTTCCTTGATGATCAAAAGCTTTATCATGTTATCATTAACTTTGATCTCACCGATGAACAGGAAACCAAGCTAATGACTGAACATAGGAAGAGGAAATTTTCCTTAGGATACAAGATGGCTGATTTGACAGGAATAGATCAATCCATTTGCATGCATAAAATTCCTATGGTAGAAGAGTACAAACCTTATAGAGACCCTCAAAGGAAACTGAATCCCAACATGAAAGAGGTCACACATCTAGAGGTTATCAAGCTTTCGATTTTAGGGATCATCTACCGCATCTCTAACTCCCCTTGGGTTAGCTCAGTTTAGGTTGTTTCCAAGAAAGGGGGTACCACATTTGTGAAAAATGACAATGAAGAGCTTATTCCCACTTGCAGAGTCACTTAGTGGATGATGTCTATTGACTATAGGAATCTGAATAAGGTGACTAGGAAAGATCATTTCTCCCTTCCCTTCTTGGATCAAGTACTAGAGCACCTCGACCATCAATAATATTTTTGCTATCTTGATGGCTATTCAGGTTTCTATCAAATCCCCATTCATCCAAACGACCAAGAGAAAATGACTTTCATTTGACCTTTTATCACTTATGCATTCAAGAGAATGACGTTCGTGTTGTGCAATGCTCTAACCACCTTTCAGTTGTGCATGTCTGCTATTTCTACTGGATTGACAGAAACCATCATGGAGGTTTTTATGGACAATTTCTCCATCTATGAAGATAGTTTTGAATTTTGTATCCATAATTTATCCTTGGTTTTGTAAAAAATGTGAGGAAGCACACTTAATCCTCAATTGGGAGTAGTGTCACTTCATGGTGACCGAAGGAATTACTTTAGGCCATAGAGAACACTATTGGGGCATTGAAGTGGATAAGCCAGGATTGTGGTCATCTCAAAACTCCCACCACCTTCTTCTATAAAGAACGTTCGTGCCTTCCATGGGCATGCAAGTTTTTATAGGCGTTTCATCCATGATTTTTTTAAGATCACCAAACCCTTAACAAATCTCCTTAAAACAGACACCCATTTTGTGTTTGATAAATCTTGCATGTCCAATTTTCTCTATTTAAAGGATGCTCTCACTTCTACTCCCATCATTAAGGCCCCAGACTAGTCCCTACCCTTTGAGTTAATGTGTGATGTGAGTGATTACATTATTAGTGATATTCTAGGACAACATGTTGATAAAAAGCACCACGTGATCTACTACACATCCAAAATCTTGGATGAAGCCCAGCGGAATTACACAACTAGTGAAAAGGAATGGCAAGCCATAGTATATTCCTTCGAAAAATTCTGCTCATATTTGATTATTTCTATGGTCATTGTTTACACTGACCATGCGGCCATTAGATATTTGATGACCAAAAAGGATGCCAAACCTTGCCTTCTTCCTTGGGTTCTTTTACTTCAGGAATTTGACATAGAGATCTTAGTCAAAAAGGGCTGTGAAAATGTTGTTGCCGACCATCTCAGTCGCCTTGATTTCTTCGATGATGATGGCATACCCATAAATGATTCCCTTGCAGATGATAACTTTCTACAGATGGAAACCCAATATCCCTGGTTTGTGGACTATGTTAATTTTCTAGCCACAAATGTATTGCACCCTGAATATAAGGGACATTCTAAGACTAAATTTTTGCATGATGTAAAATTGTATTATTGGGATGAGCCATATCTTTTTAGATTATGTTCAGATGAACTTTATCGTAGGTGTGTTACTGAGAAAGAGGCTCATGACATACTTGAGTAATGTCATGTTGGCCCCACTAGAGGGCACATGAGTTCTAGAAAACTTGTGGGAAGGTCTTACAATATGGGTTTTTCTGGCCTACTCTATGCAAAGATTCATACCATTTTTCCTTGCTTGTGATGAATGTCAAAGGATTGGCAACATATCTAAGAAAGACCAAATGCCCATGACTTCTTGGCAGGATATTGAAAATTTTGACATGTTGGGGGGGGATAGATCATATGGGCTCGTTCCCTTATTCTTGAGGGTACAAATATATCTTGGTGGTTGTTGACTACGTTTCCAAATGGGTTGAAGCCATCCCCAACAAAACATGTGATTCCAAGCCCGTAAAGAAGCTCTTCAAAGATACCATTTTTCCTCAATTTGGGGTACATCGTACTGTAGTTTCTGATGGAGGTTCCCATTTCCTAGAGAAGGTTTTTGAGTCCTTATTGAAATGGCATGGAGTCCATCATAAGGTTTCCACCCCTTATCGCCCTCAGATTAGTGGTCAGGTTGAGGTGTCAAATAGGAAAATCAAGTCCATCTTAGAGAAAATAGTAAATTGCACTAGGACCGATTGGGCTTTAAAACTCCATGATGCCTTGTGGGCATATAGGACCGCCTATAAAACTCTCATAGTCACCACACCCTTCAAATTGATTTATGTTAAATCATGCCATCTACCCATAGAATTAGAGCATAAGGCCAATTGGGCCATCAAAACTCTCAATTTTGACTTAACTGCTGCAGGTGAAAACCACTTTTTGCACATGCAAGAGTTAGATAAGATCCGAATGACTATCTATGAAAATGCTAGGGTTTACAAAGACAAAACCAAACTATGGCATGATGGTCATATTAGGCAAAACAACATTAGGGGGCGATAAAGTTCTAATGTACAACTCTAGATTAAGACTTTTTCCTACAAAACTTAAATCTAGATTGTATGGGACCTACCCCGTCAAGTGTGCCTACCCTCATGGCATTTTTCTTCTTTGGGACAAGATTTTAGTGGAATTTAAGGTTAATGGACATCATCTTAAATGATATATCACCGTTGAGGATTTTCTATCTTCCGAGGCACATCAACTCTCCTTACTCGAAGACCTCGACTTGCATGAACCCCCAATTCCCCCTCCCGAGTTTGAAACAGCTCACTGATCTAGCTTAGTCGGGCCTTCAACATTAAATAAGGTGTTCATTGGGAGGCAAGCCTATCTTTTAAATTTTTTTGCAAAAAATTTAAATCTGTCTTAGCTATGCTTTTTGTTTACTTTTCAAACACTTAGTTCTTTTATTCTAAAAAAAGTTAAGGTTGGTAATCCAACATGTTGTTCGTTGATGATAGTCGACCATCTTCCATCTTCCAGACGACCGTCTGGTGAAGGAGAGATGCTCGTCTCGGCCTTTTAGATGACCACTCCAACAACAACGGCCAATCAAAATTTGAAATTTGAAAAAAACCTCAAAATGCCAACTAATCATTTCAGATGGTCGAGCCGATCATTCTGCCCGCTTTGATGTTCATTCAAACTCGCTTCCATCTCAACACTCGTGGCACATTCAACTCGTTGTTTGACCACCTGAAACCCCAACCGATCGTCTGGAGTGCTCCAAATGATTGTCTTGTGCCCTCAGGGGCCTATTTAATGAATGTTTGGGGAGGAGACATTTTACAACCAAAACACCTTGTATCCTCCTCGAGCCCTAGCTACTCCACCGATCATTGCCGCTGCATCGGACGACCACCTCATCGGTGTGATTTGTCGTCCCGATGTCACAGTCCCAGCATCCAAGCACCCATAGTGAAGGCAAAAACCACTGTCCCAGAGCCAACCGTCTGCCTCGTTTCTCCCGAAAGCCCACCTTGCTTCCCCTTGACGGATCAGTCTCGTGCGCCAATCCTTCTTTTCTTCTCAACCCTTTCATTCTCCATGACAACCATTGCCCCAGTGCCAAATGGTCGTCTCATGTGCTGCAACTTCTCTTCTACCCCACCACCAGCGTCGTTGCCACCCTGGCCTTGATTTTTGGTGTTCTTCCATCCCTGACACTAGCCAAGCATCTCATTTTCGAGATAGCCGACCAGTGATCGGGCACCAAATAGTAGCTTGCATCATCTAAGAAAATGCCATCAGACGATCATGTGGGACTATCAGTCGACCGTTTTAGCTACCCAGTCAGGCGTCTCACTTTCTCAGATGCCCATCTCACCACCTGTAGCCCACAAATATGTTTAACCACTTCCAGAAGAACAAGGGGAAATCCACCACTTCATCCTCGCGTGAGCGACCTTGGCAATCCTACTATGTACTAGGTGTTCAGATCTGGGAGCCTACCGACGAATATTCTCCAGAAGTAGCTAAGGTGATGCTCCAATGTATCCACAACACAGACAGGCTCATGAACGAGGACAAAGGTGGATGGTCCTTATCACACCATGATCCAGATTCCAGCGCCCCTCGATCACCTCACATCACTCCATATCCTAGAACTTTTGTTCAGTTTTTTAGCGACGAGCACTCTAAGAGATTCATACGACTATCTTCGGTTGGCGTTTCCCTCCCACGATGGGCATGTGGCCCTACTTTGACTGCACTTGGCATCAAAATGGTGGATGACAAGATTCTACAAGGAAACTACATTGTGACCTTCGTCTACCGCGTTCTTCCAGTGTATAGTGATCTCATCCTTGAGTTCATGTCCAGTTTTTGTCATTACCACTGCTCCCAAGGAAATTCTAGCTGTAAAATCTGAATTTTTAGGGAACACTTGGTGATCTATACCTACCAGTTCACCTCCCTCATCATCGACAAAGACAAGTTCGATTGTCTATCTCACTGCATGAATCACCGCCATGAAGACTATCCTGAATCCTACAACACGGAGAAATTTTGGGCAGACATCACAGGCCTCCCCCCAAGATACCCAATGATAGAAAAGCATCCAACATCAACAACCCCGCGGTGTGCTATCTTCATCATATCCTAGCATGCACTATCTTTAGCAGGGAGGGAACCCAAGGAGTAGTTACCCACCTTGATCTATATACTTTATGGTGCCTGATGAATGAGGAGTCTTTCAATTGGAGGAATGCTATAATTTCACATGTCAACTATCAAGCTACCCGCAACACTTCCTCCTCGATCTATATTGGCCATGTTGTTACTATGGTGTCCAAGTTCTTAGTCTTCACACACATTCCTTTTCCACCACTAGAGAATGTGCATCGTCTGCTCGACCTCACATATCTAAATGAATGCAAGTTCATCTATTATGGAGAAACTAAGGATGTCTTTTACTTGACATTCAAAGGCATCACCCTTTGTCTAGATCTTCCTCGACATGTCGGTTTGTGGCTACAAATCTGGTCTTTGACCTGACAGATCTGTCAGGCCACATTCAGTGTTTCCTCCAGGAGCAACCTGATCCGGATGATGTCTTCGAGCCAACAACCCATACGAGGAGTGTCACCATGGAGGCACACGGTGATGACACTGGTCCACCACTGCCACCTTGATGACACCGTAGAAGGAGATATCAAGGCTATGAGGAAGACCCTGAGGAGCATTATGTCTTTGACGAAATCCACAACCAATTGGAGGAGATTCAATGAGAGCAGCAATGTCAAGGTCATCGGCTCAACCAGATGTATCTGATGCAGCACTCCCATGAGTCATGGTATGTGCATCAGGGCCACTACGATGCCAGAAAACCTAGATATGAGGAGTATGGGACCCATCACGCTTATCCTGACCCCAACTCATCTTATTGGGGAAACTACTACTACAACCCTCCATCGTCTTCACATTTTCCACCACCTCCACGATTCTCTTCTCTCCATCTCTGATTTAGGTTTTACTCATGACAAAAAAAAAATCTAAGTCCAGGGTGAGGGTGGGTGGTATGATTTTATTCCACCCCTATCTCTTTTCACTATTTATCTTTATTTCTTTATGTTTTTGCATGTTTCTACTTTAGTAATGGCCTTTATCTATTCGGCCATCATTTTCTATTTTATTTTGTTGTATGGGTCATTATCTAGTCGGCAATTGAATAGTCATCTATCATTGTATCCCCTTGAATTTAGTGAAAATTTTTGCAAAATATATTATAAATTTCCATGTCTGAAACTTTTAAGTCACCTAGGACCATTATTTACATCACTCTTTGAAATAGTTGGAAAGACATATGGAATTGATCAGAACCAAGCATAATATTTGCATATATTTAAACAAAAGGATTATCTTGTTATAAAACTTGTATGATGTGAATTATAGGAATATTCTAACTTGAGAAACGACACTGTCTGGAAAAAAAATGAAAAAAAGATTTAAGCACGAGAACATCTTTTCCTTCCCTCTACTTTTCTTCTAAAAAGAGATGCAAAGAATCACCACCAGAAAAAAAAATCAATTCTGGGGTTGCACGTTTCCCAAAATAAAATTCCATACCCCACAAAGGGGCGTACCATCAAAAAATGGCAAAGTGAACAAGAAAAAAAAATTGTGACCAATGTAACCCCAACTTCATAAGATCAAAATTTGGACTCAAATAATGGAGGGATTAAATTTTTTTATTACTTCCTTCTTTGTTCACACCTCCTCCTTCTTCATGTACTTGTGTAAAAAACTTACAAAAAAATTTCAAAAATTGAGAGTGTCAAAGCAACAGTAAGAGGAAGCCTATTTTTCTACAAATTTTGGTTTTAGAAGCAAGATTTGACACTTGTTTTGATAAGGAATATAAAACTTTAAGCTATGTGGTTCTAGGAGATTGGGTCACTTGGCCAAAATTTGGAGGTGAGGACTATAGTGATGTTACTAAGGTGGGGATGATATTTTGGAAGTATAAATTGGAATTTATTTGTAATTTTATTTGCTCGGGATGAGCAAAGATTCAAGTATGGGGTATTTTGATGAATGCATATTCATCCATCTTTTAGCACATTTTTTGGTAGTTATTTTCATTAGATTTTCTCCTTTTTATAATTTTTGGACTAAATTGTAACTTACCTACTTATTGATTGATTTATGCAAACACTTACCCAATTTTCTCCAATATTACAGGGATTTTCTCCAAAGTTCGTTTTCTCCCTCTGAGTCAGTGAGATGGTCGTCTCACTGATCCCAAACAGTCGGCTCACACCTATGAAGACCCTTGTTCAGTACCAGACGGCCACCTTGGCCTTGGCTCAATCAGTTACTTAGCAAGCCAAACGGTCATCTCACCTTAGCGAGATGTTCATCCCATGAAGCTAGCCCCGCATCACAAAGAAAAAGTGTGAATCCACGTGATTAGGGTTTCAACATCTTGTGTACACGCATGGCAGTGCAAGACAAGCACCTTAGATGGCCAAACATTCATTTCGATGCCTTAATTCGAGACCAAGAAATGCAAGACGGCGCCGCCACCAGGGTTAAGTCGCCACTCCAAAATCTCACCACGTCACACCCGGAACGAGCATTCTGTTGGTCCAGACGACCGTCTAGGTCATTACTTCGGGCCCAAGGGTTTAGCCGCCACAACCCTTCTTAGGGTTTCGACTCAAATCTTCTAGGCGCACGCCCAACCAGCGAGACAGGCATTTCACTGCGTGCAAACAACACTTTTAGCAACCACCTCTTATTTGTTTCCTTCTCCCTCTCAGTGTTTCCACCCCTCCTTCCCCAATAAAAGGTGACGGGACTCCACTAAGAAAAGGGTCCCAATTTTTATACGCAATTAGTAAAGAAATTATGCATTTTCTTTCAAGTGTAATTTTACAGTAAAAAGAAATAAAGTTGGTTCTTTTATTACACATCAGGATCTCTCTATCTCTCCTTCTTCTCACTTTTTCTTCTTAGAGTGGGAGAAAAAGCAAACGAGTAGTTTCTTATCACCGCCTTGGACCCTACGAGATTCTGAAACTGCAGTATATGGCTCCTTTGCTTTCTTTAGTTGTTTCCCACATCCTTGCCATGAGTAGCGAGTAATTTTCTTATCAAAGAGAGGGGAGTATTCCCTTAGTCATGTGTTAATAGGATCAAGTTTTTATGTGACGACTTTAGATGGATGGTTTTAGTTTAGAAATTGCAGATTTAAATGATGTAATTATTGATTTTAATCACTTGTTAATTACGACAAATGTGATCATGGAAACTGGGATTTAAAATGCCTAAACCGACTTCACGAGGATTTGGATGTGACTATGGAAAATTCCTCTTTAGGATGAAGAACAAGGATACGTGAACACCAGGACCAATGGTTTCACGTGGAGATCCTCTTTTGCATTTTATTTATGAAGAATCGCATACCTGCTTCTATCTTGTTTGTCGTGTATCACTTGATCTTATTTTTACAAGGGCTAAGGTTGTTAAACCCCTAAGCCTCGATGTCTTCCTTCTTGATTTCAAACGGTTATCAAACGTTTGCTTTCAATTCACATTTTAAATTTTAGCATTTTACTTTTATTTAGATTATCTTGTGTACTAGAAATTTTCTTTTTTTACTCTCACTTGTCATAGAATAATCTTTTTCTTCCTTTGCATTAGTGTAATATTTTATTCTTATTGTACTTTACTTTCTTGCATTAGTTTAATCAAACCCCTCAAATCAAACTTTTTTTTGTCAATCGTCCAAAAATACCAAAAAGAAATAATTTCAAAAAAAAAAATTGGGTTTAAAAGAAAATAAATCTTAAAAATGTTATCTTGTGGGATCGACCCTTCTATACTACCCTTAATCAGAAAGTAAAAAAGGATTAAAATCTAGTATTTGTGCTCCTCGACATGTATGATTAGCACCTTGAATATATGAGCTCCATGGTATAAAATGTGATCAGGTGGTCGTGGTAGCTCAAATGGACTTTGAGGAGTCTTAGATTGATGTTGCATTTCATCTTATAGTCCATCAAACAAGATCAAGAATTAGTCCTCTATTAGTAAAGGTAATGCAGTAGCAATGTGTGTATCTATAAAAAAAGACACAATATAGGAGTGGTGCCCTTCTGGTGTCTCCTACATTAGATCACTTGTAAGGATAAGAGGTGCACTACCTTCTTGTATGTGTAAGGTAGTATGTCAAAAACTATAATCAATGCTATGAACTATGCAAAATCATTTGGAGGAAATGGCTCAGGATTTTTCTCTTCACCTAAATCTGCATAAAACAAACAACATAATATGCAGAGGTTCCCTTTGCAATAGTGAAGAACTAACTTTGCTTCATTGATATGAGCAAATTGAGGTAAGGGATTTGGCCCCAATGTCCATCTGTGAGCAAAAACCACAATATAATATGTGGTGCTAGCATAGGATGATTTGTATAATATGTAAAATCAGCTTGGTGAATACCTTTATGCAGTCATGCATCCTCCTACTCTTCTACCAAATCAACATAAAAATGAACAGAGAGTGTGATGCCCTGATCTCCGTGCCATCTCTAATGACCCCGAAGATCGGGGAGTCACCCTCGGTAAACCACTCTTAACTTTTTCTTTTCTTGATCACTTAGATTAACTTAAATGAAAACTATAAAACTTGAATAGCATCGAATTAAAATAAAACTGCGGTAGCGACTTTCCATTAACCTTACTAAGAATAAAAACAAGTTTACATGACATATTACATTTCTCATGCAGACTATAAAACACAACAGATAATTGAAAACTAACTACATATTTCACCACATTCTCTCTCTAACCCTCCACATGCCCACAGACCGAGGGGAAAGGACTAAGAGACTTCTAAACCTAACTATGTACTACCTTCTAAGTGTCTGGGTGATACATCTTTCAGTTTCCACATGTTGATGTTGACCTGAAAAATGTTTCCGTAGGTTGGTGAGCTACTGGCTCAGTGAATAGAATTTCACCCAACCATCACAAAAAAACTCATTTATGTTTATTATTTAGAACAATATGCAAGAAATACTACATTGAGCAGGTCTAAGAAATTTAATTTAAACAACAGAAGATGTCAACATTTCATTATGATAATAATTGATGCAAAGTTGTAAATACAATTAATTAACAGAAAAATACTAAAATTTCACTTAAAGAACAACTGTTGTGAATCTAACTCATATATTTCTTAATTCTTTAACTTATAAAAACTTTGTGAACCTATATGAACATATTTTATCGTATGCCCTGATCATATGCAGTGTACTCCACATATGAAGACTCATAGCCAACTACGATCCCACCGTACAAGACTTAGCTGACACCCCAGGATAGCTAAGTCTGACTGATGTCCTGGTCTGCTATAGGACTCTGGCTCTCTGGCCTCGACATCCTATGGTGTTGTAAACTGGACTCCTCCTCTAGCTGAGTACACAGGCGGAGGGTCTGAGATGCTATATGGGCCTCAACTTGGTACGCTCTATGGGTACCTCTGGGTTACTACCGGGACGTCCGGTTCATGTTGGGTAACCTATTTTGTCTTAGGAGACTTCCTCAAGGGCTTCGTCTCTCCACACACTTTGTGGGTGCGTTCCGATCCCCGTATACTAGACGCACCACCAGGGTAGGTCGTTTCACCCCTAGGGTACATACCTCTCAAAGGGGTTCTACGGTTTCATGGCCCTTATTCTAATATTTTATCATTCTAGAAAAGCTCTTACTACATTGCATCTCTCTCTTACTTGTCCTGGACTTTGGTATCTCTATGGTACCGAGTCTATTTACTTGAACTTTACAGCATGACATGAATATCATTCTAAATTTGACAGAGTAATATATTTAAAACACTATAGTATACTGACAAATCATCATACTATACATGCATGCAAACTAAAATTCTTAAATAAACAGAATGCATGTCAATTTGGCATTTTATACACTAAAATCATGCAATTAAAATGTTAAGCATCACCACATCTCATTCTGAGAATTTTGATATCAAAATACTTGATTCATTGAACACCCTATCCTTAGGGTTTCAGTTACCTCATTCACTTATCACATGGCAACACCCTGTCCTTAGGGTTCCAGTTACCTCATCTATTTGATTGCAGTTCAAATCACAATACGATATCATTCTAGAACTGACAAAGTAGTATACTCAAAATCATTGTAAATACTGAGTAATCCTTATATCATGCATGTAGGCAGATTTAAAAATCATAAATAACCCAAACTCATGTCAATTTGGCACATACATACTGATTTCATGTAATTGAACATCTTATTGCACTGATAAGAGTAATTTACTTCGCATATGAAAAAAATCATCTGTAGTATTTATAAATTATCTGAAATTTCTCGAAGAACGTGCACATTAACCCTAATCCTGGTTTGTGCATCACATAACTCAATTAAGAGTTACTTACATATCATAACACGAATCATTGACAATAATTGAGAATTTCTAATAATATCTCAGAGAAATGTGCCAATTCATGTAAATATAAATCCATTCACATTAAACATAACAGGGAGCAAAAAACTAGGGTTTCATTCAATAATTTCATGTTATCATACTTTCTTTGAACTCGTGCATCTGATAGTTTACTAAAATCTATACTGTCTGGGTTTATACCCAAACCGTACCATTATTGGCTATGTATTACTAATTTCAACATTCACATTGAGCAATTAGGTTCCGATGAACCATGTAAATTCACTGGTCCAATCCACACTGATCAGATGCTAAACTAAATCATATGAAAGCATAAAGAAGCAACTTATGAAATAAAAAGTCAGGCGACGCCAAATACTGCCCAATGCCTAAAAACTGTTGTTATCAGTGAAAAATGCACAATTAACCAAAATTTTCCAAACACCAGAGTTAAATCATGATAGGTGAGTGAAACCCTACTCACAACGTTTTGGGATGTCCAGATTCGTCTGGAATTGCGTTCAGAGACTAGTTTCTGGGCACACGTAAGTCTTCTTCTACCTTGGTATTGCTTGGAATTAAGCCTGCTACACCCAGCAGGTGCTTCACGCACGGCAGGTTGAAGAAGACTTCTTCGTTCTTGGTGTGGGATGCAGCTACGATTGCGGTTCTTTCTCCAACCTTCTTGGCCGAGCTCAATAGCATCATCCCCTTGATATTTCCCGTGCCAATCGGCCCTGGTTCGGACCTACTGCTGCAAGCAGCTGTTCCTCTCACATACAGGTTGAAGGAGGAGCTCAAATGCGTTGCTGGTCGTGGCTAGCGCTGTGAAAATGTGCTTAGGCACCAAGGCCGGACTCAAGGCGGCGCTTTTGGCGCTTTTCTTCTCCCGAATGAGGTCCTGGCCACAGTTCCTGATGATGTGCGACCGGCCGGCTCAAGAAGGTTGGCGACAGGTGGAAGGGGGCACAACTAAGGCGTGATAAGGTGAGGAAAGGGGAGGAGGAAGAAGAAGGAAGCAAGACGCCCAACACCTCAGCTCAAAGGAGCCCTAAATCCTCTCCGTCTTTCCTCCCTCTGCTGCAGGTCGATCTCCGCTCTGTACGCTGGCTTAGGCGGCTGTTCTATTGGGTGAAGGAGAAGGGATAAGAGAGAAAAGGAAAAGGTTAAATAAAAGGCTAGAAGAAAAATGGAAAAATTGCAAAACCAAACCTTGGTATAGAAATCTTTTGCAACTTTTGAAGGGTGAGATCCTCTACACCCTCAGTGCAAGAAATCATGCTATTTAGCTTGTCTCAGCTAATTAAAACACTAATCGCATCTTAAGCAATTAGCTTAGATTAATTAACTTGATTATGCACTAATCATGATACTTACTAGTTAATCATGGAGTAGGTCATAACAATCTCCCTCCCTTATAAGAATTTTGTCCCGAAATTTCTAAAAGAGAAAAGGAAACTTGTTACGCATCTCAAATTCAAGCTCCCACGTGGCTTCCTCTAAGTTGTGGTTCCTCCACAGAACTTTCACTAATGGTATCTCATGATTCTTAAGCTTCTTGATCCTCTGATCAACTATCTGTATTGGTCCCTTGACATAGGACACATCTGATCTGAGCTGTGTAGGTTCTGGGTCCACTATCTTCTCTGTACCAGGGTAACATTTCTTCAGCATCGATACATGAAACACATCATGTAAATTAGCCTATTCGGATGGCAAATTCCAACCTATATGCTACAGGTCCAATCCTCTCAATGATAGGATACGAGCTCATAAATCTAGGGGACAGTTTTCCTCTCTTACCAAACCTTAGCACTCCCTTCCATGGTGAAACTTTCAGATATACTTCATCACCAACCTCAAACTCAAGAGGTCTACGTCTCTTCTCAACGTAACTCTTCTACCTGTCCTGAGTAGCTTTCAGCTGTTCTCTGATCACAGTAATCTTTTCAGTGGTCAAATCCACTATCTCTGGTCCAAGAATCTACTTTTCACCTACCTCATACCAACATATGGGTAATCTACACTTTCTACCATATAGAGCTTCATACAGGGCCATACCAAGACTGGAATGGTGACTATTATTGTATGCAAACTCTATAAGGCTCAAGTGTTCTTCCCAACTTCCACTGAAATGCAAGACACATGCTCTCAGCATGTCCTCAAGAGTCTGAATGGTCCTCTCTGACTGACCATCCATCTACGGGTGAAAAGTTGTAATGAATCTTAATTTTGTGCCCAAAGCACGATGCAACTGATTCCAAAACCTGAATGTGAAATTAGGATCCCTATCTGATATAATTGAAACTGGAATACCATGCAACCTGACTATCTCATCCATGTATATCTTAGTCAACTTTGAGACATCAAAGGTTGACTTAATATGAAGAAAGTGAGCAGACTTAGTCAGTTTATCCACAATCACCCATATCGAGTCACAACCTCTAGGTGTCTTGGGTAACCCTACCACAAAATCTATTATGATATGTTCCCACTTCCATTCAGGCATAGGAAGAGATTGCAAGGTACCTACAGGTTTCCGGTGCTTAGCCTTAACCTGCTGACACACATTGCACCTAGTCACATACTCAACTACATCCTCTTCATACCAGGCCACCAATACAACTCCTTGAGATTCATGTACATCTTAGTGTTTCCTGGATGCATAGCATACATCGATGCATGTGCTTCCTCAAGAATCTTTTCTTTCAAATCACTGTCTCGAGGTACACACAACCTATCATGTTAATACAACACACCATCATCTGAAAACCTAAACTCTGGTCTCTTTCCCCTGTCATATCATGCATGATCTGCTGTAACTCACTGTCACCCTACTGTAGTTCCTTGATGTGATCATAAAAAGTAGGTTTGACTTGCATCTGTGCAATCAAACCACTCTGTTATGTCACCTCTAAGTCTAAGTTCAACTTATGCATTTCTACCAGCAGGTCTCTCTTGAAACATGCCATAGAGAATGCATCAACTGTTGAACTTGACTTCCCACTCAAAGCATCTGCTACCACATTTGCCTTACCAGGGTGATAATCTATCGTCACATCATAATCCTTGATCAATTCTAACCATCTCCACTGTCTAAGATTTAGGTCCTTCTGGGTGAAGATATATTTCAAGCTCTTAATATTCGTAAACATCTAACAAGTCTCACCATAAAGATAGTGATGTCATGTCTTAAGAGCATGAACTACAGAAGCTAACTCCAAATCATGTGTCGGATAATACTCCTCATTCCATGCTACTTACTTCTTGTTACTTATCCTTCTCATTTTGATCATATAGAATAAACATCCCTAAAATTGAAACACACAAGGTAAGAATACATTATACCTCATTCTTGTTAACACTGTAAGATTTTACTTGATAACGCACTTCACTTATATTATATTTCTCATTTTGTTAAAAACACACTTATTACATTTCAAATTTATATCTTACTCTATTATCCAAATCATTTTCATATTGTTTATCTACCTTTCAGATTAGCTACCTTTAAACCCTGGATTTTATTAGTGCTAGCTTACCTTTCATAATGCAAATCCCATGATTTTGTTTTATAGAGATGCTAGTATTCAAGGTCAAATCACTAGTGACATCCTTGAACTACTTCAACTCGAAACATTCTAGGGTTTGGTCCTTATCAGTAACATAGCGTCATTGTGATGTGGCTTTGCTTCCTTAGTTTGAAATTCAAACTTTGGATCTCATACGTTTTACTAAAGTCTTCCTTATCTTATCACTGGAATTTCCTTTCTCTTACTTGGACATTCAGACAAATTGCATTCTCAATTTACCTTGCTAGGGTTTCATCATCATATTGTGTCATTGTTTCATTCACTTAGATGTCTCTATCATGGTAGTTATGCATCATATATGATTCATTTTCTTATCACTTCATCCCACATTTCTATCATTAAGGAAGATATCAAAGAGAAGATGATTCTGAAACTTAGAATTCTTATCTTCAAACATTCCCTTTGCTTGAAGTACATAAAAGTATTTTACTCTATTACATGATCCATTCCATGGTTGATTCTTACTATCTTAGCCCTTACATACTTTTCTCATATCTTTTCCATATTCTCATATTTAGAGTTCATATAATACTAATCATTAAATTAATTTGAACCTTATATCGTGTTCCTTTATTTCCAATTAAGGATTTCTCATATGAGGCCCCAAAGTTGGATCTTAGATACCCGTTCCAACTGATTCTTAGTTATTCCAATCTTTCCCATATGTTTCAACATCTTATTATATGTACATTCTCACTATGATGTGGGTATAAATTATCTAGATTCTACTCTTATTATACTATTAATAGGAGTCATTATATCCCAATAACACATCCTGCCAGCCGGACCAGGCCGAACATGTAGTCCTGAAGCCAAGAGCTACTCAAGATTAACTAACTCCTATTAATCTCAAACATGTGGAAAGAATATCCACTTAGGGCAAACTCATTCAAAGATCATTTGTAGTCTACTTGATACAAAGCATATAAATAATAAATGAATCACTTCATGATACCCAACAATATAAACCATGTATATTCTACAAACTGATAATCTAAATTCACACATATAAGAGCATTTCTAGTGATCTGCAATCAAATAAGCAATATAAAGCAAGAGTTATATCACATCCTATGTTTATTCTCTTACTCCTACATTAATTTCCGGTTTCTTAACCCTAAGATTTCTAGGGTTTCTCTCTAGCCCATCCTTCCTCTGCATACCTAGCCAGGGTATTCAGGGAAGAATAGACAGTAGTTTGATACTAGTCAATCTAAGTACTCGGATACCTGGCCAGGGTATCTAAATACTCAGACCTCCCATAGCTAAAGACACATCACTTCCTAGCTACCTCACTTATAACTCTATCTTTCTATCCTAATGATCCCTGACAACTCAGCCTAAGCTCTGTATTTGGTTCTCGTGACCACGTCCTCCTCTAGCCAACTGCAATAGTATAATAGAACACTTCCTGTTAGAAAATTGCAGTTAGAAGGAAGACATCTAAGTCCTAATAATATTGGTCTCTTATCGTCCCCTGACCTTGACTTAGAGTAACTACGTACTCAACCTATGCTCTGATACCAAAGCTGTTGTGACACCCCGACCTCCATGCCATCTCTAATGACCCCGAAGACCGGGGAGACACCCTCGGTAAACCACTCTTAATTTTTTCTTTTCTTGATCACTTAGATTAACTTAAATGAAAACCATAAAACTTGAATAGCAGCGAATTATAATAAAATTGTGGTAGCAATTTTCCATTAACCATACTAAGAATAAAAACAAGTTTACATGACATATTACATTTCTCATGCAGACTATAAAACACAGCAGATAATTGAAAACTAACTACGTATTTCACCACATTCTCTCTCTAACCCTCCACCCGCCTAAGGACCGAGGGGAAAGGACTAAGAGACCTCTAAACCTAACTACGTACTACCTTCTAAGTGTCTGGGTGATACATCCTTCAGTTTTCACGTGCTGACGTTGACCTAAAAAATGTTTCAGTAGGTTGGTGAGCTACTGGCTCAGTGAATAGAATTTCACCCAACCATCACAAAAAAACTCATTTATGTTTATTATTTAGAATAATATTCAAGAAATACTATACTGAGCAGGTCTAAGCAATTTAATTTAAACAACAGAAGATGTCAACATTTCATTATGATAATAATTGATGCAAAGTTGTAAATACAATTAATTAACAGAAAAATACTAAAATTCCACTTAAAGAACAACTACTGTGAAGCTAACTTATATCTTTCTTAACTCTTTAACTTATAAAAACTCTGTGAACCCATATGAGCATATTTTATCTTTTGCCCTGATCATATGCAGTGTACTCCACATATGAAGACTCGTAGCGAACTACGATCCCACCATACAAGATTTAGCCGACACCCCGGAATAGCTAAGTCTGATTGTTGTCCTAGTCTGCTACATGACTCTGGCTCTCTAGCCTCGACATCCTATGGTGCCGTAAACTGGACTCCTCCTCTAGCTGAGTACACAGGCAGAGGGTTTGAGACGCTCTATGGGCCTCAACTTGGTACACACTATGGGTACCATTAGGTTACCACCGGGACGTCCAGTTCATGTTGGGTAACATATTTTCTCTTAGGAGACTTCCTCAAGGGCTTCGTCTCGCCGCACGCTCTGTGGGTGCGTTCCGACCCCGGTATATTGGACGCACTACCAAGGTAGGTTGTTTCACCCCTAGGGTACATACCTCTCAAAGGGATTCTACGGTGTCAGGGCCCTTATTCTAATATTTTATCATTATAGAAAATCTCTTACTACATTGCATCTCTCTCTTACTTGTCCTGGACTTTGGTATCTCTATGGTACCGAGTCTATTTACTTGAACTTTACAACACGACATGAATATCATTCTAAATTTGACATAGTAGTATATTCAAAACACTATAGTATATTGAGAAATCATCATACTATACATGCATGCAAACTAAAATTCTTAAATAGACACAATGCATGTCAATTTGGCACTTTATGCACTAAAATCATGCAATTGAACTGTTAAGCATCACCACATCTCATACTGAGAATTTTGATATCAAAATACTTGATTCATTGAACACCCTATCCTTAGGGTTTCAGTTACCTCATTCACTTATCACATGGCAACACCCTATCCTTAGGGTTTCAGTTACCTCATCTATTTGATTGCAGTTCAAATCACAATACGATATCATTCTAGAACTGACAGAGCAGTATACTCAAAATCATTGTAAATACTGAGTAATCCTTATATCATGCATGCAGGAATATTTAAAATTCATAAATAACCCAAACTCATGTCAATTTGGCACATACAAACTGAATTCATGCAATTGAACATCTTATTGCACTGATAAGAGTAATTTACTTCACATAAGAAAAAAAAATGATCCGTAGTATTTATCAAAAATTTCTCGAAGAACGTGTACATTAACCCTAATCCTGGTTTGTGCATCACATAACTCAATTAAGAGTTACTTACGTATCATAACATGAATCATTAACAATAATTGAGAATTTCTAATAATATCTCAGAGAAATGTGCTAATTCATGTAAATATAAATCCATTCACATTAAACATAACAGGGAGCATACAACTAGGGTTTCATTGAATAATTTCATGTTATTGTACTTTCTTTGAAATCGTGCATCTGATAATTTACTCAAATATGTATTGCCTGGGTTTATACCCAAACCGTACCATTATTGGTTGTGTATTACTAATTTCAACATTCACACTGAGCAATTTAAGTTCCGATAAACCATGTAAATTCACTGGTCCAATTCACAATGATCAGATGCTAAATTAAATTATATGAACGCATAAAGAAGTAATTTATGAAATAAAAATCCGGGCGATGCCAAATAGTGCCCGCCTAATAACTGTTGTTAACAGTGAAAAACGCGCAATTAATCAAAATTTTCCAAACACCCGATGATAGGTGAGTGAAACCCTATCACATCGGTTCTGTATGTCCTTATTCGTCTGGAATTGGGTTCAGAGACTAGTTTCTGGGCACACGTAAGTCTTCTTCTCCCTTGGTATTAATTGGAATTAAGCTACACCCAGCAGGTGCTTCACGCACAGCAGGTTGAAGAAGACTTCTTCGTTCTTGGTGTGGGATGCAGCTACGACTGCGGATCTTGCTCCAACCTTCTTGGCCGAGCTCGATAACATCATCCCCTTGATATTTCCCGCACCAATCGGCCCTGGTTCGGACCTGCTGCTGCAAGCAGCCGTTCCTCTCACATACAGGTTGAAGGAGGTGCTCGGATGGGTTGCTGGTCGTGGATAGGGCTGCGAAAACGTGCTTAGGCACCAAGGCCGGACTCAAGGCGGCGCTTTTGGTGCTGTTCTTCGCCCAACTGAGCTCCTGGCCACAGCTCCTGCTGCTGTGCGGCCGGCCGGCTCAAGCAGGTTGGCGATAGGTGGAAGGGGGCACAGCTAGGGCGTGATAAGGTGAGGAAAGGGGAGGAGGAAGAAGAAGGAAGCAAGGCGCCCAGCACCTCAGCTCAAAGAAGCCCTAAATCCGCTCCGTCTTTCCTCGCTCTACTGCAGGTCGATCGCCGCTCTGTGCACTGGCTTAGGAGGTTGTTCTATCGGGTGAAGGAGAAGGGATAAGAGAGAAAAAGAAAAGGTTAAATAAAAGGCTAGAAGAAAATTGGAAAAATTGCAAACCCAAACCCTAGTTCTAGAAAATGTTGTAACTCTCACCTCGAGTGTCCTATTGAGGTGATTTCTTTTGTAACTTTTGAAGAGTGAGATCCTCTACACCCTCAGTTCAAGAAATCATGCTATTTAGCTTGTCTCATCTAATCAAAACACTAATCACATCTTAAGCACTTAGCTTAGCTTAATTAACTTGATTATGCACTAATCATGATACTTACTAGTTAATCATGGAGTGGGTCATAACAGAGAGATTCCAATCTTTGACTATATAAATACTTGGTTATGGATCCTACACATAGAAAACACCCAACTAATCTATGGGTTTCGTAGGAACTAGAACTAGAGAGAAGATAGAATAAGAAAATCAGTGGTGACATGCATACCTCCTTTTGGAACTATACATCATCATAAAAAACAACTAGATATACAACATAAATTGGTTGTTCATCTTCCAAGATAGACTCAAGAAATATTGGTTGATCATCTAATCACATAGATCTTGGTCTGCAATATGGAAGGATGGTGGAGGCTTAAGATGTAGGAAGAGTTTCTCTTTTAGTTGGACAAGTTTTACCTCCAATCTTTTCTCCATAAGCTAACATTTCTTATTGTTTATTTGTCATTGTTAGTTTGTTAACAAACATTTTCTAGAGGGCATCCATTCCCTCAACTCTCTAAAATGCATAATAATCTTCATAATAAGACTCTTCACTATAACACTCAAAGCATTACTTATTGTAGTATGACTCTTCTAAAAGAATTTCTAGAAAATCATCCACACTGCAAGACATTTCATAGTAGACATTTAAATATGACAGATTGGATTGTCAATGTACGCATCATGATGATACATGAAATTATGCTTGACTGCAATACCATCTGATAATGTGGTGGACTGTCGGGGAAGTTTACTAATGTGTGGTTGTGATAACCGCATACTTGACATTGCTTGAGCTTTG
Organism: Alisma plantago-aquatica; assembly: GCA_963693085.1. Taxonomy (NCBI): domain Eukaryota; kingdom Viridiplantae; phylum Streptophyta; class Magnoliopsida; order Alismatales; family Alismataceae; genus Alisma; species Alisma plantago-aquatica. Next base: position 1,036,853,111 of record OY856409.1, read on the forward strand.
GTGTAGACCACTTCATATGATTTGAATATCTAAAAATTACAAAATTATTTATCAGGCTCAAGAGAGGAAAGAGATAGTTCAATGAATACAAAGATAAGTAAACAAGAAATTGTCAAAATCTAGAGGAGTAAATCAACTCAAAAATCTAAGTTAGTAAATAGAAATTATAGAACTAAACTAAAAATTATAAAAAAAAAACTATAAAGTACAAAAATAAGTTAAAGATTTAACAATAGTAACAATTACAAAAACAAACTAAGAAATTATAAAACAAATAACAATTACAAAAACAAATTAAAATTATAAAAGAAAAATAGAATGAAAAAAATGCTAACTTTACCTCAATAGACTAAAAATCATAAAAGTCTCATTATCCCCAACAACAATGCCAAAATTGGAAGTGGTAAATTATAACACATGAAATTTACCAAAGGAAAAGTCCCTAAGATTTTACTTAATCTAACATACCTAATCACCACACGTAGGTGGACATGTCTTATGGGAATATAGATCTATGATAAAACCTAAAGGATAATATTATTAGGAACAATTCTGATTTTTAGCTTAACTAAGAAAAGTGATTAACAAGGACATATTTGTAGTCTTGATGTCTCATTATCTATTGATCCTTAACTCATTGTCATGGAGAACTCCCTTTTGTGGTTTCATTTGCAATTCAATAAGATAAATTGGTATTCTAATCGTATGTTTTAAGGTCCTTACATTCATGATACTAATAGTCATGCATGATTGGTAGCTATTATAAAGAGCATGCAATTAAATCAATTGACAATAAATGAATAGTAATTTATAACACAAGAATATAAGATACAGACAATGGGGCTAGTTTCCACACCCCGGTAAAACATCTACTCTCTAATTTTGTTAATGATGTAAAAAATAGAGAGAAAAAGAAGATCATGGAGAAAATATCCCTTTGGAAGAAAAACTGAAAATGTCTTGCATGACTACCGAATGACATATGCAATCTCTTGTCCCAATCTACGACATAGCATGTCTTCACGTCAAACTAACATTTGTAATCCTGTGCCTTCTTTAGTAAGATATAGGGTTATTGATGGTATAAAGTTGGTCTGGGCCCCTTGCTCTGGATATTCCTCAAGTGTTTTTGTATCCACCAACAAAATATTAGATCCATCTAAATTCTTCCAATGACTTTTGGTTGCAAATTCTGTCAGAGTAGTTCGGAGCAACTGTAGGTCTGGTTGCTCAGATGTAAATTTTGACATGAGGAAATATCTTTTAAAACCAACTTAAATCACTCAATTATTACATGATATGTAAATCTAGAGTCATTTCAGTATTGGTATATACTTTCTGCCAAGTTACTTTAATTTGTAATTATGAACTTTATGATTGGCCAATCCACTTTACTTGTCATCCAATCGGTTTGTAATATGCCGGTTTCATATAAAACTGATTTTTTCATGGAATAGATTTTAAATCTCCCAATTCTACTTGTATGCAAAAGTTATGGTCATTGGAGTGAAGATCTATAGTTTACTGATCTCTCTTCAATTTTTGGAGTTGGGGAGTAAGGTTATGCAATCTTCAATCATTTTCTTGGGCATTTATACATGAATGATTATTGGTTCTCTCTTCTTATTACATCAACCTACAAATAAATCAACAAATACATATTAGATACCAAATAAACTAATAAACTATTCAAAACATAAATCAAATTAAATATAAAGTAGAATACAATAAAATATACAAACCTAAATATAAATTTAACTAAAAAGTGATGTATAAACATTCATTACTCTCATAAATTATTCTTATAATCAATCCTTTTATTTCTTCTAAAGTTACAATACCATGCCTTACAACATTAAATTGTGATCATTATTTGTAGGATGTTTGGTGTAATGTTAGAGTAATGAATCTAACTAACCAACTAGAATGTTAATATTGTGGTACCCTGAGGTCCCCTATTTCCTTGGGTCTTGAGGGGGGAGTAGTGAATTGAGTTAATCTTATAAAAATTTGAATTGGGAGAAAATTCTTGTAGCCATATATTAGTGAATGTATGAGGATATTTGGGATGATATAACTCAATGTCTTTAAATTGTGATTAGGACTCGGTAAAGATCAATGTTCTTGTAGAGGACGTTATATGATTTGAGATGAAACCTTGGTATTTTTATATCATGGGTTGTTACCCTAAGTTTGGTATTATGACCTATGTAACTAGGGCGGGATAATGATTTGTAGATCCTCTCTTAAGAACATATCCATATTAGACTTGGCCAATGTTTTCTCTGCCATTTGGTTACATCATTATCACCTGAGGTAGTGTGATAATGGAAGACAAATATCCTTAGATCTTATATAAATTGTGAGAATATCTTAATATCATCTAGCTAGTAGATTGAGAGATACGACTCAATCTTCCCTGCCCAACCGCATACCACATATGCTTAAGTTTATTTTTCTATAAACATGATTGTTCTCTTAGTGTGCATTTTCTTTCCTTAACAAAAAGTATATGCATATATTATTGATTAAGATCTTTCCCATGCACGTAAGATAGAACAATTTTTGCTAAGTGTGTACCTTTAATTCTAGTGTTTCTTCTATTATTAAATTCTCTAGAACATTTCGTAAATATTTATTATCTCCTATTAGTAGCATATGTCTCATATGCTATATCATATCACTGGAATTTGTGTCTCACTTGATGATTTTTTTATATATTTTAGGTGATCCACAGAGTTTCCTTAGAAGTGGTAGTGAAGTTCATTTTAGAGAAATCTAGTTTTAACTAAGGAGGTAGATGGTGCTTGCATGAGGGGATCCTAGAGGTATGTGACATTTTAATCACCTCCTTCTAGGATTAAGTAACGTTTATGTATAGAGGCAGTGGCATGGTTTCGTTCATGTACACTTTGGTATGGGAGAAAAGGTTTTTGTTATATGTAACCTTAGCTTGGGATATTGATATTTGTACACAACCTCTAGTATCTTAGTTGTATGAGTTATAAAATTTCTAAGCATGCTCTATAGTAACGTCCTTCATGTAATTCTATAAATAAATATATGATTGTTGTATTAACATATATATGACTATGGAGTCTTTTTTTACAAGATAAAAAGGTTTGATAATATTATCCCTATTGTTAGATGGAAAACTTGGATCTATGTTCTTTATGTGATTGTGGTTACGATGTCTCTCTTCAATTTTAATTTGATATTTGTTTAGAATATCTCAATGTTTGAGAGTGAGAACGTCAAAGAAGGATATAAAAAAGAGGTGCATGTGGTCATGGTTTGGAGGTTTTAGATATCCTAACCCCTTCAAATTTGGGGTCGTAAAAAGGTGTTCTACAAAATGGGATGCATCTATTTGAAGTTCCATAAAATGCTATACGAAGTTTATCTATAGTCTTGATAATTTTTGGTATGTTGTGTATGCAACCGATGTAGTATGTACGGATACGGGATAAGACTAAATCCATTAAGGCTAAACGTCCAACAAGGGCAAGAGAGAGGAAAAACCAACCCGATAGTTTAGATTTAATTTTATTTAATACGGAATTCCAGACCAAAGAATTGAGAGATATGTTTCTTAATGGTAGGTCAATATATTTAGCTAGGTTCCATTTCAGATAAAATCATCAACCTATGTTAGCTTCGTTACTAAAAACCTATTACACCCACATTTAAAATTCATTTAATCATATCCTTGCTCGTGCAATTTTTATATGAAACATAATGACTTTTTGAAACCTATTACACCCACATTTAAAATTCATTTAATCATCCTTGCTCATGCAATTTTTATATGAAAAATAATGACTTTTTGTAGAAAAAGTGAATATATTGTGTCTTACACGTGTGATACAAGAATAATAATACTTGTTATCTAAGTGTGTTATTACAACATCTATTGTAATGATTCCCTTCATTTTTTGAGAAAACAACAAGGGATTGTTTAATATTATCAACATAAGTAGAGGGCCCTTGGGATAATTGTGGGACATAGAAATGTAGTTTAGAATTGTAAAGGTTATAATCGCACAACACGAGTTTACAATGAATGGAGAATATTGAAAAATAAATCCAAGCTATATAAACTCATTAAGAAAATTATGATATTTAATGTGGAATACACTGCTAAATACAATACCATTACCGACTGGCAGATATACCCCTAGAAGTATCTATATCAGTTCATCACTCAAGCAACCTGGTTAAAATCCTTAAACAAACCCAATCTCAAGGAAAAATGATCAAAAAATAAAATGACCCAGTTCACACTTGATCAGAACTACAAGCATATAAAACCATATCCTTGTATGATTCTCCTTAACAAACCACCATTGATGGAAATAGGACACATGTCTATGTTATTTCTTACGGTTGTCACGACTTCTATCTTTTATTTCTTGTTATTGAAACCTACAGTCGTCTCAATCCAATAAGGCATGACCCAAACAACCTCACATCATCGTGCACTTTATACTAGTCAACTTCCATTCTTCCATACATGGATGTGTTTTCCAAATGGATATGTTAACGTTATCACATTAAGTATACAAATTTTCAAAAAATATAAGACTTAAATCTCAGTGGTAGCATGATTCTGTGATTGATGGATCGTTTGTTGGTCAACACAGATCCTTTACAAACCTGAACAGTGTGCCTCCAATTTCGACTCTTTGAGCACCACTATCAAGGCCTTAATTTGGGTCACCTTGAAGAGGGCCTTCTTTGACCACTTCTTCACTTGGGTGCGACAATATCAAAAATTTCTCTCTTGATTTAGTAGTTTATGTATATGTTGCTAATCGTGAGAAACACTCACCCCAACATGCCACTAACATAGATCCATCATCGACTAATACTCCATTTGAGGTAGAGTCATAAAACCTTTGCTAGTTTCATCGTTAGAAAACTATACACTATACTTGGTCATTCTTGATCAGGTATTTTCGATATGATGTATAATAACATTTACAAAGTGAGAGAATTGTTTAAGAGTAATCAAAGGAGCTATCCCTTGCGTTTTAAGTATGTTGTCGCATCATTCATTCAAAGGATTCTTTCTCGTGAATTTTCCGAAAAATATTGATGGAGATGATAATTTTGCAAAGGTAGTGGGTTGTTTGAAGTTATTCATTTGCCCAACAAGGGTTGTTTCAAAATTTTCAAATTAAAGAAGTACTCATTATAAGAATGTATTGCAAACTGAAGGGGATTTGAAAATAAATCCAAGATGTATGATTTTCACTCGGGAAAATTGATGGTACAACTCATTTGTATACACGCTAAACTCTTTCTACGAGGAATTTTGGGTCGTAGTCTGTGGCTGGCTCGACTGAAAAGAATGAAGAGCTTTTACATAAGAAAAAAGGTAAAGTATCGTGTGGTATGTAAAATTGAACTCGTGGGGCAGGTGGTGCCCCGGTAGGTAGTATTCATTGAGTCGGTCAGCAGCCAGGTTGTTGAGACCGGCGGCGATGGCGTCAGAAACGTAATCTCACATGTGGTCAGCCGATGAGAATGCCAAGAGGGTTTTGATGTCCGAAGTAGCGAATCCGTTAAAAGAGGTGCCAGCGGAGGTGGTGTAGGCGCCCATGTTAGGGAAGACGAGCCATATCGCCGACGCTGAGCTCAGGGAGGGCGTAATCGGTCAGCACCTTGTCCAGGGAATCACAGGTCGGGCCAAGCATGTGGGATCGGCGATGGGGTCAGAAGGGCATGCGTGTGGCATTGGCTCTAGAATCTTGTAGTCGAAAATGATACAGTTCATGGAGCCATAGATGCCATCGCTGAGCCAGTATTCCCGCCGGCTCCTCGATGGTGCCGCAGTCTTTGTCATCGTTATCAGCGGCGGCAACATCTCTCACTCTTTTCCCAATGATCCCCGAATACTGACGACAGATACTTGCCGTGGAAGAATTCGGCGATGGAGGCACGGATGACGGCGGTGGCCTGCTCAAAGGTGTCCCCGCCTGCCGTGAACCCACCGCCAATGTCCAGTACGTGCATGGGCGGCATGCCTAGCTTCTCCGCCACGTCAAATGCCTCCCTGGCCGCCTTGATGGCCAATCGGTATGGACTAGAATTAGCCATCCCGCTGCCAACATGGAATGATACACCTATGACGGGCAACTCAGCTTCCTTGGCAGCCATTAGCAGAGGCACGACCTCCTCAGGCAGAGCGCCGTACTTTGACCCGAGAAGGACGCGAGTATAAGATATTATAGAGGATCAAACAATCACAATTGCTTGCGCACACCCTAATACAGTAAGGAAGAAGACGAGGGGAACGAAAAGACTACCGATAGAAGATGACTGAGGAAAAACTTCACCAGATATTATTACGATTGCAAACTTAAATACAAGAAGAAAGCAAAGTAACTAGTCCTATCTAATCGGCTACTACTCTGCCACTACAGCAACAGATCCACAAACCTCGGATCTTCACATAAGACTCAGACTGAACATAACAGATTGTGTTCATCCGTTAGCACAACTTGACACCTAAGCAATGCTTATCTGGCACGACTCCCTGACTCTCGGACCTACTGACACCCTGACTAGAAACCATGGATTATGGCCCAACATATTCCCCCTTAATTCAGGTTTCCATGTCTGAGCTTTCTAACTCCAAGTTGTTCACTCATCTCAGCGAACTTAAGCCTCCCCAACGCTTTTGTGAGAATGTCTGCTCTCTGCTCGTCAGTAGGGACATACTCTACTGTAATCAGACCTTTCTCCACGCTCTCCCTAATGAAGTGAAACCGGGTCTCTATGTGTTTACTCCGCCCATGGAAGACTGGGTTCTTCATTAGAGAGATTGCAGACTTTTTGTCCACGCACAAGTGTACTGGGTGTATTTCTCGACTGAGAATCTCACTCAGTAAGTTCCTTAGCCATATTGCTTGACAGGCTGCTGCTGTTGCAGCGATGAATTCTGATTCGCAAGACGATAGAGCCACACTCTTTTGCTTCTGAGATGACCAAGCTATTAGACTCTCATTCAAGTAGAAAGCAATCCCGGTTGTGCTCTTTCTGTCATCTTGATCGCCTGCTAGATCACTGTCTGAATATCCGATCAGCTTTGTTGCTTCTTCACATCTTCGATATACCAGTCCAAAGTGGACGGTACCCTTGATGAATCTGAGTATCTGCTTTATTGCTTGCTGATGCATGGTGGTTGGCTTCTCCACATGTCGACTGACAATACCAACTAAGTATGCAAGGTCTGGTCGTGTATGAAGCAAGTACCTCAGACATCCAACGATGCTCCTATACTCAGTTTGGTCCACCTTTGTTCCTTATGCATCCTTTCCCAGCTTCATCTTCGGCTCCATCGAGATCTTGGTACGGTTGCACTCATTTAGTCCTGCTTGTTCCGGCAGCTTTCTTGCATAAGCTGATTGCTTTAGACAAATGCACTCTTCTCCTTGTACCACCTCGATTCCAAGATAGTGCGAAAGGAGGCCCAGATCGCTCATTTCGAACTCCATCATCATCTGTCTCTTGAATTGACTGATTTCCTTCACGCTGGAACCTATTATGATCAAATCATCAACATAGATTCCAACTATGAGCACCTTCTTCTTTGGTCTCTATCCACTGCCAGTTTCTTTGCTCGTCGAATATCACATCCCTACTGATCTGGATCTTCCTTTGTTGCGGATCGTACAGTCTGTGCGCCTTACTCCCTGGTTCTGCTCCAAGATAAATTGTAGATATACTACGATCATCAAGTTTCTTTGTATGAATGTTGGGAACCTTCATGTGTGCAGTACAGCCAAATACCTTCAAGTGATCCAAGCGAGGTTTGTCACCAAACCACGCCTCATGAGGTGTTATATCAGTGAGTGCCTTGGTCGACATTCGATTCAGTAAATACACAGCATGCCGTATAGCTTCTCCCCACATGATTGCAGGTACCCGCATGCTCTTGAGAAGGCTCCTTGCAGTGGACATCACCGTTCGATTCCTTCTTTCCACTACTCCATTTTGCTGTGGAGTGTATGGGGCAGTAAGATGCCTTTGAATTCCTGCCTGTTCGCAATATGCGATGAACCTATTTGACAGAAATTCTCCTCCCCGGTCTGTCCTTAGGACTTTTACTTTGAGTCCAGTCTCCTTCTCCGTTAAGGCTTTGAACCTTTGAAAGTTTTCGGGTGCCTCAAACTTTTCCTTCAACATGTAGACCCACATCATTCTGCTAAAATCATCAACAAGTAGAAGGAAATACCTATTACCAGCTGGTGTTGTTGGGGATATGGGGCCACAGAGGTCTGCGTGGACTAGCTCTAATCTCCCGGTTGCTCTGAAGGTTGCCTTGTTTGGAAATGGCAGTCTAGCTTGCTTTGCAACTAGACACCCTTCGCAGATCTGATTCGGATGATCAATCTGCGGTAATCCTAGCACCATCTCCTTCGCTGACATTTCTTTGAGTGACTGGAAATTGACGTGCCCCAACCTGGTGTGCTACAGCCACACTTGATTCTCCAAGCTTACTGCTAGGCACACAGGTTCGCAAGATTCGATCTCCACCTTATAGAGTCTATTAGTGGATCGCTTTACCTTCATCAATAGCGTGTTGAACCTGTCATATGATAATAGGAATGCTCCCTCCAGTGTTATCTTGTTGCCCTGCTCAATCAGCTGACCGAGGCTGATGATATTGCTCTTCAAACTCGGTATGAAATAGACATCAGTAAGCAACTGTTGTTCCCCATTGCGGAACTGGAATATGACCGTTCCTTTGCTATGTATATGCACCGATGATCCATCCCCAAATCTCACATGTCGACAAATACTTACATCAAGGTCTGTGAACTTACTCTTCCTCCCGGTCATATGATCGCTGGCCCCATTATCCAAGTACCACATGTCTGGCTGGCTTTGCCCATGTTCATCTACATAATCAGCGGGTACAAAATTCTCCTCATGGAGTTGTATTTCGACGAGAGATTTCTCGGTACTCTCAGTCATTAGCAGAGCTGGTTCATCATCCTCGGCACGAGTGAGGTTTGCCTCCTCACTGTGCTGCTTACCCCGACATTTAGAGGCGTAGTGCCCAGTTTGGTTGCAATGAAAGCAACACACGTTGCCCTTGTCTCGGGATCCCTCTACGCTTTGACGATTGCTGCTCCCTTCACTGCGTCCTCCTCTAGAACGCCCTCGTCCTCGGCCACGGCCACACGAACTACCTCGGCCTCATCCACGGCAGCCTGAACTGGACTGATCCTCGCCACCTCCTCGCGACGTCTTAGGATCTTGATGGGTATCCTTCTTCATAAGGAGTACCTGTTCTTGGCACCCATCGTAGTCCTGATAGCGCTCCTCGTGTGCTTTCAACGCTCCGATTACCTCGTGTACTTGCATTGTTTTTAGGTCACCGAACTGCTCCATCGTGGCTGCTATCTACAAGTATTTTGGTGGAACGCTTCAGAGGAGCTTTTTCACGAATAACTCTCCTCCATCTGCTCTCCCAGAGAGCGGATCTAATTCACCGCTGACGATAGCTTCGCGGCGAATTCGTCCACCACCTGCGTTTCCCCCATTCGCATGTTCTCGAACTCCCACCGAAGAGCCTGAAGCTTTACCTCCTTCACGTGCTCCACGCCGACATGCACGATCTTGATAGTCTCCCAGGCCGCGCGTGCAGTCTCCTTGCCGGCTAGCTGGAGCATGGTTTCCTCCGGGATCACTTGATAGATTACAGCGAGTGCCATTTGATCGATCTTCTCATCGATCACCTCATCCTCAACGGCTTCAACAGCAGCCCATACTCCCTGGGCTCTCATATTAGCCTTCATTTTCATTACCCAGATTGGGTAATTGGATTTCGTCAACATCAGATACTTCAATGTGACCGAACCATCTCTAGACACTCCCGCATCTGAGCTCTCCCCTTCTTTTCCCTTCGGCATGTGTTTAGGCATTGTGATTGAGGGCTCTGATACCATGTATAAGATATTATAGAGGATCAAACAATCACAATTGCTTGCGCACACCCTAATACATTAAGGAAGAAGACGAGGGGAACGAAGAGACTACCGATAGAAGATGACTGAGGAAAAAATTCACCAGATATTATTACGATTGCAAACTTAAATACAAGAAGAAAGCAAAGTAACTGGTCCTATCTAATTGGCTACTACTATGCCACTACAACAATAGATCCACAAACCTTGGATCTTCACATAAGACTCGGACTGAACATAACAGACTGTGTTAATCTGTTAGCACAACTTGACACCTAAGCAATGCTTATCTGGCACGACTCCCTGACTCTCGGACCTACTGACACCCTGACTAGAAACCATGGATTATGACCCAACATATTCCCCCTTAATTCAGGTTTCCATGTCTGAGCTTTCTAACTCCAAGTTGTTCACTCATCTCAGCGAACTTAAGCCTCCCCAGTGCTTTTGTGAGAATGTCTGCTCTCTGCTTGTTAGTAGAGACATACTCTACTGTAATCAGACCTTTCTCCACGCTCTCCCTAATGAAGTGAAACCGGGTCTCTATGTGTTTACTCCGCCCATGGAAGACTGGGTTCTTCATTAGAGAGATTGCAGACTTGTTGTCCACGCGCAAGTGTACTGGGTGTATTTCTCGACTGAGAATCTCACTCAGTAAGTTCCTTAGTCATATTGCTTGACAGGCTGCTGCTGTTGCAGATATGAATTCTGATTCGCAAGACGATAGAGCCACACTCTTTTGCTTCTGAGATGACCAAGCTATTAGACTCTCATTCAAGTATAAAGCAATCCCGGTTGTACTCTTTCTGTCATCTTGATCTCCTGCTAGATCACTGTCTGAATATCCGATCAACTTTGTTGCTTCTTCACATCTTCGATATAGCAGTTCATAGTGGACGGTACCCTTGATGCATCTGAGTATCTGCTTTATTGCTTGTTGATGTATGGTGGTTGGATTCTCCACATGTCGACTGAAAATACCAACTGAGTATGCAAGGTCTGGTCGTGTATGAAGCAAGTACCTCAGACGTCCAACGATGCTCCTATACTCAGTTTGGTCCACCTTTGTTCCTTCTGCATCCTTTCCCAGCTTCATCTTCGGCTCCATCGGGATCTTGGTTGGGTTGCACTCATTTAGTCCAGCTTGTTCCAGCAGCTTTCTTGCATAAGTTGATTGCTTCAGACAAATGCACTCTTCTCCTTGTACCACCTCAATTCCAAGATAGTGCGAAAGGAGGCCCAGATCGCTCATTTCGAACTCCATCATCATCTGTCTCTTGAATTGATTGATTTCCTTCACGCTGGAACCTATTATGATCAAATCATCAACATAGATTCCAACTATGAGCACCTTCTTCTTCGGTCTCTGTCCACTGCCACTTTCTTTGCTCGTCGAATATCACATCCCTACTGATCCAGATCTTCCTTTGTTGCAGATCGTACAGTCTGTGCGCCTTACTCCCTGGTTCTGCTCCAAGATAAATTGTAGATATACTACGATCATCAAGTTTCTTTGTATGAATGTTGGGAACCTTCATGTGTGCAGTACAACCAAATACCTTCAAGTGATCCAAGTGAGGTTTGTCACCAAACTACGCCTCATGAGGTGTTATATCAGTGAGTGCCTTGGTCGACATTCGATTCAGTAAATACACAGCATGCCGTATAGCTTCTCCCCACATGATTGCAGGTACCCGCATGCTCTTGAGAAGGCTCCTTGCAGTGGCCATCACCGTTCGATTCCTTCTTTCCACTACTCCATTTTGCTGTGGAGTGTATGGGGCAGTAAGATGCCCTTGAAATCCTGCCTGTTCGCAATATGCGATGAACCTATTTGACAGAAATTCTCCTCCCCGGTCTGTCCTTAGGAATTTAACTTTGAGTCTAGTCTCCTTCTCCGTTAAAGCTTTGAACCTTTGAAAGTTTTTGAGTGCCTCACACTTTTCCTTCAACATGTAGACCCACATCATTCTTTGAAAATCGTCAACAAGAAGAAGGAAATACCTGTTACCAGCTGGTGTTGTTGGGGATATGGGGCCACACAGGTCTGTGTGGACTAGCTCTAATCTCCCAGTTGCTCCGAAGGTTGCCTTGTTTGGAAATGGCAGTCTAGCTTGCTTTGCAACTAGACACCCTTCGCAGATCTGATTCAGATGATCAATCTGCGGTAATCCTAGAACCATCTCCTTCGCTGACATTTCTTTGAGTGACTGGAAATTGACGTGCCCCAACCTGGTGTGCCACAGCCACACTTGATTCTCCAAGCTTACTGCTAGGCACACATGTTCGCAAGATTCGATCTCCACCTTATAGAGTCTATTAGTGGATCGCTTCACCTTCATCAGTAGCGTGTTGAACCTGTCATACGATAATAGGAATGCTCCCTCCAGTGTTATCTTGTTGCCCTGCTCAGTCAGCTGACCGAGGCTGATGATATTGCTCTTCAAGCTCGGTATGAAATAGACATCAGTAAGCAACCGTTGTTCCCCATTGCAGAACTGGAATATGACCGTTCCTTTGCCGTGGATCTGCACCGATGATCCATCCCCAAATCTCACCTGTCCACAAATACTTACATCAAGGTCTGGCTGGCTTTGCCCGTGTTCATCTACATAATCAGCGGGTACAAAATTCTCCTCATGGAGTTGTATTTCGACGAGAGATTTCTCGGTACTCTCAGTCATTAGTAGAGCTGGTTCATCATCCTCGGCACGAGTGAGGTTCGCCTCCTCACTGTGCTGCTTACCCCGACATTCAGAGGCGTAGTGCCCAGTTTGGTTGCAATGAAAGCAACGCACCTTGCCATTGTCTCGGGATCCCTCTGCGCTTTGACGATTGCTTCTCCCTTCGATGTGTCCTCCTCTGGAACGCCCTCGTCTTCGGCCACGGCCACGCGAACTGCCTCGGCCCCGTCCACGGTAGCCTGAACTGGACTGATCCTCGCCACCTCCTCGCGACGTCTTAGGATCTTGACGGGTATCCTTATTCATAAGGAGTACATGTTCTTGGCGCCCATCGTAGTCCCGATAGCGCTCCTCATGTGCTTTCAACGCTCCGATTACCTCGTCTACTTGCATTGTTTTTAGGTCGCCGAACTGCTCCATGGTGGCTGCTATGTGCAAGTATTTTGGTGAAACACTTCAGAGGAGCTTTTTCACGACATAGCTCTCCTCCATCTGCTCTCCCAGAGAGCGGATCTAATTCACCACTGACGATAGCTTCACGGCGAATTCGTCCACCACGTTTCCCCCATTCGCATGTTCTCGAACTCCCACCGAAGAGCCTGAAGCTTTACCTCCTTCACGTGCTCCACGCCGACATGCACGATCTTGATAGCCTCCCAGGCCGCGCGTGCAGTTTCCTTGCCGGCTAGCTGGAGCATGGTTTCCTCCGGGATCACTTGATAGATTACAACGAGTGCCATTTGATCGATCGATCTTCTCATTGATCACCTCATCCTCAACGGCTTCAACAGCAGCCCATACTCCCTGGGCTCTCATATTAGCCTTCATTTTCATTACCCAGATTGGGTAATTGGATTTCGTCAACATCGGATACTTCAATGTGACCGAACCATCTCTGGACACTCCCGCATCTGAGCTCTCCCCTTCTTTTCCCTTCGGCATGTGTTTAGGCATTGTGATTGAGGGCTCTGATACCACGTATAAGATATTATAGAGGATCAAACAATCACAATTGCTTGCGCACACCCTAATACAGTAAGGAAGAAGACGAGGGGAACGAAGAGACTACCGATAGAAGATGACTGAGGAAAAACTTCACCAGATATTATTACGATTGCAAACTTAAATACAAGAAGAAAGCAAAGTAACTGGTCCTATCTAATTGGCTACTACTCTGCCACTACAGCAACAGATCCACAAACCTCGGATCTTCACATAAGACTCGGACTGAACATAACAGACTGTGTTCTCCGTTAGCACAACTTGACACCTAAGCAATGCTTATCTGGCACGACTCCCTGACTCTCGGACCTACTGACACCCTGACTAGAAACCATGAATTATGACCCAACAGCGAGCACCATCGTCCTCCGGCGCCTTGATACGGAGCAGCAGCGAGCAACCTGGGTGCCACTTCTTTATCTTGCCTACCTCCTCTATGGCGTCGTGGTGAGGTTGAGGCCAACCGTAGCGGCGTAGCGGATGTGGGACGCGGGCTTGCACGGATTAGCGAAGACGATGCGAGATGGGTCGACACCCAGACCGACAACGGCCTCGATCTCGGCCTTGCTAGCGCAGTCGTAGTTCCAAGGGAGTTCATGGAGCGGAGCATGAGTGGGTTTGGGTTGCACTTGAGGGCGTAGTAGGCCTTGATCCCAGGGAGGCTGGACGTCCAGCGGTGATAGAGACGGGTGAGAGCGCCGAGATCGAGCACGTAGAAGGGTCGCCGCAGTCGTCTTGGTTCTTGCTCTTGGTGATGATGGACTGAATGAGATCTGTGACGGCTTCGTGGCGGGAGGACTCCTTCAGGTTCCAGATATGCTCGCTGCGCTTCATGGATGCAGATGGGAGGAGCCGCGGGCCAGACAGCACGGTGCTTCTCCGACGGCCATTGTGGATACAGCTAAATAGCTAAGTGACTCAGAAGAAGTTGATACCTGGAGCAGGTGATGCACAAGATGTTGTGGAAGTAATCAAGAGGCTAATTTGATCCTCGAATCAAGTCTGATAGCTGGATCTGCTATTCTGCTTGCAGGTGTTGTGTGGCGAAGTTGGAGCGCCTGATGTCTCGTTTTATAGCACTCCTATTTAGGTTGGTGGCTGACTAGCGACACTCAGTTGCGTCGGCTTCCTTGTATCATCCTTGTTACTTTGACTGCCTCCTTTCTGTAGCTGATTTCGTCGTGCCTTCCCTTTATGCATGCTTCAGCCCGACGTTCGTTCATTTTACCTTACGTGGGAGCGTCTAACCATACCGTCCGTTCACCTTCTTATAATCTCATTTTAACCAGTACGGGTTTACAAGTTTCTAGTACACAAATGTATGTGATGGTTCACTAGCACATCACCTCAGCATGATATCACCCATTTTTTTGTGTGTGGTGGTGTCTTCATTTTATTCCCGTAAATAATATCTTTACAAGAAAACAGTATATTGGTGGCATATTATCTTGTATGGCTACATTTTTCCAGCATTTTAAATCATTACTGGGAAAGAATGTGGAGAGAAAATCCGGACAATATATTCACAACATCTGCAACTTGTTTAATACAAGAGAAAATCTATCCTATTTATAGGAGAGGTGGACAAAAACTTTAACTTAAAGAAAATATAATGGAGAGGCTAATTAATTGGATCCAGCGACATGAAACTATATACGCAGGCACATTGCATGACTTAATATCTATTTTTAATTTCAATACAAATGTTAAACTATTAGACATAACCCCTCTAATAATTTTGGAAGTTATGTAATAGTGACTGATACATTTTTCAAGTATTCTATCTAAACGAAATGTTTTTTAAGTAACCAGGTGTCCAATGGTGATCGAACTAGGCAGAGTTGAGCTGTACTAGGGTGGTTCATTTTATAACACAAGAATTGACCTCGGGATGATATCATCAAAATTATAGACTAGACAAATCTAAACCCATGATGACAATTGTAATATTTGTCTGGATTGACAAGTTGACTCTATATATATAACATACATATAAGTGTACTTATATTTTGAGATATATGTACAGATAGATACATTGATAGAATAGTTCAACAATCTCTCTGGTACATGCTTGCCTAGCGCTCTCGCAATTGGGGTTGCGCCGATAGGTTCCCTTTTTTCCCTTTGTGGTTGATCTCTCTTGCAGGTTTCAAGGGCTTCTAGACTTTGTTGGATCAGCTTCCACGAGTTGATAGACAGATATGCAAGGTTAGGACTGGATCAAGAGAAGGAAGATGATGTGGTTGACTAATTAATTGGACCTGACAATATGGACTTATATACTCAGGCAACATTACATGACTTCATATCTCTTTTTAATTTCAATACAAATGTTAAGCTATTAGTCATAACTCCTCTAATAATTTTGGAATTATGTAATGTTGATAGATACATTATTCAAGTATTCTATCTAAACTAAATGTTTTTTAAGTAACCAGAGCTTCAACGGTGATTGAACTAGGTAGAGTTGAGCTGTACGGGGGTGGTTTATTTTATAACATAAGAAATGACTTCATGATGATATCATCAAAATTGTGGGCTAGACAAATCTAAACCCGTGATGGCAATTGTAATATTTTCCAGGCAAGACAAGTTGACTCAGTATATATACATACATATAGGCGTACTTATATTTTGAGATATATGTACAAATAGATACATTGATAGAATAGATCAATAATTTTCCCAATGCGCACTTGCCCTAGAGATCTGGCAAACGGGATTGTGGAGGTAGGTTCCCCTTTTCTCCCTTTGTGGTTGATCTGCCTTGTAGGTTTCAAGGGCTTCTAGTCTTTGTTGGATTAGATTCCTAACATGGAAGATGAGTTGATAAACATATATGGAAGGTTAGGACTGGATCAAGAGAAGGAAGTCGATGTGGTTGACTTCAGCAAACAAGAATTAGGCAATCAGGAGGAACACGTGAGGCTGTTGCTGACTGCAAAATTGATGACAAACAGAATGTATAGTTTTTGGGCTCTCAAACACACATTATCATAGATGTGGGCTCTAAAGAATAAAGTTCTCTTTAAACAAATAGACAATGAAGCGTTCCTGATCAAATTCTTTCATTAGAAAGACCAGTATAAGTTCATGGATAGGGGCCCATGGAATTTTTAGAGTAGATTGTAGCTTACTGAGAAAGTGGATGACTTTGATGCCCCAGGGAAGATACAGTCCACAAAGGCAATTTTTTGGGTTAGGTTTTATGGCCTGCCCCCTAGGGTACCAGTTGCAAATGACGGTCTCAACTATAGCAATATAGAATTTTGAGGGTGATTGAACTCGACCTGGATGAAATAGGTTATCCTCTATATGAGTTGGAATTGGTTTGGATATTTCAAAGTCATTGAAGAGGATTTAGAAGATAAAGGATAAGAAAGGGTAGACCTTTCATATGAAATGCAATACGAATGGTTCCCAAACTACTGGTACATATGTGGCATTTAAGGTCATCTGGACAAGGATTGCCCATAAGAGGAAGATGATGAAGAAAAAGTGAGGCTGTGAGGAGCATGGCTTAGAGCATCTCCAAGGAAACCTAGACTATCTATAAAAGATGAGTTATTTGGGGAAATGTTAGCAAAGAAGACAATCATCTTTTATGTAAAATAAGAGGGGTCTTGTAAGTCTGGTTGGAAAGAAAGGCGGAAGGGTGATCTTGTTATAGTAGTGAGATTTGAAGAACAAGGTTCCCTTATGGATCAATCATTGTCAAACTGTAGTGTCTCTCTAACTAAATACCAGATCCCGACTAGTAGGTACATGACGTCAATATTGTCGACCAACGAAGCCAGGATTTGTCTGTGATTGAGGCAGGGAGTAGGCAAAGCAAAAGTTCTTGTACATGGGGTCAAAAACCACAGGATATGGTACAAGATTCAAAGGTCACGAAGGTTCTTGAGAAGCGGTCAACCGTGGTAAGGTCTTATAATTAGCCTCTTGTTCTGCCCCATGGTGGGGGAGGTTCAACTAAAAACCTCTCAAGCTGAGAAAGAAAATAAAGTTAATGTAGCAAGAGACTTTAACTCACTTCATCAACATATGAACTTTTGACTAGACAATAGCAATGTACTACTGCAAGAGATAATATACGATGAGTAGCGATTGTGGTTTGCTAGTGGGCTGACTACGGTTAAAATTCTTACGAGAGGAAAGATGAATAAGAAGTTCCATGAGAAGAAGGCTATGACCAGTACACCAACGTCATCCAATAGAAAGATACTATGAAAACCACTAATCATAAGACAAAAGGGTATATATGTAAGGAGTGGGACCAGAGAGAGGTTCTACTCCCTTCTAAATTTGAGGGATGAATCTATTTATTCCAAAAAATTAGAAAGGTATAATGGAATAGGTGTAAAGTTTTCAATTCTAAATTGATGATATTCAAAAAGCCCAAAGTATAACAACAAAATAATATTTCATGACTATATTCAATTTCTAAATGTTACATAATATTTTCCCACTATTGGGCTTACAAGAAATAAATAACATTAGCATTTAAGTATAGGGATATCAAAACTATCTCAAGTCTATCGCCTATTAAGAACCATCTCCAGAAGCTAGGTCCACTTCTTCATGTCATGTCCTCCATGTCTTACACCTGGGGTTGAAAGCATACCCTAGAAGAGAAGACAAAATAGATGTCGTCAGCATAATAATCCGTATGAGCATATTGGGGATTGTACACCATTAGAAAAACTGACATCAAATACAACAAGGCTTCCCATAGAAGAGGAAAAGCATTGTCAAGTGGATATCCAAAGAGAATATGAGTTTCAAAAAAAGGATAATCAAGAATAAGATATTTCTTTCTTTAAAACAATGTAACAATGATATCATAAATAGTGCATGTAAACAACATAGACTAAGGTTATTTCAAGCATGGTTGGGACACCATAGGGTCTCAGCCTAAAAGTAATGGGTGGAAAAAGCACAACCTAGGTGGAAATAGTGCACCAGAGGGAATGACAAGTGGAAAAGCACACTCAGGATGGAAAAAGCGCACCTCATATATGGTTGTACTTATGTATCACTACTAGAAATAAAATTAGTCTAAGACACATACACAAATTAAAGAAAGATAAGTTAAAGTTTACTCAAACTGGAAAAAATAGGAAGAGAACATGCAATATTTATAATGTGGAGTCAGAGGACCGATAAACAAATACCCAATTTTTTCAACAAATAAGGTGCATCAAGAGATCATAAAAGTCTACCACATGAAGGTTAGGATATCAAGTACTCAAGTTAGGATTTGCACATTGAATAAAATGAATGAGTTACATATAAGAGTTCAATAACAATATCCAATAAAGTAATATGATCACAAGATCATAATCAACATAGAATCTTTTATATGAAATAAATTTTTAAAAAGGCAGAAATAGTGTAGGATAATTTGTCCATAGGACCAAGAGAGAGAGAGGAGATATACGTGATTTCTCAATATGATGAATTGGGATGCAACATTCTCACATTAAGTCTACATGTTTTCAAGGTCAAAACCCTACTTCCATATCAGTCCAGAAGCAACCTCTTAAAGGCATATATGAGATTAGGGTTAGCTTTACATTAATTTCATATACACTAAAAATCATGTTTTTGTTGTTATTGAATTAGGTTATCAAAACCATACTGAATTGCAGATTATATTTCTCTGAGTTAATAACATATTTTATTTTATCTTTATGACTTTTGGATTGTTAGTTATGAATTATAAAAAATCTAACCAATTAGATAAATCCATTAAAGTCATGTATTTATTGTTTTTTTATGAAACTTATCATCTAGTAGAAAACAATTTTCTGAATCCAAAACATATTTTCTTTTATTTTTCAAATCTACAAATAACTAGTTATGAATTTTTGAATAATGAACCAATAAGAAAATCCCACAAAATTGTATGTGGAAAGAAGGAATGCAATTGGATAGAGTGGTCCGCTGAGGTGGCCCTTCCATATTTTGTTAGGAGAGTTGGGCTTACAGTAGGGTAGATGCACAACTACACAAAAGGGGTACCTATCAAAAATATCCAAGAGCAGTGTGATACGTAACTAAAGATGGTGAGGGAAAAAAGTCAAAAACATCATAGGTGGTCTTCTTCCTTACGCAACTAGTGTGATGACACATAGAAAAATCAAAGCTTCAACCTAAAGCCAATATTACTATTCCTTCATCCGCACACCCAGGAACTAATCCAATAGTGTTCCCATGATAGAGTGGAACTTGACGATCCCTTGGTTCTACCCTACAATGGTCTGGAAACCACAATATCAACTCCACTGGGACATATTCAACCTCAACAATCCATTTGTTGTACCCTATAATGGTTAGGAAACCACGACATCACCTCCAACGTGGCTGTTAGGAGGGCATGATCGGGGAAGATAAGAATCATGATGAGAAATTGGGAACAAAGATTTTTGAAACGGTCATTAGGTCCACATGAATGAAAAGGAAAGAAAAAGAAAACACATTGAAACTGAAACATTGGAAAACAAACTCGAATAGCATAAGTAGTAGAAAAAGGGGAAAAGGAATTACCGCCACTTGATTTGAGTTGAAGGTCAAAACTCCATCTCATAGGATCAAAGAATCATTCCTAACCCTCTCCAAACCCCATGGTCATCAGAGATATGGTGATGATCCCGATCTCTTTCAATGCTAGTTGGTCAATTTAGGGAAGCATGCCCTAGGTCAGACATGGATGAAACAACATCATGAATTGAGTATAGGAGAAACGTTGAAGGTCTAAGATGGGTTTACTTGAGGTTTGAAGGTTTTAGTTGATTGAGTGAAGGAAAGGAGGAGAAAAGAGGAGGAAAAATAGGGGAGAAGGGGTCTGGTTTGTGGAGGTGGCGAGGAAGCCACAAAACCCTAGGTCTTGTAGGGTTGTCAAGTGTAGGAGGAAATAAGGAAGGTGGTGGTGGAGGATATCATAGGAAAAGGAGGAAAGGAAAAGGTGAGAGAGAAGAGGAAATTGTGAGAGGATGTTGGGAACAAGCACCACTACTATGACAAGTGGAAAAGGAAAAGAAGCAAGGAAGAAGAAAGTAAGGTGACACACGACAAAAATCCAAAGTCCATAAACCAATCTGAATTTTGTCAAGCCAAGGATAACATGCATGAAGCATTTAAGTTGGAAAACTTTTCCAAGTCGAAATATTAATTTCTATGCAATATACATGTTAATTAATTTTCTTCCCTAAATCAATTCAGGGTTCACGCATTGTTCAAATTATACCAAATTTGGTACATAGACTAATTAGGACATGTAGAATCTGTATTTGGAATCAGCATGCACTTTGAGGTTGTTTGCTAATTTATTTAATATTTAGGACCTTAAGTTATATTATCTTTCCTAAATAGAATTAGGTTAGATAAGATTGTTCAATTAATAGAATAATTTTGGTATGTAGAATACCGTTTTGGGATTTGTTTCCACTTTTGAAGTCATATATTTTTGCCTTTATCTCATATTTTCTTTTCTAAAAGGAATTAGGATAGCTATTATTATTCAAATAATGTGAAACTTGACGGGACCCGAGGAACATGATTTTCAAATTATATTTTGGTTTTGAGATTTTTTATGAGTTATGGAAGCATTAGGATTTTTGGCTCATTGCCATTATATATACCAAAATATTATATTTTTATTATCAACATCACTTATTTGAGTCCTATTATCTACAATTTTTTACAAAAGAGTTACCTTATATTAATATGCATGAATGTCAATATTTTTCTCATTTAGTATATTAAGTCTATTAATTCAATCTTTATTTAGATCATGGAACATTATTTATATTTATGGATATGGAAATTCCTATTGTTGTTCATATTCATGTGTTAAGCACAATATATTCTTATTAAACATATTTTAGCCATTATGTGCATATTGGTTAGCAAAGGAAACATGTGTGACATATTCAATGAATTTACTTACATGTTAGCACATAATTATATTATTATACTAATATGAGTATTATGATATGTGATGTTGATTATAGAACCTATTTCCACATAATATGTTATCTGTATTAAAAATATTCATTAAGGTATAATTTTATCCTTGTTTGGTCAATTCTAAAGAACCAATCATACGATCTCTGAATTATGGGAATATGATTTCTAGAGTCAAGATGCTAGTGTGGGTTTGTTACAATATAGGAGGCTGCACCAGTTGATGAAGAGCCAGAATACGAGGAAAGTACCAAGATTACTGTATGAAACCATAAACATGTGAACATTGATATGGAAACTAATGGTAATTAGGAAAAAAATTGTGCTTAAAAAATTTGTGGGTGGGTTTAGTGTCTACTATTTAACAGTATGATGTACCTCAAGTCGAGATTGATGGTGTTGACCACACACATGAAAAAATATGAATACTTTAAGATTGAACTTTTAGGGCATGGTAAAACTCAACATTATAAAGGCTCTCTAAGAGGGAAACTCTAAACATGGATTTAATCTCAGAAAGCAAGGAAGTGGATCATAAATTGGAAGATTTGAATAGAATTTGTGAGTTTGTGAATGGAGTTTTCTTATATAATTTGTTAGATCAGGAGGGTTGGTCCTATGGTGGGATAGTATATAGGTAGAGGTTCAGAGTTTTTCTTACCATCACATGGTGATCCTGCTTACAGAAAATGACGAGATCCATCAATGGAAAGCTATGGCTATTTTTGGTTAGTCTGATCAGTTAAAAAAATACAAAACTTGGGAGTTAATGAGAAGACTTAAAGAGGGGTGTGCTTTACTTATTATAGTTTTCCTAGACTTTAATGAGATAATATCAAATATAGATAAGTTGGGGGGATCCATACAGATTGATGTAGGACTATAGAGAAAATATTGATACTTGTGAACATCTGGATATGGGGTTTATAGGGTGTTAATACATGTGCAAAAGAGAAAATACGATGCAAACTTTAGTCAAGGAAAGGTTGGCAGAGCATTGTCCACTTATGAATGGAGAAATCTTTTCTTGTATTTTAAAGTTTTACATATCCCTATGTATTGTTCAGGTTATTCTCCAATCATCATCTCAGTGCACAAGAGAGAGGTTCAAAAAGGATTTCATATATTCTTTTGTTTTGAGAGGATATGAATGTCAAAAGAAGGTTGGTGGTAAGGTGATAAAAGATATTTGGGACAACACGACATAAATGGAGTAGATGGATAGATTCAATGGCTATGGGGAGAGGTTGGATGCATGAACGACACCTCAGTTTGGATATATAAAGAACAAAAATCAAAACACTAAATAATCCCTAGGTGTAGAACAAAAAGAATAGATAGTGAAACCCTTCTTAGGTGTGAAGATCTTGCTAAAGAACTACAATATTGACATCTTCAAGAGGATTAGTACTGGTGTGCCCGAGTAAGAGTTAATCAGATGGAATGGGAGGGGACAAAACTACCTATTTCTACAACAGAGCATGCCAACAACAGAGTAAGAATAAAGTAGAATTCAAGGTCAAAGATGGTTTCTGAAGAGGGGATGAGGATGATATGGAGTAGTTCTTGAATTTTATAGTGATATTTCTTCTTTGAGTGGCTTATCTATCTTCCAGTAGGCCACCTATTGGTATCCAACCCATAGTTGATTCACTTATAAATGTAATTCTAGTAAAACATATCATAGATAAGAAAGTATGAAGATCCCTAAATCAAATGCATCATAACCAAGAATCTGAGACAGATGGAATGAAATAATTGTTTCTTCAAAAATTATTACATATCCTGAAGGAGGATGTTTCAATTTATATTAAAAGTTGGTATAAGGGGGGCAAAAATATTGCTGAAATTAATTCTATATTGATAGTTGTAATACCCAATGTGGGTAAACAAAAGGAGTTATCTAATTATTGTCTTACCTATTTCTATAATGTGATCTACAAAATTGCATCCAAAGTATTGGCAAACATGTTGAATCTGTTTATGGACCATATTATTTTAAATATCAAAGTGCTTTTATTCTAAGTAGAATGATAATATATGATGTTCTAGTAGTACACCAAAATTTTCACGATATGAAAAGAGGGCTAAAAGAGCATGAGTCTTGCCCCAAAGTTACATATGCCTAAAGAATATGACATAGTTTAATGGATTTTTATGGAATGTGTTATGGAAATGATGTCTTTGCAGTTTGTAGAGAAAGAAAGTGGTAGAACGCATTTCATCTATTAATCATATGTTTGCCATTAACAAAAACTAATATAGCTAGCATGCAGACTATGAAAGAGTGATCATCTCTCTCTCCCTACCTTTTTATTTTATATTTTGAAGCTTTTTCTTCTCTGGATCTGATTTTGGTAGATCAAAACTTCATTCCAGGCATGAAAACTAGCAGGATCTCACCTCGTATATCCTACATTTTTCGCAGATGAAAGTTACCTTTTTTGCAAAGGAAACTCGTGAAGAATTCTAGAGTTTAGGTAATATATGTAGCTAATATAAAAAAGTATCAAGTTAGAAAATTAATCTATCCAAAATAGAGGTAGCCATTAGTAAAGGGGTTTTTGATGAAATAAGTCATCAATCTAATTATTTGCTTAAAGTTACATAAGAAGATATACATACAAAATATTTGGAATTTCCCATGTCTATTGGTAGGTCAAAAAAGTTGGTTTTCAGTTTCATCAAGGATAGGATATGGTAGAAGGTTCAGAGATGGAAGGAAAAAATTATGTCTAGTCGGGGAAGCATGTTTAGATTAAATCTATTGCACATCAGATTCCCACATACATCATGAATATTTTCCATCTACCGGTGGGTTTACTTGAGGAAATACATAGTGGCATATAGATTTAGTGGGGAGTGAAAAGGAAAGAACGGAAAGTCACTTAACAGTGTTGGGTGAGCCTATGCAATCCAAAGAAAGTAGGTGATCTGGGATTTAGAGATATTCTTTTCTTCAACCAAGCTAATTTTGCCAAGTAGTTATGGATACTTTTGGACGAGGACTAGCCCTTGACGGGTAGAATTCATAAGGTCATATATTATCTACATACATATATTTTGGAGGCAAACTAGGGCTACAATGAGTTGCACATGGAGAAACTTATGGGGATCAAAAGTAGTTCTTCTGGAAGGGATGAAATGGAGGATCAAGAATGGGGAAAGCATTATTATTTGGAAGGACAAGTGGGTCTTGGAATAAGATGGTACTCTAGAATATTTTTTCTGAGAGGAAGGAGAAGGTAAACCTACATGTGTGTGTGAATTACTTGATGTACGTGAGAAGTTTGGGATATGAGAAAGCTAGAAGCTCTTTTTCCAAGAGACATTTGCAAAGACATATGTAGTACACCTATCAGCCAGAGACTACTGAAAGACCAACTATTCTGGTGGCCGATCCTCATGGAAATTTCTCTTGAGGTCAGCCTACATATTGGGTTTATTGGACGAGGATGCTTACTTTTCTAGTAAAAATTCAACAAATTATTCTATATATTGTATGATGTTGGGGTTGGCTGCCAAAGCTAGCTCAATTTCTTTGAAGATTTTGCATGGGAGGACTTTCACCATGGGATGACTATCTGGATAGACATTGTAATATTGATGGGATCATCAACAAGAGAAGGAGTCCATTGTACACACTTTCTTCACATGCCCCCATTCTAGGTTTCATGCAATAGGAGTACGATAGAGGGTTTTAGTTAGGATCCTCATGGGTAACCTAAGTTAAGTAGTTCTCATCTTGATGGATCACCTTGGAGTGTAGTAACAAGTAGACTCCTTTGCATTATTGTGGGGTTTATGAACATATATCAAAATAATTTTTTTTTGAATGATGAGAAGAAGGAGCTAAGCTATATTGTACTGGTTGTCAAGCTTTTATCTCTGAGTACCTTGAGGTTAACCTATTCGGCAACTTCATTCGAACATGTGGGTTAGTTGAGATGGAGTCTGTTGGTACATGGGGAGATCAAGGTGAACACGGATCTTGTGGTATGTAGGGTTGATTTTTCTATATGGGGAGTGGTCATGAGATGTGAGACTGACAAAGTAGTTGTTGTTGTGTACCCTGAAGGCAGTGCTTGGGGAATGTTACCATGGTAGAGGTGGAGGCTCTTCTCATTTTTGTGACTCTTAGAACTTTAGGAATGTTACTTTTATATTAGACTACTTAGGTTTGATCTGAGCTCTGGAGAATCTAGAAGGGGGTAGATCCTACTTGGGCCTTCTAGTCCAAGATATCTTAGATGCTCATAGTACTTCTATTCTATTTTTTCCCCATGTTATTAGAGAATGTAATAAAGTATCTCATAAACTAGTAAGGACAGCCATCCTGGATGATTGTTGCAGTTCTAGAGTTGAACGGGATATACCCACTCATGTTATGAACCTTTCTTTGTTGGTTTCCATAAATTAATTAGAGTCAAATGAGCCTTCAATAAAAAAAGATACTAACAACAAACTGATTTATTGTTTTCCTAGGTGGATCTCCCATGCTTCTCTAGCGATTGTGGTAGCAACTCCCAAGTTGATGGAAGCAACGATTTTAGAGGGGGATTTAATTATATTGTGCTTGATCGAAGACCTCACTGTCTAGAAATCCTTCGATGGCCTGGAACAAGGAAGAGACCTAACCATATCAGGGTGGAGAAAGAGTCATGCCAATGGTCAGATCTATTTAAGAAGCTTGTATCTGAGGCATGATCTCTTGTTGTGTAGGAGTTGGACATTCATGAAGGTGCTATAGTATACTCAAAGTTGATCTTGAAGAAGAACATAGGTAGATGGAAGGTGTCGGTTGTAGGATACATTGTGGATCTGAAGCCGTGTTGGCCTAGAATGCAAAATCATCTTCAAATTATATGCAAAGTCAAGGGAACAGTAGAAATCATATCAAGGGGAAACAAATACTTCATTCTTAGCTTCTTTGATGTGTAAGATATGGAAAGAACCATTGATAAGGGGCCTTCGTTTGTGAAAGGGAATCCTCTTATCATTAAGAAGTGGGCCAGAGGTGCTTCTTTGGGCAAAATGAAACTTATGGAAGTACTAATTTGGTGAGGTTGTTTGATCTACCCCTGGAGCTTTGGGATGAAGAGATTTTCAATATGATTGGTACTTATCTCGGTATGCAATTGAAAGTTGATAGAGATACTCTAGAGTTCAAGAGGCTTGAATTAGGGAGGATTTTAG
Organism: Alisma plantago-aquatica; assembly: GCA_963693085.1. Lineage (NCBI taxonomy): Eukaryota > Viridiplantae > Streptophyta > Magnoliopsida > Alismatales > Alismataceae > Alisma > Alisma plantago-aquatica. The sequence goes on from OY856409.1 coordinate 1,036,879,941, forward strand.
TTTTTATTCCTTCTACCTCAGAATTCTTGACTATGATTCCTTTAGAGAGTGATGACATGATAGAAGACAAAATCAATGTTCAATATGAATGGTACCCAAGTAGATGCAATACTTGTGGCACTTTTAGTCATGAAAATGCAAGGTGTGAACAAAAGATGGAGAAAGGTAAGAGCAAAATGGTCTGGGTTCCTAGGAAGCTAATCAATATCAAGTATTATAAGCTATAAAATATTGATGATGAAAGATCTTTTGATGGTCAGCACGTTGTGGATGCTATTGTTGTGCCCTCAAATGATCCTAAAATGGAGATTGTTGCTCGTTTAAAAGTAGTTCTTGAGGGTGAATTGATGACCCCGGTTAACAATGTAGAAAAGAATGATGGCTTCATGCCTGTAACTAGTAATTCAAGGAAGAATATAAGGAAATCAAACTTGCCTCCTACATGACCAGAAACCCTTGGAAGTGTCTTACAGATCTGGAGTGCACATTTCCACAAATTCTCTTCAAAATATGTTTGTGGATAAAGGGGAAATTATTACTATTGAGGTTTTTGGGTCTCCATCCAACATGATTCCTCTTTATGTATCTCCTCTTGGAATGTGATAGGACTGAATAATATTGGTCATCAGTCTACGCTCCAAGAGATGACTCATAGGAAGGATTGTTCTTTATTTTGAATTCTTGAGTTGAATTTAAGGAGAAAGAAGATTAAGAATACTATGAATAAGTTTTTTGATGATGGTTTCTAGACTTCTATTCATGACATTCATGCTCTGGGAAGGATTATCATTGCCTGGGTTAAAGATGATATTAATTTTCTTTAAATCTATGAATTTTATCAATTTTTGCATGTGTTTGTCTCTACTCTAGTTGGGGATTTTTTCCTTACTGCTATCTATGTACATAATAATTTAAATAGAAGGAATCAACTCTGGGATTCTATTAAGGCCATGAGAGTCATGTTAGAATACACTTGAGTGTATCTGGGGTAGAATACACTCAAGTAGTTTTTCATGATGTAATATTTTTAAAAAATTCTAATTCATTAATATTCTTAAATATCTTGTGAATAACTCATTTATAAAATTTGATCCCATTTGAAGATTTATAGGTCATGTTATAAAGACCACAAAAATAAGGCATTTTAAATTTGTTTCGGGCGTCAATTTTTTTACCCTCAGATGAGTGACTTACACTCATCCAAATGGGGTAAAACTTTGTTTGAAGCCCAATTATAGTATGAAAACGAAGAGAAATGGTTTACATTTTCCAAAATAAGAGTCTTCATATGCAAACACCACTTGAGTGTACCATGATATATATACAGTTGAGTGTGTTCTAGTCTGACTCTCTCTATATATAAATATATATGTATATATATGTATATATATGCATATATATGTATATATATATGTATATATATATTTATGTATACATATATATGAAATACATCACACTTATCATATTTCAAACACCATCAGATTAGAGATCATAAACTTAAATGTAGAGAGAAAAATTGAGAGTCCCTCCCCCCTCTATGAGACTGCTGTCTCTTCTTGTCTTATATGTCCTCTAGGCATCATACTAACCTCCATGGTAGAGTCCTCCCTACTTCTTTTATAAATATTCAATCTTTTTGAGCCCTTTCTATATTCATCATGAGAAGGAACCACATATACTTCTCCATTGTCTACCTACTACATGTTGCAATGGGGTGTCCACTAGCTGCATAGTTCTTCACCATTCACCTATGTCGATCAAATGACAAATATTGGTTTGACAACACTAACATGGTCCACTAGTCTACCACATTTGCTCACATCTCATGCACTAGATTCACCAGCCAAGGTACCCCATAAAAGAATCCCCAAGCCAATTTGTAGTACATAAACTACATTCATGAGTCAAAACAACTTAGTCAGAACCATTTTCTCAGGATTCCACTCAGTAATTGTGTCTAGAAAATAACAATCCTCATGTCAACAATCCTCCAACTACAAATCCCAATCCTATAGTCATGTGGTCCAAGTATATTATCCTTATTCTATTGACATCTTTCCCCCCATTAGTTTAAGCCCTTTTTCTTTTAATGAGATCATTAATCAAAGGTAGCAGACCCTCTAACTGGGGTCCACCCCCCCCCCAAATACCCAAGTTGTTCATAGACCATCAACTAATGAGACCTTTTGCCTTCACTTTTAAATGATATGACTCTCCTTTGATAATTTATTCCCCCATACCACCCCTTATGTGCGCATCTCATTCCATGTAGGGGGATATTATCTCTTTTCTACACCAACTATTCATTCACTTTGCAAATGGTGTGCGGGGGTGGGGGACATAGAGGAGAGAGAAAATATGAGGAGGAAGAGAGAGTGTGCATGAAGATGGAGTATAATGAGGAAGATTTTGTTATATATGATATTTATATGCTAGTCTATTCCAATATTCATGGGGTTTCTTCTCCAGCACATCTGTATTCACAATGTCATTGTGGCACTTCATTTCCATAGACACTGTGTTTCCAGTAATTTTTGGTGCAAATACATTGCATTGACATTGTATTTCGTTATTTTTATGACATGATATGCATGTGGGTAATCTACTATGCTTAATTTAGTTGACACCATACTCCAGTGATGTTTAGGATCTCAATTGCAACATTCAGATGGAGCTTGCTATGCTTATTCCAACATCTTGTTTCTGTTGGTGTTTGTTTTGTGGCAATCTTGTTGCATCTCATAATATAGATGGTTACTTTTTATAAGGTTGTCAAAATTAAGACTAAAAATACTTTACCTGCAAGTGGATGATTTGTATAAATTTTATCTTCAATGAGGTATTTCATCCATGTCTTATCAAAGTAGCATCTTCTATTTCTTAAGTGACAAGATGGTTCTTCTAGTGATCTACTTGGGATTTCCTTGATGGTCTTTTTTTTTCTCATCAAGCACCCAAAGAGTCAAACTTCAAATGGATACAATTTGACAATAATAATCACCTCATTATACCTATGTTTGAAGATATCTCTACTACTACATTGTTGGATGCATTGATTGCGCTTATTCCAATCAAACATTCAGTGAAGATGGTGTAGTCATGGTGTTTCTATCATCTTATCCTAATTTAAGGTGACATTCTTCATTATATATGAAATTCAGAAGACCTTCTCCAAATTTCATGTACTTCTAGTCTGCAAAACATATCATCAATTTAGGAGTCAACAAATATATTTTTATTTGAGATCCATGTTTAGAGGGGGTGAAAATCTTCTAAGGAGCATATTTTTTTCTTATTTGTCATACCATCTAATTGAGGCATGTATGTCAAAGCCATATATGGCCTTAGATGTGAGATTTTTTTTACTAATAGTTCATTTTTAATATGGGTATGGTCGTCCAGGTCCATTAGGGTATAATTCTACTTTCTTGTACAAGTCTCATTTCCTATATATAGGATATAAGTATGTTGTCTCTTAATATGAAATACATTACACTTCTCATATTATGAACATCTAAATCTCCAATAATGATTCACATGATATCAATTATGTATGTAAATTTTGTTGTACTTAGATGAGTGACTTACATGCATGTTTTGCACGTTTCCTATATTCTATTACAAAGAATATCAATAGTTTAGATTATCTAAATCTGAGTTTGATATATGTACACCACCTGGGTGTACATCTAAAACCTCAATAATCATTTATTGTATTTTACTTTGAGTTACACACACACACACACACACAGACACATATATATATATATATATATATATATATATATATATATATATATATATATATATATATATTTGTGTGTATAGAGATATAAAGAGAGAGGAGAGAGAGATAGTGAGTTAGACAAGAATACACTTGAGTACAAAAGATACAATACATTTATGTCATTTTCCATTACGCAACAAATAATTCAAAAAAATTAACTATCCATATATGTAAATATCTTATGAAGAGATTATGTATAAGATCTGGCCTCATTTGGACACTTACATGGCATGCAACAAAAGACAAAAAATTGATGCACTTGAAATCATTTATGTACATCAATTTTGTTATTATTGGGTGAGTGACATAGACGCATCCATATGAGCTCAAAGTTTACATGTAGCCTATATTTTTTGTTGGATAAAAAACGTATCCTATATTTGTCATAAGAGATTTTGTCAATGGTTTGGATTTATCAAATAGGTGTCTTGATATGTAAACACAAATCAAGTATAAGATGTTTCTATACAATTTACTATCTCTCTTGACTTTCTCTCGCTCTCTCTCTCTATTTAGTATTATTATTATTATTATTATTATTATTATTATTATTATTATATATATATATATATAGAGAGAGAGAGAGAGAGTCAGGCTAGAATACACTCTAGTGTATTCGGAGCAGAATACACTCAAGTAGTTTTTCATGATGCAATATTTTTTTCAAAAATCTAATCTATTGATCTTCTTAAACATCTTGTGAATAGCTCATACGCAAAATTTGAGCACATTTGGACATTTATAGGTCATGTTATAAATACCACAAAAATTATGCATTTCAAATTAGTTTCACGCATCGATTTTGTTGCCCTTAGATTAGTGGCTTACACTCATCCAAATAGACTCAAAATTTGTATGTAGCCTAGTTATAGTATGACAGTGAAGATCAATGGTTTACATTTTGCAAAAAATAGTCTTGATATGCAAACATACTTGAGTGTATTTGTGCGATCTTTACACTTGAGTGTCTTCTAGCCTGACTCTATATATATGTATATATATATATATATATATATATATATATATATATCTTTGTATATATATCTATATACTAGATATATATATGTATTTTTGTATATATGTGTGTGTGTGGTTTTTCTATATGATTCTACTCATTATGTAGATCACTTTTTGTTATTTTTTTAGAATTTTTGATTAACAAACATTAACTTTTCCCAAATAAAATAACTTTTTATTTAGTGTACTAATTTTTAAAATGGTAGGTTAAATTATGTAAAACCTATTGGTTAGTATGCCTAGAGTGGCGATCATATGTTGATTGTAATGGGGGTATCATATACTTCTTTTGATAATGATATATGTAATTTTTTCTATTGTGTTTGTCTCAATCATGATATGATGACACAAACACAGTAGATGTCTAAATAATATGTTATATGATGAAATATCTCTTCAGGTTGAGTATTTAAACAATGAGATAATATGTATGATAAGATTACTACATGCTTGTTATGTCCCTAAAGAAAAATACATAACAGTAATACATAAAATTAGATTGTGTGTTGGTTGATGACAAAATCTAATTAGCCATGATATGTGATATCAAACCAAACCTATAGGGTCACATGCATAGGATGCACCTAGAAGAGGATTTTATTCATGAATGATATTTAAATTGATTACTAAGGTGTTTGGTATTCATTTAAACAACAACAATTGGAATTTGTCTCACTAGACTGAGAACTGACTAGTTCAAGTGCAAAACCAATTGATTCAAGTGTCAAGTCAATTTGAACCAGTATTGGTAGTTAGAACTCTTAAATGCCCAGTTCAACAAGTGAACCAATCAACTAAGATTCATGAACTGGTCAGTTGGTTGATCAATTTGATTGGATCCAGGATTGATGTTGATGTCATGTTGTGTATTAATCAAATATAAATTTTCAATACAATTGTGATGGAAAACATAATGAAACAACTGGTTTAAGAGTTAAACCAATCGGTTCACATGTGAGCCCATATGTTTTTAGAAAATTCATGAAAATTCATCTCTTTGACTCTCACTTAGACTAGAAGCCCTGACCCTAACCCTCCTTTAAATAGGGGGGTAGTCAAGGCTTTCTAGAGACACAAGAATTCTCTTACAAGTTATTGTCTTATCTAGTTGTTGTAATAAGAGAGCCTGAGTAAGTCCTACCCGTAAAAGGGAGGGAAAACAAGGGAGAGACAACACAGGAGAGTGAATCAACTCTAGCACATTGACATTCAAAGAGACAACTCCCTCTCGTTGGCTCTGGTAGCATAATGTGGAGTTCTCGATGGTTCATGTAGACTACTACATAGGCATTGAAGCCATTGCACCCTCTAGGAGGACGTCATAAAACACTGTCTATGGTGTTGCACCATGAGTCCATTGTTGACGGCTGCTTGAGTGCTTCTTGAAGAAACATCACTCTATTCCAATAATAAATCACTTGATTTGCTCTAGGACCAGGTATATGCCTTGGAAAACCTTCATTCCCATTACATTGTTGTTGATGCGATTTGTTGTCCAAGGGGAGTATGCTAGCATTCTTTTTTTTTTCTTGTTGTCGTATTTGATGCCATATCTCCAATAGTGGTTGTAGAGCCATGTCAATTTACTATGTTTTAGAATCTAATTGGTATGATTTGATTTTTATTATATTATTTATTTATTTCATATGATCTGAATACTTAAAATGATTAAGGTGTATATCGAATTAAATACCACATATGAAATGATATATATTCAATTTACACATATCACCCTATTGTTTGTCTTGATAATGTATGTTAGCATTGTTATGACCAATAAATCTACATATCTTTGTTCTTGATGGGATGGTTGTTTTTCATGTTAATATATTAGTTTGCATACCGAGCCTCTATCATTTTTCATATGTAAAAGTATTAATTATTTCCTTCAATCCCCCCATGAATGTAACTCGAGGTTTCCCTATTACCATGTAATTTGAAAATAGGATTAAGATGGTTTTAATTCTTGTTATGGAATAAAAGACATTCTTCACCTGACAAGCAACCTGTTTCAAAAGGAAAACCAGTCGGATGGAGGACAGAGGAGGCATGGTGATAGGAGGAGCCAACTGATCTGCTTGTGGCCCGACTGATTGTCTAGAGGTGTCCAGATTTTGCTTGGACTAGATTCTAGATGACCTATCTAAGAAACAAACAAACCCAACAAGAGGTGAATCGATCAGTTCAAGAGTTGAATCATTCGACCTTGATTGGTTCAAGTACATATCTTCATCAACAACATGTTTCTACATGTAATTTGGACCTTAGGTGCTAGCAATTTCTTCTGTCTCCAAGGAATTATAATAGTATGGCCATAACCACCACTCCTATTTCATAATTGCATATGTCATTTGTGGTCATAACATGTATATGATAAATAGTTTAAGTATGTGGTGATTGGATATGTATATGCAATTATATAAAATTCCTCAATAGATATAAAGTATAAGATGCTTTTCATAAGCAACACACACAGAAATCTTGATCGACCAAGAGTGGGCATGCCCTATCATGGTATGCCATCTATATCATGGAAGTGTGATAGTAAATATGTGGGTCTTCCCTAGCAGGGTGCATATTCTAGAGTGTTGTCTTATAGGTCAGGCTTAACTAGGTGACCTTAATAGAATTAAGTTCCTAGAATCATACAGATGAATTGTAACAAGGAGTTTTGCACACCTTCTATCCAAGAGTTGCATGAGATGCCATTAGAAAATATTTCCTACCTTAATAATTGGTTATGAGTGCCTACATTGTCTGGGTATTGACTTAATTGTTTTTTTATCTTTGATCACTAGAAGATTGGTCGCTGAAATCTTTTGAAATTAGTAGTGGTGGCTATCAATTTGAATAAAATAGTAAGGGAAATAATTAATTTAAAACCTTATTGATATTGTCAAACTTATCAAATCAAATCAAAAGTGTTTTTAAAAAAGTTTCAAATATTTCTTTCATAGAATCTAATGGGAAACACAGACATGTTTTCTTTGCCATCGATCCTTGAGAAGGACAAGCTAAACGGAAACAACTTCCATGACTAGTTCTAGATGTTGAGAATCGTTCTCACTCAAGAGTGGAAGCTCTATCCCAGAGACACTATAGCGCAGTGAACCTTCTCCCACCACAACTAAGGTTGATAGGGATGGTTACTGGTAGCACATTGAAGATGTCATGAATGTCAAGTGTCTAATAATGTGCTCGATAAATAATGAGTTGCAGATACAACATGCAAACATGTAACACATCTTAATAACATGAACCAAGAATGGGAAAGACAAGAGAGATATGATGTCTCAAGGGTGTTGTTCAAGTGCAATATGGATGAAGGAGATCTAATAGGTCCCCACACTCTCTGGTTGATTGGGTATGTGGAGAACCATTCTAGATTAGGATTTCCCTTAGGTCAACAATTGGGCACATATGTGATTTTATAGTCATTTCCAGAATCATACAACCTATTTGTAATGAATTACAACATGAATGATTTTGACAAGCCATTGTTAGAATTACTTGGCATGCTAAGGATAGTTGAAGCACAGATGAAGATAGACAAATCCAAATTTATAATGATGATCAGCATAGGGAAGTCCAAGGTAAAGGGAAAGGTAAGAAGAGTTCTAGACCAAGCCAGAAGCCATAGTATTCTACATTAAAAGCTAAGGTAGGAGTGAACAAGGAAGGAAAGTTCCACCACTGTCACTAGTCTGGAAACTGGAAAAGGAACTATCCTCTTTATATAGAGGAGCTCAAGAAGAGGAAAGAGATTAAGATCTCCATTTCAGGACCTGAGAAGAAGTAAGCTACAACTGTGTGGAGCAAGAGTTGCTTCCACTATCATTAGAATTTGTCATTCAGTCTGATGGGATTATAATAGAATTAGTGAATTGATATTATGCACCTACCATTAATGATAACATCATGTATCTTTTTTTGACAAGTATATTATGAATAAATTGATGTTTCATTTTAAAGATAAGATCTTGTATGCCAATGCCCTATGTCTCATAGTCTACACTTGATAGTTCTGAAGACAAATATGTACAACACATATACAGAGAGACTTGATGACTCAAATAATGAATACCTACAACATTGTCATCTTGAGAGCACAATGAGAAATGCATTTCTAGAATCCATATTGATGGTTGTCTAGAATTTTTAGGTTATTGAATTAATAGAGACATACAAGTCTTAATTATTGGGCAATATGACAAAAGCACTTTTCACTAGATGTAGTGGGGGAGTGAGTATTCTATTAGGGCTCGTACATATTCATATAAAATGACCTTTTTAAATATATGCTAGAGATAGTTACTAGTACCTATATTTATTTATGATCTCAATAGATATGGTAATTTGTATTTAATTGAATACAAGTATGAATCTCTTGAAGTTTCCAAGGTGATAATGAATGAAGTGCGTAACCAAATTTGGTAAAAGTATTAAGAAACTTTGATAGGATTGACGTTAAAATATTTTAAACCAAGAATTTGACGGCCTTCTCGAAAACCATGATAGTGTATCATGATAAACTCCACCTGAAACATAATGATGTATTAGAGAGAATGAATGAAACCCTATTAAGTCATGATGTGACTATCAATAAATCTAGCAAATCTTCCAATTTCCTTAGGAAGCACATGATTTACACTAAAAGAATGCACCATCTAAAATGGTTGATAAGACACTAGATGAGATATGACATGGGAGGTGTCTCGATATATCTTGTATAAGTATTATAATTGAAAGATTGTATGAGTAAATAGTTTCTCGAGAACATTTATCCACAAATCACAAAATTTTATTTTCTTCAATATTACTTTTATAATCCAATCCGACAACAAAAGTGTTTTGTTTCTGGGATGACTGTATTCCTGAAAGGGAATGTAGTTTCAAAGTAATTAATAGGAGAAAAGCAGAACTCAAAAAGTTCAAGACAAACAAGAAAATAATGAACCTAAAGAGGTACAATAGGAATAAGTAGAATCACAAGTTGTTGTGGAATCTCAAGTTCCTTATGTAGCACACAAAACTTGTTGTTCTAGTAGAACACACCTTGAGTTTGAAAGATTAGTATTTTATGACTCAAGAAGGTGGTGAGTTGATCATAGATGATGATTCAACATCCTATCTTGAAGCTATTGAGGGACCAGAGTCTAAGAAATTGCTTGAGGGCCATGGCATCAAAGATGTACTCCATTTACACCAACAAGGTATACCTTGGTGGATCCACATGAAGGGGTAAAACCCATAAGGTGCATGTAAAAGAGTGAAATCACCCCTTTACTAAAAATTTGAAGAATTAGCATCCATTCCAAACACACTCAAAGGTATGATGTAATAGGTATAAATTTTCCAAATTTATTATAATCGTATTCAAAAGACCAATAGTGAATCAGTGGAATAAAATTTCTAACTATATTCAACTTTACATCAAAATACATCATTCTACCATTAGGGTTTAGATCAAGATACAACAATTAGGATCCATATAGAGGGAATTTTAGACTAATTCAAATCTTGTCTCCAAATCAAAGATCTCCAAGTGCTAGGTCCATGCCAAAAGTTATGTTCTCCTTGTTCAATCCATCACCTTGTCCTAACCTGGGTTGTTGGGAAAGCACCCAAAAAAGGGAAAGGAAAACAAGGTATGTGTCAGAGGTAATGAACAAGCAATAAGATAAAACAATAATGAAACTTAAGGTTATATATTCATCATAAGATGAGAGGGCTAAGAAAATGAGGCATAAACATAAGATTCTTCCCAAAGCCAATAATAATGAACTTGCATGAATGATTAATATTAGACTAAATTAACTAAGTAGGGTTGAGGCACCTACCAAACCTCAAATTATAGATGTGGGGAGAGTAATCACATTCCCAGTCACCTATACAATATTTATATTGGGGAGAAATAACACATTCCCAAGGGGGAGAGTAAAAACATTCCCCAGGGTGAAATAACACGTCCTAAACTATGGGTGGTTGTACATAAGTACCACTACTATAGCTAATAGTCAAATAAACCATCATGCTCAAGAAAAAGTAAAGTGGCAAGATAAATCATCATATAATTGCAACATGGTAGTGGGGTTCCATGACCAAATAAATAATATACCAAATCTGATTTTGGGGCAATTAGAACAAGAGAAATAATAAAGGAAATAGGGTTCAATTAATGCCTCATTAAGGAAAATAGGGTTTGGATTATAAATTTCCCAATTTAGGTGTAAGGAAAGCACATTCCTTTCATATTGATTTCAATTATTCCATTTCACCACTTCTAGATAATCCAAGATCCATTTTTCCTACTTTCAATGTATAATCATGTGTTAGGGTTCATTATGTACATTAATGTAAAGAAAACCCTACTTTTGGACTTTTCACACAAAACTCTGATTTAGACTCTGAAAACATCACCACTGATTTATTAGGTTCTCATGATTAAGAAAACATATATTTTTGTATATTTTGGAGTTATGAAGATTAAACTACATTTTTGGTATTTTTAACTAATTAATTCATTTTCTAGAAAATCACCTTCGAAAAAACTCAAAACCAATGCTTGGAGATATTTTTATTAGAAAGATCACATTTTCCTGAGTTCAGAACATATTTTATTTTTATTTTTGGACAATTGAATCAAAAGATACAATTTTTGCGAATTCAACCAATCATAAGAAGACATGTCATCCAAACAGGCAAGAGAGGTGAAGAGAGAGAGAGCGAGGGAGGAGGAGACCCGACCCTAGCTGACTTGGCCCAATTGGCTGTGGCCAAGTCATAGGTCAAGGATCTCATTGACCCGTCCCAAAACAAGAAGAACATAGCTAAATGACTCTTTTACCCTTGATAAGGAAACGAAAAGAAGAGAGCAAGACAGGGCATTACCGGGAATTCAGCAAGGGGCATCTTCTCCTTGAACAGGCCACGCCATGCCCAAGGCCTCCGCAAGAAGAAGCTTGCACAAATTTGGGCAAATCCAAGAATCACGAAAAAATGAAGAACCAAGGGTACCAAAAGAAATCCAAGACCGAACCGAACTCAACCATACCTATAATTCAGTTGAAGGTATGGAGGTGAGAGAGAAATAAGCACCACAAACTCTAAGCAAGAACTCAATAATGGCAGTGGAGTGAGGAGATTCTGAGAAAATTGGCATGAGGGATTTGTTGGAAGAGACCTAATGGAGGCTAGGGTACCTATATATATAGGTGTTGGTTCGTTCATCGAATTCAGGAGTTGGTGGCTTCGAGAACCGAAAGGAAAAATTGGGCAATTCATGGATTCATAATGATAGATCACAAATAAAGGCTTGATGTGTGCTGCATCTGCTCATGAATGCAAAGAATCAAAAATCTCGAAGAGATATGGAGATTAGAGGGAGAAAACTAGGTTTCCAACCTTGTGCATGTTTCCCGTTCGGGCACAAAGTAGAGGGCAAGTGTGAGTTGTCTGATTAGCCATCTAATGGTCCTCATTGCACACAAAAATCAAAATAAAAATAAATTGTGTGACCTGTATATATATCTAATGTGACTATGACTCCGACTAAAGTGTGGTCATATTAAATTCTTATTTTCTCTCTCCTCAATTGAGGGTGCAAACGAGCCCCAAATTAAGTGAAATTTGACACCTAGCCTATATTTGATATGAGGAATCCGAATATATAATTAGATTTGTCTTTGAGAACTTTAATGTGTTAAATAATTTAAAACTTATTTTCTCTTTCCTCATTCATTCATGCTGATAAGATTCTCCAAATTTGATGAAATTCCACCCACAAGTAAAATTAATTGTCTTGGACACAAATCTGCCATCAATTTTACATTTTGGAGTTGTTTGTATATTTATTTAATATTTTGAAGGTTCTACACACTTTCTCTCTCCTAATTTAACATGTATATTAAAAATTATCCAAATTACATGAAAATTCTCCCAAAGGCTATTTTTAATATGTAGATCACGAATCTAAGATTAGTTTCCACATTTAGAGTCATTTAATATATTATTTAATATTTTGAGGAAAACTCATCTTTTCTTTTCAAAATAAAAGAGAAATAATTATTATTGTCCCAAAATTATGAAACATAGCCTCCAAGACAAACCAATCCCAAGGAAAATGAATCTCAACTTATCTTTAACCAATTCATCTTTGTTTTATGAGTTTTAGTCCATTAACCAATATTTCCATTATTTAACATGTTAAACAATTCCATAATGCGTTAACATGTTTAAAGCATTATTATTCATTCTTTTTTTTTTCTCTTCCTTGCAACATAAGGCTAAGGAATGATCTAGGACGAATATATCTTATTAATATGTCACATGAGTGGTAAATTTGCATATTAGACCCTTATTAAAAAATATTTACTGAGGTATATGTGCATAAACCCATATCTTGGCAATATTAATGAAAAACTGTTTCACCAAACCACTATTATTTCCACAAATTAAACTTAAAGGCCAAAAAGTATAGGAATGAAAGGAAAAGCTTAGAAAGAGGGTTAAAAAGATAATATGTCCAAGTTTCAGTATGTTACAGTGCAATTGGGTCTTCACGAATAAGCCCAACATGGATGGTAGTGAACAAACCTATATGTGAAAATTGGTTGCAAAGGGTTTCAAACAAGTTCACTGTATTGAACATGATGAAATCGTATCATCATTTAACATGGTTAAATCCATTAGGATCATGGTTTCTATTGTAACTTATTATGACTATGAGATTTGGCATATGGATGTTAAAATTGGATTCCTTATTGGGAATAGTTATGAGGATGGGTGCATGACACATTCTGAAGGTTTTATAAGTCCAGTGATGCAAATAATGTTTGTGAGCTATAAAGGTCAATATGTGGATTTAAGCAAGCATCTCAGAGATGGAATCTTTGATTTGACATGATAGTCAAAGAGTTTGACTTTGGTAAAAATGAAGATGAAATATGTGATTATAAAATATTTAGTGGGAGCATATTTACATTCCACATAATGATGGTGAATAACATCCTTATACTAAACATATAAAAACCTGGAAAGGAAAGTATTTTCTCTATGAAGGGGTTAGGAAAAGCATCCTATGTGATAGAAATTGAGATCTATACATATATATCTGGAAAGATTCTTGAACTAAGTAAGGGAAAATATATTGGCAAGATGTTGAAGGGGTTCAACATGCAGGATTTAATGAGAGAAAATTTGTCCATGTTCTATGGGTTTTATCTCTCAAGATCCCAGTGTCCCAATTCTTGTGAAGAATGGGAAATCATGTGGAAGATGTCATATTCATTTGCAATTGGATCTATCATGAATGCAATGTTATATATTGATCTCATTGTCTCGTATGTAGTGGATATTTTTTTGATCACTAGTGAATGTCACTGGACTGTCGTAAAGAACATGGTTAAGTACTTGAGAAGCAATAAAAGGATTTGTTCCTTAGTCCTGGTAATGAGAAGGAATTGGGTGTAAATGTTTACATCAATTCAAGCTTCCAAAATGATAAAGAAAATTAACTATCACAATCTAAATTTGTGTTTAACCTTAATATGAGAACTATAAGATGGAAAAGTTCCAAGCAAGAGATAGTTGTTTAATTCTACAAAAGAAGCTGAGTATCATGTTGTTTTGAGAACAACAAAGGATATTTTATGGATCAAGAAGTTAATTTGGATGAACTTGTGGGAGGTTCCAACCATTAATGAGAATAGAAATACTAAGCAACAATAGAGTTACTGAATAGGCATGGAATCTCATACAGCATACGACAACAATTCCATCTCATATTGGAAGTCATATAGTTAGGAGATATGCAACTTGCAACATACCAACTAGAACCAAACTTTGCTAACCCACTATAAAAGTGCTTGTACAGCAGAAACATGATGGACATGTTAAGATCACTTGGAATAAGATTCATTGGTGATTGTCTCTAAGTGCAAGTGGGAATTTTTTGGTGTGTATGCCCAAAGAACCAATCATATGTTGATTGTAATAGGGCATCATATACTTGATTTTATAATGATAAAGGTACCATCTATTGTGTTTATATCAATCATGAGATGATGACACAAACATAGTAGATGTCTAAATAATGATGTTACTCAATGACATAGGTCTTCAGGTTGAGGACCTAAACAATGAGATCATATGTATGATAAGAGCATACATTCTTGTTTTGTCCCTAGTCTAATATTACCGTGGAAGAAAAATAGTCTAGTAATACATAAGACCAGAGTGTGTGTCGGTTGATGATAGAATCTTGTCAGTCATGATTTATGATATCAAACCAAACACAGAGGTACACGTTAGAGAACAATATATCAGATGGACCCACCTTAGAGTGATACATGGATACCATTGAATGGTAGTCATAAGAATCTCTCATAGTGATGGTGGTGATTGTGGTTCTTAGATGTGAAGTCACTACACTCATCGAATATCACTTGATTTATTATGAAATCATCCAACATGACCTTGAATACGGGGTTTCCATAAAGGTGATGCTCAGGTGCATTGTGACTAGACATGTCAAATGGGTGGGTGGGTTTGGTTTCGATTAGGTCATTGTGGGTTTGGGTCTTTCTGGTGTAGGATAAAAAGACCCAATTTTAAATGTGTGGAGAAGTATCACACCCATACCAAACCCAATGGATTGTGGGTTGCTTGTGGGTGCCCATATAATATGTGTGCAGTGAAAAGATATTGCTAGTTTCTTCTCTACAACAAAAAGTAGAATGATTTATTAATAATTTTTTCATCAACATAGCAAAATGAGGACAACCTTTGACTACTTTTTGTATTAAAGACAATATAAAATATATTTTGATGTTTTGAAATAAATTGTAAGAGATAAAAAGAAAATAGCAATTTTTGCAATGTAAAATCAAGAATATTAAATGGCATACATGTTACAAATAGCATAGTATATAACCATAAAAACACTATATTTTTTCATCTCATGTTAAAATTTCTTTATATATCATGTTCTTATGATTGTCTACTATATAAAGTGGGAAAAAAAGAATATAATTGTTATCATTAAATACAAAGCCTGCATTATACTATATGTTCATTAACATAAATAAAAATATAGAAGATGACTACTTTGTTCCCATTAGTATAAACAATTAAAAAAGGATATCAATCAAGAAAGTTAGAATTTACCTCTTTATATTGCATACATTACACATCATTAATTTAGTTACTTGATAAATGAATGTTTGTGGCATGTCTTGAGAGTCATATAGGTATTATATTTATATTAATGTATTATTTAGTTAAATGGTCACTCGCGAGTGCCCATGGGTCACCCGTGAAACCCACTAAATAAATGGGTGGGTATGGGTTTGGGTGATTTCTAGCGGGTTGCAAATTTTGTCACCCAAACCCAACTTAAACTGGTTGACTCATGGGTGCCTGTGGATTTTAACCCAGTTTGATAAGTCTAATTGTGACACATGGGGATTGAGTGTAAGTGATGTATATGGGATTTTTCACTCCTACATGAGATTGATATCCTGGCCACTTGATAAGCGAGACTAAGAAATGTATGGCTATACTCATTTGACTCAATATGTGATATTTGAGCTCATATGCATCTCATATAGTTTGCTCTAGTTCAAGGAACATGGATTGAACATTGACCGCGGATGAATATTCCATGCCTCAAATTTAATCAAGATATCAAAGACAAAGGAAGTATACAATCACGACAACAATGATAAAAAACTATAGGTTGAAGTTGTTTATTAGCTTTCCATTTACTTGGATAGCAATGATGTGTTTCTAGGTACCTCTCATTGATTGTTATGTCACAAATCAGTTATGGACATTCACTGCCAATGTAAACTAGGACCTATAGGGTCACACACATAGGATGCACCTAGAATAGGAGTTTATTCATGAATGATGTTTAACTTGATTACTAAGGAGTTAGGTATTCAATTTAAACAACAATGGTTGGAAGTTGACGAATTGGACTATTAACTGACTGGTTCAAGTGTTGAACCAATCAATTCAAGTGTCAAGTCAATTTGAACTAGTATTGGAAGTCAGAACTCTGAGAGGAACGATTCAACAAGTGAACCGATTGGCTCAGATCTATGAATCGAATGGTTCAGGCTATGAATCGATAGTTTGGTTGATCAATTTGATTGGATTAAGTATTGATTCTTACGTCATATTATGCATTAATCACATATTAATTGCCAATACATTTGTGACTGGAAAACATAGTAAAATGACCAGTTTAAGAGTTGAACTGATTGGCTCACATGTGAACCAATCGGTTCAATATTCACATGCTCCAAAACATTCATGAAAATCTATCTCTTTGACTCCAGCTGAGACTAGAAATCTTAAACCTGACCCTCCTATAAATATACGGGAAGTCGAGGCTTTTGAGAGACACAACAATTCCATGTCACAAGTTGTTGTCCTCTCTAGTTGTGCTAACTAGAGAGAGAAATCAAGTCCTACACGTAAAAGGGAGGGACAATAAGGGATAAACAACACAATAGAGCGAATCAACTATAGTAGGTTGACATTTGAAGGAACAACTCCTTTTTGTTAGCTCTAGTAGCACAATGTTGAGTTACCAGTGGTTCGCATGGACTACTACATAGGCATGGAGGTCGTTGCCACCCACTAGGAGGTCGTCATAGCTGTCGTATGTGGTGTTGCACCAGGACACCGTTACTGAGCACTACTCAAGGGTTGTTTGATGAAGAAGCACATTATTGTAAGGATAAGTCATTAGACGTAGTCTAGGACCAAGCATATTCCTTGAAAACCTTCATTCCAATTACATAGTTGTTGATGCGATCAACAATTTGAGAGGAATATGGCAGCAAAAGTTTGTTTCCACTGTTATATATGATGTCATATTTCCCAACAAAATCAATAATTTTTAATAGTATTTTTGTTTCATTTCACTAGGAATAATTAGGGAAAATAGTTACAATTTGTATCTTGCTTTGTATTACATTTAGTTAAAAGTATTTTATGCACTTTTTGCATCATTGTTTCATAAGTAGGGCCATATGTTTAACATCAAGAAAGACCATAGGAATCATGTACGTGGACTCAGACTAGATGAGGAGCTTGACCAAGAATAAAAGAGTGTTAGTGGACTTACATGATCATAGTGGGGAAAAGATGTTGTTATTATATCACATTCTAGGAGGAGAAGCAATGAGTATATCATTGTTTATAACAATTGTATGATTATTCTAAAGTTTGAGATGATGTCTAAACATACCATAAGTTGGTTTAGTGCATATGCATGAACAAGCATGAGGACTGTAAGGTCCCAAGTATTGATGCCTCAGATAAAATGATCTTAAAAGGAATAATAGAATACCCATATAACCAAGGTGCACCTTCTTTTTAGGGACCCCGTCACTAAAGAACTCTATCATTAAGCATGCTCAGTCTAGAGTAGTACCATGATTAGTGATCAGTCAGGAACTTAAACCATCTTGCACGTGATTGAGGAGAAAGTGTACAATTAAGGACAATGGTAGTCTGTGGGGTCAATTATCATTCCAAAAACTCTACTAGAGCATTGGGAAGTGGGTCAAGGTGTTACCAATGGTATCAGATCCATAACCCCTCCTGTAGGTGGGGTGCACATGGGTGTGAGGCGTGTCAGTATTGAGTCATGTAGTCTAGCCATGTTGGAAAGGGATGTAGCAACCCTTATTTTGGTAACCGAGATAGGAGATGGGTGTCCATGCACCATTCTAGGTCATCACTGAAATGGGGAAATATTATGAGGTCATATAGTTGAGATTTGATGAAGGCATCAAAAGTCTATGTGGGGGAGATTATAAAGTCCAAAGTCTTGAAGCCTCAGATAAAATGATCTTAAAAGGAATAATAGAATATCCATATCTCCAAGGTGCACATACTGTTTTGGGATCCCATCACTAAAGAAATCTATGGTTAAGTGTTCTCATTTGAGAGGAATACTATGATGGGTAACTAGTTGGGAAGTGATCCCAGCTTGTGCGTAAGTGAGAACAAAGTGCACAATTAAGGCTAGTGGTTGTGTGTGGGGTCAGTCATCTTTCCTAAAACTTTACTAGACCCTTGGGAAATGGGCCAGATCATTATAATGAAAAAAGGAACAACATGCCAATGACTTCTTGCTCACCCTCTCAACATGATATACTACCACACATGTTATAACCCCAATTCTTGGGTTCATTGGGTGAGAAATGTAATTTCTCACATTAATGATATTTGGAAAAATAATGATATATTCTATTTTGAATAAATGGATTTCGATTACAATAGCCTTGTTGATTGTGTTGTGGGCTTTGTGGGCTATTGGGCCCAATAACAAGGAAATTCAATTAATTAATGAACTATTGAGAATTTGAGATAAGAAAGATGTAGAAACCTCTAGAAGGCAAAAGAATGTGATCCAAAGATGTATTTCGTGCCTCTTGGGTTCCTTGGGTCCCAAGTAGTCCAAAAATTGCAAAGATAAAGTAATAAGAAAAGAAAAGATTAATTAAGTATTTCTTTATTAAGAAATAAATTGAAAACACTGATGAAAGGTGGAAAATAAGTGAAAAGAGGTATAATGGAGTTATCCTTGGCGTAATTTCGTATCCCAAGGATTTCTAATGTTAAAAGGAACTCCATAAGGAAAATAGAAGAGAGATAGAGAGAAATCATTAAAAAGAATAAGGAAATAAGTAAGATAATGAGAAAATGGATAAAAGATAAATAAAAGGCTAAGGGATATTCCCAAGATGGGATTTCGAGCCATTAAGGTTCCTTGAGGTACAAGGAACTCAGAATAATGATTTAAAGGCAAAGAAAAGAGAAATTAGGTGAGAAATATACCTAATTAAGTAATAACTTGCAACTAAAGAAAGGGACCCGATTTATTTATATAATGAGCCCAAATTTGGCATGATCATATCTTAAGTCATTAATAAGATTCCCTTAAAATTTGGACTTAATTGGATAAGCGGTTTGCGAGTTATGATTTTTACAAATTTCCATAAAGTGTTGTGATTGTAATAAATGTCACACTTTTCCGATTTAAATGGATATAAAAGGAAATGATGCCAGCCGTTGGATTACGATCTGACGCTTACTGTACATCTACTTCCTCAAGTCTGAGAAGGAATGAACCATGAAAATAGAGGGATGTTTCCCTCTATTTTCCCCACAAATTAACGCATGTGAAAACCTGGAAACGTCTTCGTTGGATTCAGGAGGGGATTCCGAGTCAAATATATCCTACTTTCTCGTGCTTTCGATGCATCTAGAAAGAACCCCTAATCGCCTTAAAAGGCAGACGACTATGGGGGGTTAGTAAACCCTGGAAATCAACCCCATCTATATATAAACTACCCCTCTCAACTCCGTTTGCCCCCATGAAGCAGGGCGGCACGCACTCTATTGCTCCCTCATGCCCTGAGTTGACGAAATCAACTCTCGCCGGTGAGATCTCCCTGAGGTGCCGCCATGTAATTTCTGCTAGGTCAAGTGAAGGACGAAGTACAGATGCCCTTCGATCAAAGTCTACCATGGACCCAAGTCACGGATCGACGACTGGAGTTCGTCGAGTCTTTCTGCAGCAGGCTAGTGGACGCAGGTGTCGCGAGAAGACCGATCATGCTCGGTCAAAGGCGACCAAGGATCCAACGGTCCATCATTTTCTGAAAAACAAAAGGTTAGCCGCCTCTCTGCCCAATATTCAAGAAAAGGTAGAACCTTGGATAAATCATTAAAAATAGATCCTTTGGCTGAAAAATGCAAGTAAGTAGTGCTTTTTGATCAGAAAAATGCGTAGAACGTGATAAAAATAATATTAGAACTTAATTCTAATTGGAATTTAAAAAGTATGTAAAGATGCTATCTTTAATGGTTTTACTAATGAAAAACCTTAGATTTTGATGTTAATGAATTTTAGTAAAGTTCAATGAACAAGTTAAGTTGATAATAACATGTTGTCAGTAAAAGAGAGATTAAAATCTAGAAAGTTGGTCTTTGTGGTTAATTAGCCTAATTCAGAGTTTCATGTGCATAAATAGGCTTTAATGGGACTTGAAACCCTAATGTTGGTAACTAGTACTACTAATGGCCTTAATTATTCAATTTCATGTATAGAACTGAGTTTTCATGGTTATAAGCTATTTTGAGCATTAAAGTTCCTAATTTGTGGATAGATACCCTTAATGTGGAAATTAGGGTTTCCTAATGGATAAAAGGTAGCATTAATAATAAATAACGTTCGTATGTGAATTAGACCATAATGAATTATGAGTTGTTGATCTGAAAGATACTAAAGATGATAATTGAGTCTAATGACCTTGAAATAACTTAAGAGGATAAAAACGATAATTTTGGTATAAAAAAGAAATAATCGCCTTTAAATTGGGCTTATGATGTTGAAATTAGGGTTTATGAACTAATAGAGCATTAAATATGATAAAAGCATTATGGAGGCAAAAACCCTAATAAAACCCTAGAAAGCTTAAGGTGGAATCCAAGTCTAGCTTTAGAATGTTCTGGATAAACTATGACACTTGGATCCCATGCATTAATTTCAGGATGTTGTTGATTGCTTGTTGCTTGTTCTTTATCCTTATTTCTTGGACTATCAAGTTGCTCTGGATCAGGTATGTGGTTAATTATGAATAACCGCCTTAGTTTCCTGAGGATTTTCCGGATGGTTAATCGCATTGAATGCAAATTATCAGTTTGGATTTTCATACTTGCAAACTATAAAGTCACTATGATTATCACATTAATAATAGAAGTATGGATTCTCACACTTACATGCCACCCTGATGGATGATGCCAAAGGTCAGGCCCAGATGGGTAGACCAATGGACACCTTGAGTGGTGACCCCAGGCACCAAGCTCGGGAATGAGAAGGTGGCCTATGATATTGCATGACTAGTGGGCACCATGAGTGGTGACCCCCAGGCACTGAGCTCGGGATTGAGAAGGTGGCCTTAAGTCATTGGCAAATGAAACCCTAAGGTGGGTATGCCAAGGTTAGGGCAAAAGCGGTGGAGAATGTCATACTGAAAAGTGTAAATTGGCTTGTTAATTAACTTGATTGTGATAATTAGATTGTTATCCTTATGTGCAAACTTTTGGTTGTCCCCACTGTGGCATCCAACTTATAAAACACCAGATTAACTAATGCGGAAGCGAATCATTAGCAGCGGATTACTGAAAATCACTAAAAATTAA
Source organism: Alisma plantago-aquatica (assembly GCA_963693085.1). Classification (NCBI taxonomy): domain Eukaryota; kingdom Viridiplantae; phylum Streptophyta; class Magnoliopsida; order Alismatales; family Alismataceae; genus Alisma; species Alisma plantago-aquatica. Next base: position 1,036,901,974 of record OY856409.1, read on the forward strand.
AACTTTTTGCAAAGATATCCAAACATAGGAAACTCTTATAACAAAAACCATAACATTACTTGAACATCCTTGTTTGTAGTTACACACCATGTAACATCTCTTCTCGAGGATTACATACAACAGTTGCTTTACTCTACTATACATAAGCAACATAAAACCTCGAGGCATTCAAGCCAAAATCTCAAGTCGAAGATAAAAGAACTATCTACTGACTCCGAGGACCTGAGAGTATAGAGACGACACATAGGACTACTAACTATACAAAACTTGACAGCCAATGCCTCCACCTGAGTCATCACTACTGTATCTGATATTGCTGCTGCTTTCCTTTTCCTGCAAAAGAATCTCTGCTTCTTTGTCCGCATCCACCTAAAAATGTTGGATCCCACGGGGGTGAGACAATTGTAAATTGTCCCAGCGGGAGATATAAATCTCCGCCAAAACATTGTTATTGCAGATTATTATATTAGAATTGAACATGAGTACTTACATATGAACAGCAACATTATTCATTGTATGAACCGAGAAAGGTAATCTCCTTTCTTAAGGAGAACATTGTATCTACTCATGGTAGATTCATAATCCATACATCTAATTGCAAGGAATGTAAAGAGACATGAATAACATTTATCAACTAACATTGCATATCAGAAGTATAACATCAGCCAATGAATTTCTGTATTCAATCCTATAGCAAACATGCTAGACGGCTGATTACATTTTACAATCACACTTATGCCCTGAGGAGATGAGGTATACCGCTCATGCTCCAACCGACCACTGCGAAGTCGAAATCGGTACCATACAAGGTCAAAGGTAGAGCCGGCTACCAAGACCTCCCATATCTTGGTCAGCACGAGATTACTTGCAGGACATCTTGTGTGTCTGCTATATATAGCTTTCCAGGGTATACTGGCAACTTCGCTATTAGAGTTACAGTGGCATGCTGCACTCTCTTCGCGATCGTGAGATTTCATGTTTATCTCCATCGATCCGGCATTAACAATATTGGGAGATGTGTACGACATCATCTCAATCATCAGGGGATTAGTGATACATCCTTCCCGGAATATATAATGAAAGATTGTGGGATCTCGTGTTTATCTACCACCAATCCTGCATTAGGGCGTAAGGTAATCGCGCCCATCACCCCCACATACTCAAAAGTATTCCCTCCGGGTTTTGCCGCGGAGCACCCGTTTCACCATCACCAGTTTGCTGACGATGATGGATCTATGGTCAGGGCTCTACATGATATGATTTCACTTGATTATTTAAGTACATTGTCATGTTCTTTTAGCATCAATCAAGTTCTCAAACATATTTTATTCAGACAAATGCTATAAAGAAACATGTACTGTTTTCATCATTCACTTCTCATTCTTTATGAGGCATTGGGATCTCAGTCCCTCACTTCAATACTGGGATTTCTCATCCCTCAACCATATCATTATCATGCTTATCAAATCTGGGTATTCATACCCTCAATTCATCATTGTCATTGTTACCTTTTGCTAGGTAACTATTACCTTCAGGTCCTTAGACCGAGGTATGCATGAAACTTGTTACACAAGTATCTCACACGGCTCTCGAAGCCTATTAAATATTTTGTCACCTTTCACTAGGTAACAACAACTTATTCATGGAACTCATAAGGTCCATATACCTTTGTTACTTTTGCTAAGCAACAACAACATTAGGCACATAAGGCCATTCAACATATTTGTTATATGAATGTCATAGCTCGGGTCTAGCTATGCTTTTCATCTCATGATGTATACATGATTAATAGACATGATAACAACCATACAAGTCATTGACCACATCATGTGATACCTTAGTAACACCACAATTCCTTTATCAGGGATATGGTTTATTACTCATTAGGGCTTTTCACTCCCTTTACCCAAAATTAGGGTTAGGGTTTCCCAACTGACATCAATTAGGGTTTTATGCTCATGTAGTTAGATCAACCCTAATGTATTGTTCCACACTTCTAGGAACAACTAAAGATATCATGTATATGCTTATGATTACTACCCTCATCATATATCCTTAATAATCATCAATTCAAGGTATAAGTCCACTTCTCTTTCTTATTATGGTATGATTACCTCATACCCATTAGAGTGGCTCATCCCTTTAAACAATGTATATTAGCTTATACTCATCAAATTATATCAACTCATTACAATTTCATTGTAATATCTACATAACACACACACTTCATGTGTTTCTCATCCCAAAATGTTGGATTGCGATGCATCAAGGTATTTCAACCTTGAAATATTGAATGTGATATCTATCATGTCTTGATGTATCACTTTCTCCTCATTTCTTTCTTATTTAGGTTAATAAACTAACCTTGTATTAAGGTATCTTCCCTCTTAATACTTTATCCACTACATGTTACTACCATCATATAGTGCATAAGTTACACATTAGAATTGTCCAACTATCTTTAATGATATGAACTTATTCAATAGTTAGACATTGCTGAATATAGGATAACCCATAATCCATCACTTTAGATATTTCAACTCTTAGGATGTTATCCATATCATTATTAGGGTAGCATACCTCATTCCTAAGAGTTTCATATCCTCATCTTTATAGGGTATATAGGGTTGATACATATGAGTCAACATAGCATATCATTGTTTATAAAACTTATAAAGTGTTTTCAATACACAAGGCATCATAGCTCATACCTGGATATGTTCAATATCTCAAAATACCTGCATGATTAGTACAGATGATAACAAAGACATCTATTTCATATCAGCATAATGCAGGATAATGATAACATCACTAATCAAGGATTACCCCACTATGCCCTTACTAGGGTTATGATTCACTAATCTTCATAACTAGGGTTTCATGATCTCACTAGTAAAAATCATGCCCTTACTAGGAATTAATACATGAAGAATATCTTATCCCTCATCTTCTATAAGACGAAGTTACTTCAACCTTGATTAATCTAAGTCAACTCAATCTTGAAAGAAGAATTGACATCATAGGATATGTCATTATATCAAGATCATTAAGAACTCAATCTCCCTTGGATTACATCATGTGATTGATTACATAAACCACTGACCTTCATCCAATTTGAGAGTTCATACTCTTTGGTTGATTACCTTCCAAGTGATCTTGGAATAGGTGAAACCATTGAGTAGAATAGCAATTGAAACCACTTAACAAAATTGAACTTCTGAAACTGTTTAAGCCTCAACTGATTTGGGATCGTTTGGTCCCAAACGGTCTTGAGACCGTTTGGACTCAAATGTTCCTGAGACCGTTTGGTCCAAACCACCTCAAAACCGAAAGGACCAAATATGGTTTCCATCAATCACATTGAATTAGGGTTTTCAATGTTGAACCCTTCAATCGATCTTGCACATGTTAGACACTAATCAATTGAGTTAATTAGATCAACCCTCAACTGATTTGACACTCAATTGACCCTCAATTGATCCTCAATTAGGGTTGGAATCAATTGAATTAGGGTTTAGAATCAATGAACCTTCAATATTCATCAATGTGTGACTAGTTACTTCATAACTATTGAACCACCATTCAAATGGGGTATGACCTGACCCCAAACGGTCTTGAGGTCGTTTGGATGACCTCCAAACGGTCTTGAGACCGTTTTCCCATCATATCACTCAAATCCAAGCCATCCAATTAAGGTTTGGATCCTTGGATTGATCACCAAATCAACATTGCATTGTATAACAGCTTGGTACCTTTAGACCTTCAAACACCTAACCATACTCAACCCTAGACCTCCAAACGGTCTTGGGTGACCACCAAACGGTCTTGAGACCGTTTGGGTGATCCCCAAACGGTCTTGAAACCGTTTGGGCTAATCAACCCAAAATCTCAACTTAACTCATTGGAATTTCAGCACTGTTTTCAATTAGGGTTTGCCTAATTGATTAGGCTTCAACTCACGATTCCTTGGGATTTAACCCATAAAATTTGGTGAGTCATTATCCAACATAATAGGGATCAATAATCCCAAACGGTCAATGCTTGGTCAACGCACTCAAACGGTCTTGAGACCGTTTGCCCAAACAGGTCAAGTTAATCAGGTTGAAAATCAGCACTTAATTCAGTTCAATTTGCCTAATTGATTGGCCTTCAACCTATGATTCATTTGGAGTTAACCCCTCAAATTTGGAGGGTCATTAGCCTACATAATTAAGAACGAGATTCCCAAACGGTCCACGCTTGGTCAACTCTTTCATACGGTTTTGAAACCGTTTGGCACCAAACGGTTTTGGTGAAACCGTTTGGTCCCAACCAATGAGATCATTTGCTCACAAGATATTTGGTGAGGTGCTTGCTTATGATTATGTCATCATCATCTTCCTTCGTGCACCCAAGAACAGCAACCGTTCTTGATGGAATTTGCAGCAAAGAAGCGAAAGTTTATCAAATTGAAGAAATCAATCAACAAAGCATAGAAGATTGATGCAATAGCAATGTTTGAGGGTTTAAGTTATAAAACCCGCCTCAAATTTGATCTCCAAGATCCAAGGTCCGTGGCTTTAATGGTGGATGGAGCTACAGAAACTATCCAAGGTTCGTTCTTGAGTTTTTGGATGAAATGGATGGCTAGAAATGGAAATCGAGTGAAGAAAACCTAGAATCAATCATTGATTTAGGGTTTTCACCATGAATCCAAGGTAGAAGATGATCAAACCTTACCTACCGGTGGTGTTCGTCCTTCTCCTGCTCCTGGACTCTCCATAGGTCGGCCAAAGCAAGAATGAGGAGGAAAATACTAAGGGTTTGTTCCTTATGTGTTATTGAAATAAGGTATATATAAAGAATATGTATATGTATCTTTTATGAAAGAGAAAATGAAATCATTTTCTTTAAATTCCATACTAATTTCCCCCTAATCCTCCTCCATTACTTGATCACGAAACCACCTTCAAACTTTCGTAAAAGCTCTTCATTATCCAAGAATTAATGGAAAAGAAATTAAGCACCTTAATCCATTATAATAATAATATATCTTTTTGAGTGGGAATTCTTTTCCTTATAATAAGGTGAGTGGAATTTCACCTCCTTAGGATATTTTTTATCCTTGCAAGCTCAAGGACGTCCACACACACATCAGAATCCAACCAAATTAATTTTGGTTGAAGGACCCTTCAATTATTTTATTTATTTTTGCATTAATTTGAATTAGGGTTTCAATTGGGCTTAAATCTTGATTATTTTAATATCAAGATTCTCTCTCCTCCAAGATAATTCAAATCAGGTGCCCTTCTCATTTTCTTTGCTCTACATGATGCCAACGATTATTAGGGACCTTATTGAAGTGGTACTTTGCATATTGAACCCTAGGTTTTGGGTAAATTGCACTTTATACCAAAACTAGGTTTTAATGCACAACATTGTCAATCAAGCTCTATCTTGGTGTCCAGGCTTGTAGAAACCTTACCACTTCATCAAATTCATTCTTATGATGTCTCAACATCAGAGGAACATCTTATCATGCAACATTTGCAATTTAACCCCTCAACTTGGGTAATTTGCACTTTAGTCCAAAATAAGCAAACATTGCTTCAACATTGTCCAAACAGGACCAAAATTGAAACATAGGTTCCTCATGAGCCCTAATTACTTTTCACAAGATAATATTAAGCATCTAATCAACCTTATTAGGAAAAACATCTAGGGTTAACTCATAACCCAGGTCAGGGATGTTACAAATTATAAACCCCTAACAAGGATTTCGTCCCCGAAATCCAGATAAAGGAAGACAGATGTATTTTATTCATCATACCATATAGTATTCTCATATCATCTCCTTATTATGGTGACACCATAAAACTTTTGATCAGCACAAGGTGTTTCCATACAAGATTCTCATAGAATTAACATACAAGACACATGCTCCACTGTCCTTCATTATTGACTGTGGACTCAATTTTGTATCAAGTAACATTTTTCTTGTTCAGAGAAACATCATGCATTCTTTATTAATATCATGTTTATGCAGAGCATAAACCCCTAACATGTGATGTTCATATTATTTTATATAATCAGAGCAATTCATGGTTGACCACTCTAAGTAGCCAACATAAACCATTTGATATTTCTTTAGATACCATGATCCCTTACTTTGGTATCTATTACATGTGTTAACAACATATCACATTTTTATCTTCCTTTCTTCTTGGGACATCACTTGTTACATATATCTTCATCTTGGAACCAAAGTCCAAGATAAACTGATACTTTTCTAAGTATCCATCACTTGAAAATTTTTCTCTTATGCACATCAAGTGTCCTAAGACCCACTTGATTGCCAGGTCCCTGAAAGGAAAGAAAACAAGGATTCATATTCCTCTTATTAATTCATGTATTTTCAACTATTCATGAAGCAATTACTCTTTATCTTACCCAAGGTTCCTTGCCCTAGCATAGGAATTATAAGGATGATTACATGACATTATTCCCTTCTTTATCATTATCTTAACATGTTTATGGTTATCTCAAGATCTCATCACATTTTCCATTTCCACATTATGGAAATGATCTTTATTATGCTTGAAGCATTATTGAGCAAGGTTCATCTCCCTTGATCCCATTCTTGTCTTATGGGGAATATACTTTTAATTCCTCATATACACATGCTCTTTTGATATTATCTCAGGTTTCTCTTTCTTATTCTTAGGATATGACACATTTATTCATTCCATATTTCTAATTTCATGAGACTCATTAGATTGTATCAGAATGACTGCTTGATCAGGGCAATCAGAGAGATTACAATCTAAGAGTTTCCATACTCACTTTATCATCAATAATTGTATACCTGGCCAGGGTTTACAAGTACTGAGATCAAGTAGTATGCACTTTGTATATTATAATGTTCCTTTCTTTTCATATTTTCATCAACATAGGATTTAACATCCCTGGATTTCATCCAGACATCTCTTTTATACCTCATCTTCTTTCATAAGAGTAGGAACAATATAAAATATCTATAATGTTACTGGATAAAATGTAAGTCCTCATAGGACTAATCCAAGAAAAATCAAAATCAATTGCTTTCTATAGCTTAGAAAATCATAAAATGACAAGTTAAAATGACATTATTATGTCTAACCTGTCATGATTTGTGGATGGTTCACTGCCCCAGGCTGATTCTGCCTCAGAGGTTGATTCACCATAACATTTCTGGCTGAGCAATCTCTTGCCAGATGTCCTACTTGTCTACATTGGTAACAAATTCTGGGTGCTAGGTACGGTCTAGAGGGTTCTTTACCCTTTCTAGATGACCATTGCCTTGGTGCACTAGGTCCTGGTTGTACTGATGATACCAAAGTCTTTCCCTTTTTAGAACTACTAGGCCTTTGTTCCTGGATTTGTATAGGCCTTTTCTCAATTGTCTCTTCCTTGTTCTTTGTTGGACAATTCTTTACAATATGTCCAGGCTTTCTACACCCATAGAAAATTCTATTTTTGGGTTGAACCGTATTCCTTCCTTCATTGTTTATTGTTTCAACAGGCTGAGGTTGAACACAGACTTGTTCTAAGTCCAGAACTTCATCATTTCTTATTGCTTCCACCTGCTGATGTGGATTACATATCCTGTTGATATCCAGAACATCCTCATTGGGGCCTGGTAATCTAGGTTGCACTGCTAGTGCTCGATCCACTAGATATACCATAGTTGCCCTGAGTTCCCCAACAGTGATACCTAGGGAAGGATTTCTTATCACAGTTGGATTAACTAAGGGGTTATCAGGCAATAGTCCTTCTCTTGACTGTTCCCCTGCACCTCTTCTTAGTGCAGCATTGCTTCTTTCTGCAGCAAACTCCTCATGTGACCTAGTCATCCTCAAGTTCTTGTCCTCCTATATGAGAAGAAGATATTATCAGATACATTAGAAGACACTAGAACAGACTCTTCTACCTTAGTCCTATGTCTCTGTAGACTCAGTGAACCTAGAGCTCTGATACCAACAATTGTGGCATCCAACTTATAAAACACCAGATTAACTAATGCGGAACTGAATCATTAGCAGCGGATTACTGAAAATCACTAAAAATTAAAAATTTTTGCAAAGAGATCCAAACATAGGAAACTCTTATAACAAAAACCATAACATTACTTGAACATCCTTGTTTGTAGTTACACACCATGTAACATCTCTTCTCGAGGATTACATACAACAGTTGCTTTACTCTACTATACATAAGCAACATAAAACCTCGAGGCATTCAAGCCAAAATCTCAAGTTGAAGATAAATGAACTATCTACTGACTCCGAGGACCTGAGAGTATAGAGACGACACATAGGACTACTAACTATACAAAACTTGACAGCTAGTGCCTCCACATGAGTCATCACTACTGTATCTGATATTGCTGCTTCTTTCCTTTTCCTACAAAAGAATCTCTGCTTCTTTGTCCGCGTCCACCTAAAAATGTTGGATCCCACGGGGGTGAGACAATTGTAAATTGTCCCAGAGGCAGATATAACTCTCCGCCAAAACATTGTTATTGCAGATTATTATATTAGAATTGAACATGAGTACTTACATATGAACAATAGCATTATTCATTGTATGAACCGAGAAAGGTAATCTCCTTTCTTAAGGAGAACATTGTATCTACTCATGGTAGATTCATAATCCATACATCTAATTGCAAGGAATGTAAAGAGACATGAATAACATTTATCAACTAACATTGCATATCAGAAGTATAACATCAGCCAATGAATTTCCGTATTCAATCCTATAGCAAACATGCTAGACGGCTGATTACATTTTACAATCACACTTATGCCCTGAGGAGATGAGGTATACCGCTCATGCTCCAACCGACCACTGTGAAGTCGAAATCGATACCATACAAGGTCAAAGGTAGAGCCGGCTACCAAGACCTCCCATATCTCGGTCAGCGCGAGATTACTTGCAGGACATCTTGTGTCTCTGCTATATATAGCTTTCCAGGGTATACTGGCAACTTCGCTATTAGAGTTACAGTGGCATGCTGCACTCTCTTCGCGATCGTGAGATTTCATGTTTATCTCCATCGATCCGGCATTAACAATATTGGGAGATGTGTACGACATCATCCCACTCATCAGGGGATTAGTGATACATCCTTCCCGGAATATATAATGAAAGATTGTGGGATCTCGTGTTAATCTACCACCAATCCTGCATTAGGGCGTAAGGTAATCGCGCCCATCACCCCCACTACTCAAAAGTATGCCCTCCGGGTTTTTCCGCGGAGCACCCGTTTCACCATCACCAGTTTGCTGATGATGATGGATCTATGGTCAGGGCTCTACATGATATGATTTCACTTGATTATTTAAGTACATTGTCATGTTCTTTTAGCATCAATCAAGTTCTCAAACATATTTTATTCAGACAAATGCTATAAAGAAACATGTACTATTTTCATCATTCACTTCTCATTCTTTATGAGGCATTGGGATCTCAGTCCCTCACTTCAATACTGGGATTTCTCATCCCTCAACCATATCATTATCATGCTTATCAAATCTGGGTATTCATACCTCAATTCATCATTGTCATTGTTACCTTTTGCTAGGTAACTATTACCTTCAGGTCCTTAGACCGAGGTATGCATGAAACTTGTTACACAAGTATCTCACATGGCTCTCGAAGCCTATTAAATATTTTGTCACCTTTCACTAGGTAACAACAACTTATTCATGGAACTCATAAGGTCCATATACCTTTGTTACTTTTGCTAAGCAACAACAACATTAGGCACATAAGGCCATTCAACATATTTGTTATATGAATGTCATAGCTCGGGTCTAGCTATGCTTTTCATCTCATGATGTCTACATGATTAATAGACATGATAACAACCATACAAGTCATTGACCACATCATGTGATACCTTAGTAACACCACAATTCCTTTATCAGGGTTATGGTTTATTACTCATTAGGGCTTTTCACTCCCTTTACCCAAAATTAGGGTTAGGGTTTCCCAACTGACATCAATTAGGGTTTTATGCTCATGTAGTTAGATCAACCCTAATGTATTGTTCCACACTTCTAGGAACAACTAAAGATATCATGTATATGCTTATGATTACTACCCTCATCATATATCCTTAATAATCATCAATTCAAGGTATAAGTCCACTTCTCTTTTTTTTTTTTTTATACAAGCCATGAGGTCATCTATTCATCCCACCCTCCTCGTGTGAGCAAAAAGATCAAAGTACAGCTCCTGCTTATAAGATGCAGGTGATGACCCGAACAAACACATAAAGTCCCCCAAAGCAAACAAGACACACCCAAAAGAAAACGAGAAGGATCAATCAGGAGGTATATCTCAACATCACATAGGGAGTCTCATGCTTCTCAAGGTAAAGCATACCCCTAATCCTAGGAGACAATCTTCTCGGATCTGAGATGACAATCAGTTCATGGAGTTGTTTACCCCACTTTCCAATAGCTCTAGGTATCGAGTTCAGGGATCTGTGCACAAGGGAACCCAGGATGCCTTCCTCCTCAACGTAGCTTTTGATTTCCTCAAGCATAGTAGCCAACCTCCAAGGGATGGGATGCGTGCCCCAGACGAGATCGAAGAGAAGAGTATTGTCAACCTCAATAGTAGTAATCCTCAAATTCTGAGATTCAGCGAATCTGAGACTAACCACGATAGCTTGAAGCAAGGCATTGTCAAGGTCATCAGCCGTGAGCCAGGACCTAGCAACATGACAGACCTTTGCATGATGATTTCTAATAACACTGGCCATCCACCATCTTTTATTACCAATCGGATCTTTGTCTTTCCCGACTGTTAAATTGAGCTTAAGGCTATGAATGTCAGGTCTGCTCCATCTAATAAGAGCAAACTCCTTGAACACATATGTAGGATCGGTCACACCGTGTTCATGAAATCTGAGATGAACCTCAGGGTCAGCAAAGGCACAAAAGGTCTTCTTCTTGAGCATGAGATTTAGCTGGTCAGTCAACAAACGGATAGCATTCTCAAAAGGTCTAGCTATACCATCAAATCTAGCTCTACATCTCCATTTCCACAAATGATATGGGATGAGGGTGGCTAAACAAGCCGCCGTCCAAGGGAGCACGTTGGCTGACTTACCATAGGCGCAAAGGGTTATCAGCTCAGCTTTACTCATCGGCCTCGTCATGTCTGTAACCGATTCAAACATCTCCCAGAATCTAGACGCCATTTGTCCAAAGAAAATAACATGATCTGTGTCCTCCGTACAGCTCTCAACACAGCATTCACATCTAGATGCCAGCTGAACATGGCATTTACAGACGTTGTCATCGGTCGGGACCGCATTATTCATCATCTTCCAGATAAAGGTACACTCCTTTGGGGCATCTATATTCCAAATCTTGCTATAAGCACAACTAGAAGGCTCATTAGCAGCAGTGAGGATCTTCTTGATCGATCTGATAGTGAAAACACCCATCCGCTCAGGACTCCACACAATCTTGTCATCATCATCATTGATCCTTTGCCTTGCTTGCTTGACCAACTTGACTCCATCGTCGGTAAGGACATGCCGGAGAGCCAACCAGTCCCACCCTTCATCGTCAATCCAGAAGTCTCGGACAAGGAAGGCATGATTCCTGTCACTGTGAAGCCTCGCATAATCAAACAGCCTAAACTCACACCAAATGGCATCCCAGAAAGGGATCAAGCCTCTGCCAAGGATCCATCTACACCACGGAATCACAGATGGAAATCTGTCCCACATCTGCTTGCAGAAAGGCGAGGCCGTAGATCTAAATTGAACATGATTAGGATAATTGGCTGCTCTACTAGGCACCTGTACAGAATATTTTGCACTACAGAACCTGGACCACAACGAATCCATAGCAACAAGCTCCCAACAGGCTTTAGCCACAAAGGCATCAGCAGTGACACGGATATTTGGCAGATTCAGGCCTCCATGCTCGATCGGCTTGGCCACCTTGGACCAGCTCACCCAAGCTCTTATATGATTATTGTCTCGATCCGCCCAGAGAAACTTCTTGAGCATACAATCAATACGATCAATCGTCCCACGAGGAATGCCAATGGTCGCAGCAGTGTACACAGTAGTGGACAAGAGGACATGAGCGATTAACATCTTGCGGCCTGCGAAGGAAAGCAACCTCGACTTCCAGGCGGCAATCTTCTGGTTAATCTTCTGAACCAAGTAATCAAAGTCATTCAGCGTGCTCCTACCAAGCTTTATCGGAACACCAAGGTAAATGATCGTTTCTACAGTGCTATCAATATCAAGGGCCGCAACAACAACACTTGAGGTCGCAGCACATCTACTACCTACGACACACTTTGACTTGTTGCGATTGATCATCTGTGTTGTTGCACTCTCATAATTCATGAGGATCTGCTTAACAAAAGCCAGCGTGGACGGATTGGCATTGAGGAAGAGCATAATATCATCCGCATATAACAGATGTAGGGGAGAAATACCATGACCACGAGTATGAAATCTCGCAAGGTTCATCTGAAGGTCCTCTCTAAGAATGTGTCTGGATAGCAATTCTTCGAAAATGATGAATAAGAGGGGCGAGATGGCGTTACCCTGCTTGAGGCCCCGTTTCATAGGAAAGAAACCATCAGAAGCATCTCCAATAGAGACTGTTGCCCAGGTATCAACGAAAAAACGCATCACAGTTAAGATGAAGCCCTCCGAGAAACCAAAGCCGAGCATGATCTTCTTGAGGACCTCCCAGTTAATACGATCAAACGCCTTCGACATATCACAGTTAAGATGAAGTCCACTTCTCTTTCTTATTATGGTATGATTACCTCATACCCATTAGAGTGGCTCATCCCTTTAAACAATGTATATTAGCTTATACTCATCAAAGTATATCAACTCATTACAATTTCATTGTAATATCTACATAACACACACACTTCATGTGTTTCTCATCCCAAAATGTTGGATTGAGATGCATCAAGGTATTTCAACCTTGAAATATTGAATGTGATATCTATCATGTCTTGATGTATCACTTTCTCCTCATTTCTTTTTTATTTAGGTTAATAAACTAACCTTGTATTAAGGTATCTTCCCTCTTAATACTTTATCCACTACATGTTACTACCATCATATAGTGCATAAGTTACACATTAGAATTTTCCAACTATATTTAATGATATGAACTTATTCAATAGTTAGACATTGCTGAATATAGGATAACCCATAATCCATCACTTTAGATATTTCAACTCTTAGGATGTTATCCATATCATTATTAGGGTAGCATACCTCATTCCTAAGAGTTTCATATCCTCATCTTTATAGGGTATATAGGGTTGATACATATGAGTCAACATAGCATATCATTGTTTATAAAACTTATAAAGTGTTTTCAATACACAAGGCATCATAGCTCATACCTGGATATGTTCAATATCTCAAAATACCTGCATGATTAGTACAGATGATAACAAACACATCTATTTCATATCAACATAATGCAGGATAATGATAACATCACTAATCAAGGATTACCCCACTATGCCCTTACTAGGGTTATGATTCACTAATCTTCATAACTAGGGTTTCATGATCTCACTAGTAAAAATCATGCCCTTACTAGGCATTCATACATGAAGAATATCTTATCCCTCATCTTCTATAAGACGAAGTTACTTCAACCTTGATTAATCTAAGTCAACTCAATCTTGAAAGAAGAATTGACATCATAGGATATGTCATTATTTCAAGATCATTAAGAACTCAACCTCCCTTGATTTACATCATGTGATTGATTACATAAACCACTGACCTTCATCCAATTTGAGAGTTCATACTCTTTGGTTGATTACCTTCCAAGTGATCTTGGAATAGGTGAAACCATTTAGTAGAATAGCAATTGAAACCACTTAACAAAATTGAACTTCTGAAACTGTTTAAGCCTCAACTGATTTGGGATCGTTTGCTCCCAAACGGTCTTGAGACCGTTTGGACTCAAACGGTCCTGAGACCGTTTGGTCCAAACCACCTCAAAACCGAAAGGACCAAATATGGTTTCCATCAATCACATTGAATTAGGGTTTTCAATGTTGAACCCTTCAATCGATCTTGCACATGTTAGACACTAATCAATTGAGTTAATTAGATCAACCCTAAACTGATTTGACACTCAATTGACCCTCAATTGATCCTCAATTAGGGTTGGAATCAATTGAATTAGGGTTTAGAATCAATGAACCTTCAATATTCATCAATGTGTGACTAGTTACTTCATAACTATTGAACCACCATTCAAATGGGGTATGACCTGACCCCAAACGGTCTTGAGGTCGTTTGGATGACCTCCAAATGGTCTTGAGACCGTTTTCCCATCATATCACTCAAATCCAAGACATCCAATTAAGGTTTGGATCCTTGGATTGATCACCAAATCAGCATTGCATTGTATAACAGCTTGGTACCTTTAGACCTTCAAACACCTAACCATACTCAACCCTAGACCTCCAAACGGTCTTGGGTGACCACCAAACGGTCTTGAGACCGTTTGGGTGATCCCCAAACGGTCTTGAAACCGTTTGGGCTAATCAACCCAAAATATCAACTTAACTCATTGGAATTTCAGCACTGTTTTCAATTAGGGTTTGCCTAATTGATTAGGCTTCAACTCACGATTCCTTGGGAGTTAACCCATAAAATTTGGTGAGTCATTAGACAACATAATAGGGATCAATAATCCCAAACGGTCAACGCTTGGTCAATGCACTCAAACGGTCTTGAGACCGTTTTCCCAAACAGGTCAAGTTAATCAGGTTGAAAATCAGCACTTAATTCAGTTCGATTTGCCTAATTGATTGGCCTTCAACCTATGATTCCTTTAGAGTTAACCCCTCAAATTTGGAGGCTCATTAGCCTACCTAATTAAGAACGAGATTCCCAAACGGTACACGCTTGGTCAACTCTTTCATACAGTTTTGAAACCGTTTTCCACCCAATGGTTTGCAAACCGTTTGGTCACCAAACGGTTTTGGTGAAACCGTTTGGTCCCAACCAATGAGATCATTTGCTCACAAGATATTTGGTGAGGTGCTTGCTTATAAAGAATATGTATATGTATCTTTTATGAAAGAGAAAATGAAATCATTTTCTTTAAATTCCATACTAATTTCCCCCTAATCCTCCTCCATTACTTGATCACGAAACCACCTTCAAACTTTCGTAAAAGCTCTTCATTATCCAAGAATTAATGGAAAAGAAATTAAGCACCTTAATCCATTATAATAATAATATATCTTTTTGAGTGGGAATTCTTTTCCTTATAATAAGGTGAGTGGAATTTCACCTCCTTAGGATATTTTTTATCCTTGCAAGCTCAAGGACGTCCACACACACATCAGAATCCAACCAAATTAATTTTGGTTGAAGGACCCTTCAATTATTTTATTTATTTTTGCATTAATTTGAATTAGGGTTTCAATTGGGCTTAAATCTTGATTATTTTAATATCAAGATTCTCTCTCCTCCAAGATAATTCAAATGAGGTGCCCTTCTCATTTTCTTTGCTCTACATGATGGCAAAGATTATTAGGGACCTTATTGAAGTGGTAATTTGCATATTGAACCCTAGGTTTTGGGTAAATTGCACTTTATACCAAAACTAGGTTTTAATGCACAACATTGTCAATCAAGCTCTATCTTGGTGTCCAGGCTTGTAGAAACCTTACCACTTCATCAAATTCATTCTTATGATGTCTCAACATCAGAGGAACATCTTATCATGCAACATTTGCAATTTAACCCCTCAACTTGGGTAATTTGCACTTTAGTCTAAAATAAGCAAACATTGCTTCAACATTGTCCAAACAGGACCAAAATTGAAACATAGGTTCCTCATGAGCCCTAATTACTTTTCACAAGATAATATTAAGCATCTAATCAACCTTATTAGAAAAAACATCTAGGGTTAACTCATAACCCAGGTCAGGGATGTTACACCCACATACCAGTATATTTAGATATACTGACCGACGTTTTGTTTGTCGGCATTTTAGGAACAACAATTGAAAGAACAAATAGTAAAGTGACACATTGTGGAAATAAGAAATAAAGTGCAAGGAGGATTACATAGAATAATTCAAGCTCTGGATAGATAGATTTCCAAAGTTTTCAAAGGTAAGTAAAGTTTTAATTTTATACCAAATTCCAGTTAGTTGGTAGAATTTCATAGTTATTATTGATTATTTGTTGAACCTTTGATCCTGTTAATTGAATATTGGCTTTCACCTTCGGGTCTCCCTTAATTGGGGGTTACCGGGAGGCAGGGTCATAACAATTGGTATCAGAGCGTAGGTTCTTCATCTAATCATTAATAATTATTAAATTTTACAAACACCGTAGAACCCAAGGGAGTTATTAGGGGAGTGTCTGAAAGACTGAGGTGTCTAGAAAAGGATCACGTCCAGGGGCTGGCAATATTTTCCTCCGCACTGCTAGTCGAAATACGAGGACTCCCAGATTATGTGACTGCCTGGCCGATGTCTTGGGATATGACTCAAAATAAGATACCTTTAGGACTCTCTCATCTTGTTCATCCCTTCTCAACTCAAATTCTATTAAGGACCTTAAGGATTAGGGTTTCCTCTCTTCTCCTCACCCTCTTGAGGTATGGGTAAGGCTAATAAGGTCTAAGGAATCCTCCGCCAAATTAATGAAAAGCATGTAAATAAGATGTCATGGACATAAGCTTAATAGATTAAGCGCAAAATAAAGAATAGATACATGCTTAGGTCGTATGACATGAGTTGTCATTGCCTCTCAGAAGAAGACCTGAGGCTAGACCTCCTTGACAGGAGGATAAGTAGAGAGAGAGTTAGTCTTGGAGGTAGAGATCTCCATTAAAAGTAGAGACCTAGCACATCCTGTGAGGATGATGTTAACCCTAACCCTAAGTGAAGGTTAGAGAGAGATGACATGATGAGTTAGATGTTTTGGTAGACCAGATGTTTGGATAGACATGTCTTGGATGTCATATGAGCCATGAGAGGTTAGATGGCCTAGTACCTTGGGCGACCCAACCCTGGAAAGGGGAGTACATGATAGAGCGAGGATAGCTCCTTCATGGAGGAGGTTAGGGAAGAACCTATAGAAACCTTATGGGTTGTTGCAAGTAGGATATAGCTTGCACCCAGAGTACGTCAGTAGTGCTGATAGTTCGATGAAACCC
This sequence comes from Alisma plantago-aquatica, assembly GCA_963693085.1. Taxonomy (NCBI): domain Eukaryota; kingdom Viridiplantae; phylum Streptophyta; class Magnoliopsida; order Alismatales; family Alismataceae; genus Alisma; species Alisma plantago-aquatica. Next base: position 1,036,919,205 of record OY856409.1, read on the forward strand.
TGGACAAGGGATCAGGATGGATGGCTTATGAGATAAACATAAAGAGCTAAGGATAATCTAGAGCCAAACATGAGTTGAGCAAAGGCTTCACCCAGGTGGGGATATGCTAGTACGCTTGATCCAACTTCATGTAGTGAGACTGGATGTGGAATTAGATCTAGAGAGAGAAAGTAGGACCCAAGAAAGAAGGTTGGAAGCTTAGATTCTGAGACATGAGGAATAGTGGGGAGTTGAGGATGATGCGACCTACGTGGATGATAGTGGTTGCCTTATGCTTGATCCCTGGAGGCTGATGATATCTTGGTTTCCTTTAGAGGAACCAAACACTAGAGAGAGGATGATGCTTCTAGTACCTATGGTATAAGTGATTACCTGCTGGATGAGATAAAGAGTGCTTTAGACCCTGAGGAGGTTTAAGTAACCAGTTGTGAGGCTTTATACCTAGTTGGTTGTCCTGGAAGAGGACTCAACTCCTAAGTGTTGCTCGAGTAGAAGGATAATGGAAGTACATGACATACCTTGGACATGCTTGATTCGTGGTTAAGAGATTGAGCATGCAGTCGGACACCCAAAGGTGAACCTAGGGTTCCTAGGCCTAAGAGGGGAAGTAGTGTATGCAATGCTCATGATGAGATTTGAGTCTCTATAGTTTCGAGCATGGTACTCCACATGTGTAGAGGGAAAGGAAATCCCTTAAGTTAAGGGTATGTTTGATGAACCCCTCACAGCTAAGTTGGTCTAATATTGAGGATGAGAACAAGTGTGACCTAGCATGGTTTAGTAGGAATGCTTGTGCCTTAGTAATTGCTGGATTAAGCATGCTCATGTGAATGTAAACCCTAAGGACGGTTGTGACCATGTTGTCAAGAGTTGTAGTTTCCTCCCATCCTAGGAGAGGGACCCTTTGGTTGGGTATATGCCAGTTTTTTTTGGTGTTGAGGTTTCATGGGATCTTGAGAAAGCTAAGTGAAAGGTACATGGTATGAGATTGAACTTTTAGACCCATAGTTAACCATCTCTAGGTGCATAGGTATGTGTTACCATGGAGGTAACTGGTATGGGGCCTGACCAAGGTAGGCAGGTCACCATGATCCCTGAGAAAGGATAAAAGATAAGCCAAGAATGCAGATAGAGATGATGAAGGATTGGGTAAGGTTCTATGTTGGACATGTACTATAATAGAATCCTAAGTCTATCCTAGGGTCAGGTAGGGATAAGACCGATGGAAGAAGGAGTTTCCTAATTCCCTAGTTGCATATGACCATAGGGTCGGGAGGTAACATCTATCATTGTCTGAGGGTCATGGGTTAGGATATTGATCACCTTCATGAACTCATGGGACCCAAAGGGCAGATGAGTAGGGCACTCTCTGGATGCATAAGGGAAAAGGGATGACCCCAAAAGTGCCGGCACCCTATAGACCTAGAGGAGATGACTAAGGATTGGGTGGTGACCCAAGTAGGTCCGAGACTAATTTTTCATGGAGGTAATTTTGATATCATGGTGTTTGACATGTGTGACACATTTCAACTTAGATTTGAAAGTTTACTCGCAAGGTGGGTTGTACCATCCCTACTCTTGGAACAGGAAGAACTCTATATTTGGACTGCAGCCAAATGCTTATTTCCTCTTGTTATGGGAGTGAGAGATAGGGCAGTACGCATGCCTTACACCAAGGATAAAGATGATGTAAGTTGGAACGTTGCTACAAGGTATCAGGATAGAGATGATAACATACCTTTGTGAAGTGAATGATACATGGATGGTTTGCAAACACTAAAGAGGAATAAGGTAGTCATCTTATAAGGATGTTTCCAGCATGAGATATGTGGAATTTGCAAGTGATGTAAGGTTGAGTTTGAATAACCATGAAGAGGAGCTCAGAGTTTCTTGATGAAGACAAACTTGGAGATGAGATGATAAGTAGAATACACGGAGGTGTATGTCTTCAACATTACCTAACACCTAAGGATAAGAAGTGGTAATGAATGCTCTGGTCAAGATATAGCTGCCTAGTTTAGCTGGAAGCTATAAGAAGTTGAGGTTGTTAGGCTAAACTTAAGATGAGAAAAAGAGATAAGTTTGGCTAACACCCAGATGTATCAATAGCGGTTAATCAAGTAAATGGTTGTTTGGTTAACCAGTCAAGTCCGTGATATAATGAAAGGATGGTTTTCGAACCTCAGATGTACTTCTTTGGAAAGGAAAGTGATGAAACCCTGATGAGAGTGGTTTAGGGTTTCTGAGGTATCGACCTTAAGGAATCATGACAATACAGGAGATCATGGTTTTAAGATCACCAAACACCGTGAAACTACAAGGAGGGTAAGTGATAGTGGCACTTTGGATGCTTAAAACAAAGTTGCATGTAGCATGTGGCCATGCAAGCTAGGAGGCAAAGGACGAACACCAGTAACCCAGTACATGGATATAAAGTATAAAGAGTTCCCGAGAGGGAATGGAAGTTCTTCACTGTGGATATCGTGAGTCTCCCCTGGACCAAGGAAGGTCGAGATCCAATATGGGTTATGGTAGACCACCTTACCTAGATGACATGAGAAAGGAAGAGTACTGTCAGAGGACCGATTCAGTTGAACTACACCATGATGCGAGTTCAAAAGTTCTTGGGTATGACCAAGGTTCACTTCCATGAGGTGGAAGTGGATACATGAAGAACTCGGTGTCAGTTCCGCTTATCACCCCTAACGAATGGGTAGTATGATCCAGACTAGAGTGTCTGATGAGAGCATGTGTGCTCATTCAGGGTGATACATAGAGACAACTATTGTCCTTTGTAAGATGTGATGATAACCACCTTAGCCTTTATCGGGATGAAAGAAGTTCTAGAAGGAGGTTGTGTCGGCCACCACTTCATTAAGATGATGTTGGTGCATGAGGCCTCATGAAGGTCAGAAAAGAACCACAGTGTGTGCAGATGAAGTCACTTTGATCGTGCAATGGATGAGAGAGAGCCCAGTGGTGACATGGGTCACGAGCTGATGCAAAGCAGACTGACATGCAGTTCACTGTGGGAGGATATGTGATGTGAAAATCTGACCCCTCTAAGCTACAGTTGTGATAACTGAATCCCCGATATATGGGTCCATTAAGATGGATTGGTGGAGATGGTTGTGTTTAACCTTACCCCTTAGGATAACATAACGTATAATGTGTTCCATGAGTCCAATCTAGAGCACTATGTGAGGTACCCAAGCCATATGTTGAGCCCTGAACCTATTCAACTTTTGAAAAGCTGAAATGTCCTGAGTCACCTATGAGGGTACGATATACCAAGGTAAGAAAGAACTCAGATGGAAGAATATGAGATGATGAAGGTTCTTGGGAAGCACCATTGGAAGGGTGAAGCCACATGGGAGCCCTGATGGACATAAGAAAGGCTTATCCTGAATTGTTTGTTTGCTTGATGGAATTTTGAGGACAAAATTCTTATAAGAGGGGAAGGATGTTATAACCCCAATTCTTGGGTTCATTGGGTGAGAAATGTAATTTCTCACATTAATGATATTTGGAAAAATAATGATATAATCTGTTTTGAATAAATGGATTTCGATTACAATAGCCTTGTTGATTGTGTTGTGGGCTTTATGGGCTATTGGGCCCAATAACAAGGAAATTCAATTAATTAATGAATTATTGAGAATTTGAGATAAGAAAGATGTAGAAACCTCTAGAAGGCAAAAGAATGTGATCCAAAGATGGATTTTGTGCCTCTTGGGTTCCTTGGGTCCCAAGGAGTCCAAAAATTGCAAAGATAAAGTAATAAGAAAAGAAAAGATTAATTAAGTATTTCTTTATTAAGAAATAAATTGAAAACAATGATGAAAGGTGGAAAATAAGTGAAAAGAGGTATAATGGAGTTATCCTTGGTGTAATTTCGTATTCCAAGGATTTCTAATGTTAAAAGGAACTCCATAAGGAAAATAGAAGAGAGATAGAGAGAAATCATTAAAAAGAATAAGGAAATAAGTAAGATAATGAGAAAATGGATAAAAGATAAATAAAAGGCAGGGATATTCCCAAGATGGGATTTCGAGCCATTAAGGCTCCTTGTGGTACAAGGAACTCAGAATAATGATTTAAAGGCAAAGTAAAGAGAAATTAGGTGAGAAATATACCTAATTAAGTAATAACTTGCAACTAAAGAAAGGGACCCGATTTCTTTATATAATGAGCCCAAATTTTTCATGATGATAGATTAAGTCATTAATAAGATTCCCTTAAAATTTAGACTTAGTTGGATAAGTGGTTTGCGAGTTATGATTTTTACAAATTTCCATAAAGTGATGTGATTATAATAAATGTCACACTTTTCCGATTTAAATGGATATAAAAGGAAATGACGCCAACCGTTGGATTAAGATCTGACGCTTATTGTACATCTCCTTCCTCAAGTCTGAGAAGGAATGAACCGTGAAAACATAGGGATATTTCCCTCTATTTTCCCCACAAATTAATGCATGTGAAAACCTGGAAACGTCTTTGTTGGATTCAGGAGGGGATTCCGAGTCAATTATATCCTACTTTCTCATGCTTTCGATGCATCTAGAAAGAACCCCTAATCTCCTTAAAAGGCAGACGATGACGGGGGGTTAGTAAACCCTAGAAATCGACCCCAGCTATATATAAACTACCCCTCTCAACTCCGTTCGCCCCCATGAACCAGGGCGGCACACTCTATTGCTCCTTCATGCCCTGAGTTGACGAAATCAACTCTCGCCGGTGAGCTCTCCCTCCGGTGCCGCCGTGTAATTTCTGCTGGGTCAAGTGAAGGATGAAGTGCAGATGCCCTTTGATCAAAGTCCACCATGGACCCAAGTCACGGATCGACGACTGGAGTTCGTCGAGTCTTTCTGCAGCAGGCTAGTAGACGTGGGTGTTGCGAGCCGACCGATCATGCTCGGTCAAAGGTGACCAAGGATCCAATGGTCCATCATTTTCTGAAAAACAAAAGGTTAGCCGCCTCTCTGCCCAATATTCAAGAAAAGGTAGAACCTTGGATAAATCATTAAAAATAGATCCTTTGGAAGAAAAATGCAAGTAAGAAGTGCTTTTTGATAAAAAAATGCGTAGAGCGTGATAAAAATAATATTAGAACTTAATTCTAATTGGAATTCAAAAATTATGTAAAGATGCTATCTTTAATGGTTTTACTAATGAAAAACCTTAGATTTTGATGTTAATGAGTTTTAGTAAAGTTCAATGAACAAGTCAAGTTGATAATAGCATGTTGTCGGTGAAAGAGAGATTAAAATCTAGAAAGATGATCTTTGCGGTTAATTATCCTAATTCAGAGTTTCATGTGCATAAATAGGCTTTAATAGGACTTGAAACCCTAATGTTGGTAACTAGGACTACTAATGGCTTTAATTATTCGATTTCATGTATAGAACTAAGTTTTCATGGTTATAAGCTATTTTGAGCATTAAAGTTCCTAATTTGTGGATAGATACCCTTAATGTGGAAATTAGAGTTTCCTAATGGATAAAAGGTAGCATTAATAATAAATAACAGTCGTATGTGAATTAGACCATAATGAATTATGAGTTGTTGATTCGAAAGAAACTAAAGATGATAATTGAGTCTAATGACCTTGAAATAACTTAAGAGGATAAAAATGATAGTTTTGGTATAAAAAAGAAATAATCAACTTTAAATTGGGCTTATGATGTTGAAATTAGGGTTTATGAACTAATAGATCATTAAATATGATAAAAGCATTATGGAGGCAAAAACCCTAATAAAACCATAGAAAGCTTAAGGTGGAATCCAAGTCTAGCTTTAGAATGTTCTAGATAAACTATGACACTTGGATCCCATGCATTAATTTTAGGATGTTGTTGGTTGCTTGTTGCTTGTTCTTTATCCCTATTCCTTTGACTATCATGTTGCTCTGGATTAGGTATGTGGTTAATTGTGAATAACCGCCTTAGTTTCCCGAGGATTTTCGGGATGGTTAATCGCATTGAATGCAAATTATCAGTTTGGATGTTCATACTTGCAAACTATAAATTCACTATGATTATCACATTAATAATAGAAGTATGGATTCTCACACTTACATGCCACCCTGATGGATGATGTCAAAGTTCAGGCCCAGATGGGTAGACCAATGGACACCTTGAGTGGTGACCCCAGGCACCAAGCTCGGGAATGAGGTGTCCTATGATATTGCATGACTAGTTGGCACCATGAGTGGTGACCCCCAGGCACCAAGCTCGAGATTGAGAAGGTGGCCTTAAGTCATTGGAAAAGGAAATCCTAAGGTGAGTATGCTAGGGTTAGGGAAAAAGCGGTGGAGAATATCATACTGAAAAGTGTAAATTGGCTTGTTAATTAACTTGATTGTGATAATTAGATTGTTATCCTTCTGTGCAAACTTTTGGTTGTCCCCACATACCAGTATATTTCGATATACTGACCGACATTTTATTTGTCGGCGTTTTAGGAACAACAATTGAAAGAAAAAACAGTAAAGTGACACATTGTGGAAATAAGAACTAAAGTGCAAGGAGGATTAGATAGAATAATTCAAGCTCTGGATAGATAGATTTCCAATGTTTTCAAAGGTAAGTAAAGTTTTAATTTTATACCAAATTCCAGTTAGTTAGTAGAATTTCATAGTTATTATTAATTATTTTTTGAACCTTTGATCATGTTAATTGAATAACGGATTTCACCTTCGGGTCTCTCTTAATTGGGGGTTACCGGGAGGCGGGGTCGTAACAACACACTTGTTGATGGATACATTTAACACACACAAAATTTGATATACTACTATGGAGATTTTCTTTGATCATCATGCAATTGTCAGTTCTTCCACTTTGGATGACTATATTGTGGAACGGATGTCTACACACCATATGGAGGTAATTTAGAATAGACAAAGGTGAGTTTATATTTTATTCTATCTGCATTTTTTTATTTTATGATTATTCTTATTGTTATATTTCTTTTCTAAAACTTACAACACAACCATAAAATGTTATAGTATGATAAAGTTATTTTTTTTATAAAAATGTTAACATTAAAGGTGATATATAATTACTAATATCTCTCAAATTGAAAATGTCAGTAGATATTTTTCAATATGTGTAACTCTTAAATATCACTTGCATCAATATTTATGTTATATATGTTATGTTTCTTCTACATTTATGAAATAATTATAATTATCATACTAAACATACCATGTTTTGTTAGGTTGAGCATTGGCAAACCACAGGATGGTCTCAGACACCATGTTGAGCATAGGAGAGAATAGGCCAACTGAGGACATGTATGAAGCATTGAACACAACAAAAAATAACTTATATCTAACGATTTTGACTGAGGAAAGAATTTGAGAAAGGACAAGTACTATATAGGAAAGACTACAAAATATTCCATCCATTAAAAGGACTCACATTCATGTCTAGCCATGATATCAAATTTTCTCAATTTCCCAAAAATTATCCGATCAATATTTTTTAAAAGTATAAATATCTTTACTGATATAATTTACGTCCAATTTATTATAGTTTGGATCCAAAATGTCATATTCATTTCTAATATAGGAGAACAATCTCTTCCAAACACCTTTCTTTAGTAACATTAACTATCATTATAAAAGTTCCATGCCAAAAAAGGCAATTGTTCTTGTATTATATGTGAATAGATTGCCATTGATCTGCATTTTTGTTGTGTCTCAACTAGCATTATCTTAAGTAGATTCCTATCACATTCTCAAAAAATAAGGAATGATATATATTATGACTACAATATCCATCTCATTACAACTCATCTATTTGGATAAGATGTGAATTGAGGAGATTGGGTGATATATTTTCTTTACTACATTGATTTTGGTCCTCAATGCTTGCTCATATGTGGTACTAGTAGTCTTGTTTCTCATGATGTAGTAAATCCAATTTTTATCCATGATGAGTTATCCAATTCCATGAGAATATATCTTGCTAAAATATTGCACCACTACATCTCAAGAGAAAAAATAGAAAGGGGCATTGTGCCAGACATGAGTAAGGACATGAGATTGATTGACTTATTGGCTAGAAAGAATAGACTAATACAGTACCCCTAAAGCACCCAAAATCGACACCTCAAAGATCCACAATTGAAGAAAACCCTTTCATGTTGTAGTGTGCAACTTTAGGCCTATTTTGGCTGTCGGCTATTGAAATCCTAGTAATTAATGTAATAATTGAGAGCACATTACCTAGTACACGGAACTCACAAACTATTATGGACTAGTTTTTGCCTTAATTTTTAGGATGAAATTTAATTTAAGGTGTGTAGGATGTGATAAAGTGAAATTTTGATATTCTTAGTTTCACACATTATGATAAAGTAAAGTAGTCCCTAAAGTGTGTTTGGATCATGTGAAGAAACTCCAATTGGTTTGGCAAGATTTGTAAATCATTGATGTTGATGTCATGATTAATAATCCTATGTTTTTGTCTTTTAAAGTATTTATTTGACTACATAAACAGATGAGTTTTGGTGCTAAAATTGAATGATAAGTAACTTGAGTTGTGATAAATCTATGGTTCAAATTTCATGAAGAAGTTATTAAGGTTTAAAATTTGGGAAATAATGTGCATTGTGGAAGAATGATAGACCAAAGTTGTGAGTTCTTAGCCTAGGATAGATATTCCACACACTCATGGGTCCTCGGCTGGGATACATGGCTATGTTATGGCCCTTGATCCCTGATGTAGTAGACACAACTCCAACTTTGAGGGGGCCACAAATCCAACATGGTGTTGAGAGATCCTTGCCTTAGATGAGATTAGACGGCCAAAATACATCATCTTCTACCTAAAAGTTAGAAGATGATCACGTAAAACAAACTCCCACGTCATGGAGTGACAAAATTGTGGGGTGCAGTATGATTCTAACTACATAGTCGATTTGATAATTCCAAGACCATCAAGGTGAGCCTTTACAAAGGTCTCAGAGAGGTTGGAGGGAGGTTTTCCCATCATGGTTCCTCCCTTGCTTCTCCATTGTGGTGCATAGAGAAGAAGAGGGATAAGACCAAGGAGAAAGAGAGGGTCTGTGATGGGGTATTGGTAGAGAAAAGGAAGATCTGAGTCGAGGGAGTTCAGTCCATGAATCCACCTACTTCCCCAATGAGCTTCCATGGCCGATGATCCTCATCTTTTCGTAGAAGAAGGGAAGAGCTGGAGACACTGACCCAGGGATATACAACTCAAATTGGGGGTCCCCTCAGGTCTTTTGAAGACTAAAGAATATCCTTGGTGCCTCATCCATGATATAAGAGGTGGCAACATCTTGTTTTCTTTCTAGCTCCTTCATGGAGGCGATGGCATCAGAGATGATGGTGACCTCAAAAGATGGAAACCAGGATAGGAGAAATGGTCAGAATTATAGAGGGAGAAATGATGAAGCTCAAGATAGTCTACGCCATGGAGATGTAGAGGACACCATGACTGATATCTCATCGGAGTCCAACCATCGGTGGCACCCACAGACGGGAACGGGCGCTCAGTGGATGGAATCACTTCAAATGCGATGGGTAAAAGAGGAGAATGCGAGAGGAAGGGTCGAACCCGATCTGGCTAGTAACAGAACGACATGTCCATCATCTGGGACACGTGATAGAATGCAATTGGCTCCACAAGGTAAAAATACCCATAAATTTTTAGACTTGCATAAGTCATATTAAATACATCCCATGTTAAAGAAATACAAACAACATACCAAAATTCTCAAAAAAATATGTAGAACACAATGAAATAGTAAAATCAATCTTTTGATGCTTAAATCACAATGATATCATAAAATATATATTACACTTATTTCATAGATAATATATATCAACAGATGGGCTAAAATTATGAATAGATGTTAATAGATCCATAATCATGTATATAATCCATAAAATGTCAGATATGATCATGTTATGCACATAATCATGTAACTTTCTTAGTATGGCTATCTAGGGCTAATAAACACAAATAAAATGTAGAAAATACATATATTATATTTAAATGTTGGAATAACCAGTATGAGCTTATATCAGTTAATGGAAACATATAAGTAATTTTGAGATCAGAATCTTTCTTATAATTCATGATATACAATGATGGTTTCTCTTAATGTGATATAAACCCTAATATGCTTGATGGACATAACTAGGGTTAATGCATGTAATCTAGGGTTAACATGTGATATTAATTATGTGTAATTAAATAATTAGGTTATGTATCTTAATTTGGATTATAAGATCAGTAAATGATTCTAATAAGAAAAGATGAGTAATGATGGAAATATCCTCATGAACTAAGCTAAACACTAAATTGTACATAACTAGGGTTAAGATGATGGGAATCAAATGCATGGTATGTGATATTGTCCTAATCAGGGTTGACCAAATGTATATACGAGCTCAGGGATATGTGATGATTAAATTATCTTAGTTGAAGGTATAGCCTTACCTCTTGATTGTCCTACTATGTAGTATGGTTGTATTATGTGTGTATAAATACTTAGCATATTGCATTGGATGAAATTATTATTCTTGTATGATATCTTGTGTAATTTTTCCATACTTGTATGGCTATGAAAACATGAAACATAAGATATATGATCCATCATATGATAGCACTAAACTCTTTAGTAGTATAGTGCATTGAAGTGATCTAACTCTTTGATAGGAGATCACATTGTATATATGATCTAACTCTTTGGTCGGAGATTGCCAAAAAGAATATTGGAAGAATAGCTAGATATGTTGATAATTGCACCATGACTTTATACAGTGTGATTCCTTCTTTTTGATACACTTTAATGATACATTATCATTGTGTTTCGGGTGGAGTACATCATGATACACTAGCATGATCTCCTAGAAGGTCCTCAAACTCTTAGTTTATGTATTTCAACATCAATCATATCGAGAGATCTTAATACTATTACCAAGTTAGTTACGTACTTCATTTATGATCTCCTTGAACACTTAAAGAGATATAACCTTATATTTAATTAAATACAAATTATCATATCTACTGATAACATCAGTAAATATATATAATGAAGTTCTTGTAACTACCATTAGCATTTATTCTAAAAGTTCTTGTGTACATCCATATGTACTAGCCCTAATAGAATACTCATTCTCCCACTACATCTAGTGAAGATACTTTTGTCATATTGCACAACGAATAAGACTTGCATGTCTCTATTGGTTCAGTAACCAAAAGAATCTAGATAATCATCATATGGATTCTAGAAATGCATTTCTCATTTATGCTCTCCAGATGACAATGATGTAGGTATTCATTGTTTGAGTTATCAAGTCATTCAATATGTGTGGCATACACATTTGTCTCTATAACTATCAAGTATAGTTTATGAGACATAGGGCATTCCATAAAAGATCATATCTTTCAAAATGAAACATAATGTTCCTATCATAAAAAACATATAATATTTTCATCACCGGCAAGTACATAATACCAATTCACTAATTCTATTATGTGCCCATGAATGACAATTTTCAACTGTAGAGGTAGCAACCCTTGCTCCGCACAATTCTAGCTTACTTCTTCTCAGGTCATGAAGTAGAGATCTCCATCTCTATATTCTTCTGAAGATCCTCTATAAGGAGGATAGTTCTTTACAATGTCCAGGCAAATGACAATGGTGGCAACTTTTTTTCTTTATCCTCTAAGTGAAAAGAATAGATTCCTTTTACGCTTACCCTTCTCCATAACTTGAGTGTAGAAGACTTGGACTTATGCTTAGCCTCAGAACACTTCTTAGCCTTACCTTTATCCTAGGAATCATTTCCACTAATCATCATCACATATTTGTCCTTCTTCTTCCTTGTTTTGGCATCAACATGCCAAGTATTTGATAAACTGACTATATGATTCATGCAACGTTTGCATAATAATATTCATGGTCAACTATTAACCTAAGATAAATCCCAGTTTTTCCACGTGTCCAATCATATTGAGCACATGGGGTTCTACTGGACCTCTCTTTGTCAGTTTGCATTGCTTTACAGACATTATACCTTCTTTGCTTTACATGAATCTTAAGATGTGTTACCATCTCAAGAATGTCCATGGTTTCATGTTGTTCATGCAACTCATAGTCCATATAATAGAGAATTAGGTATTTAATTGTCTATGGCATCATTGGCATGCTTCAAGTAAGCTCCCATTTTAGCCTTAGGCGCATTTGGAGCGGGTTCCTCTAGAATTGGTCTATCAAGGACATAGAACTTTCACTCATTGATGAGAACATTTCTCAAAGTCCTTAACAAATAATGGAACTTTATCCTATTTTGTCCTTCTAAAAGATTGATTGCAATTTGAACGTGTTTTGTGTTTGACATTTGATTCTACAAATAAATATTGCAAACTTTTCAAAAACATTTTTTATCTGGTTTGATTTGATAATTTTGACGATATTAATTAGGTATTTAATTATTATGGCTCCTATTATTTTACTCAAATTGATATCCCTCGATATCAATTTGAAAGATTGCAGCATACAATCTTCTAGTAGGCCAAGATCTAAAACAACTCAGTCAATACCCCACCAATGTTGGTGCACATGACCAAATATTAACTTAAGCAACATTTCCCAATTGCATCATATGCAACTATTGGATAGATGTCATGTGCAACTCCTTTCCATATTCATCTACATGCTTCCGGGCCTAGACTCTTTGAGAATCACCAGTCAAGTCTGACCTAAAAGCTGACACGAGACTAATACACCCCGCTTTGGCAGAACCAACATTATTAACATCACACTTCCATGAGATAGACAACGCACCATGCATAGGCGTAACCTATACTTGGTCGATCAAGATGTTCATGTGTGCCGCTTTTGGAAAGCGTCAAAGACTTGATAATTTAATTGAGGGAGTTTGTATAAATACATATACTTTATCCAATCACCACATATATAGTACCTATCATATACATGCTATAATAATAAATGAGAACATTCGATAAATAAAATAGGCAAGAGAAGGTCATGGCCATACTAATGTAATTCCTTGGAGCTACAAGGAATTACTACCACCTATGGTCCACATCATATGCAACATGTTTTTGGTGAAGATATATTCTCAAACCAATCCGGGTTGATGAGTTTAACTATTTGAATTGCTTGACTCACCGCCTGCTCACTCCGTTTGGCTCTTCTGAAACGGTTGTTTGGTTATCATGTCTAAGCTGGGTCTGGACACCTCCATGCGGTCAATTGGGCCATCGATCGATTGGTTTGTCCTCCTGTCATCTAGACTTCTTGGTCCTTATGTCGATCGGGTCATCTTACAAGCTATTAATTTCATCTTTGTGTAGATTGTTATCTCACGTTAAGATATAAATTAAAACTATCATATTTCTTATTACATTTTATATGAGGAAAACCTCAAGTTACATTTGAGGGGAAATAGGAAGAAGAGCATTAATTTATAGTTGGAAAGGAGAGAGAGGATCAGTACACAGACCAATTAATAACAGGAATACATAACCACCACCATGCACACACAGATCTATGGTTTTGGCCATAACCATGCTTCACATCCACCATAAAAATTGATCTTATGGTGATGCGTGTAAATTTCATATATATATATGTATGTATATATATATATATATATATATATATATATATATATATGTGTGTGTGTGTGTGTGTGTGTGTGTGTGTGTGTGTGTTTGGGTTCTTTTTGTGGTGATAAGACATATGTGCACATCAACCAGTTTAAAAATTTACATTGCATGCAATAATAAACATGGTAAAACCAAAATCTAATCATATCGATTATCCCAAAACATAATTAATTAATGTGGCTCTGATACCACTATTGGGAAATATAACATCAGATAGATAGTAAAAATATGAAAAAAATACTGACATATTCCCCATTAACTAGCAGATCACGTCAATAACTATGCAATGGGAAGGATGGTTTCATGAAGATATACCTGGTCTTAGAGTAAGTTCAACGACAATCCTCATCGATGTATATGTGTACTCCATCTTGGATGGTGTGTGTGCAAATCCTAGTTGCACTAGGACTCATCTAACTTCTCCTCCACAGACAGTAGATTGGACAACTACTATAGCGTCTCCTCAGATCTCGCCATAGACTGTGAGTTGATGTTATCATCCTAGCAGCATCCAAAGGACTTTTGCCTCTAGAGTAGTCCACACAGACCAACAATAACTCTTATCGTCCTGCTAGAACGGATAGGAAGGAGTTGTCTCTCCCATTGGTGTACTAGTTACCAACTTTCTCTCCCACAACAATGATCCTCAGTTGTTTCTCTCCATTAGATATCCCTCCCTAGTCGGGTAGGACTTGCTTGGGCTCTCTTGGTTGCCACAACCAGAGAGGACAACAATTTTTAGAGCAACTGATTCTCAATTATCTCTGTTGTACTCTAGGAAGTCCCTAGTACTCCTCTATTTATAGTTGAGGCTAGGGTCATGGTTCCTAGTCTATGCGAGAGTGGAAGATACCGAAAGATCTTAAATTTTCACAACCTATGAGACACCAAATGGTCATCTAGCACACCCAAACGATCATCTGGTGTGCGAGACGGTCATCTCGCACTACCAGATGGTCATTTGGTGTGTGAGACAATCATCTCACACTACCAGATAGTTGTCTGGTAGTTTCCCAATCAAATATCAAATTTGGATTTGTTTCCCAATTAATGTCATAAATTAATATACTTGCACCCCAAGTAAGTGCAATTGATACAAGTTTGGCAAAGCTCCAAAACCTTCATTTGGCACCAATCGAGACATCTCACACAAGTAAGACACCTGTCTCACTCAATCAGACAGTTCAACCCGACACCCAATATGGTGAGTCTAAGTCGAGCTGATCGGTTCAACAGTTTGAACCGGTCAGTTCAAAGGGAAGAATGAAGACAATTCAATCTCTGATCTTCCTGACAACATAAACAGTTGTCTCAACACTTGAGGCGCTCATTTGGCTACCCAAATGGCCATCTCACTTAGTGAATGGTTGTTTGGCAGTTCAGTCGGGTAATATGTTAATCTGTTGCATGAATTGAGTACCTAAACACTTTAGTAATCAAACCCAATTGTTATTCAAGATTAAAATCCTATTCTAGATGAATTCCTTTGTGTGTGACCCTATAGGTCCCATATTACATTAGCAGTGAATGTCCATAACAACTTATGGCATCACAAACAATGGGCAGTGCCTACTCACATCATTGCTACCCAAGTAAATGGGAAGTTGGAGAACAACTTAAACCTACAATCTATGTATGGTGTTATAGTGTTTGTATAGTTCCTTTTTCACTGATATACATATTGAACTAGAGGCATGGAACAGTCATCCTCATTATTATTCAATCTTGTTTCTTGAACTAGAGTAGACTGCATGAGATATATGTAAGCTCAATATCACATATTGACTCACATGCATATGGCTATACTTTTCTCAGTCTATCTAATCAAGAGGCCTTGGATATCATACTCCTATAAGAGGGACAAATCCCATCTCTATCACTCACAGTCAGTCCCCATGTGTCAAAATCATCCAATCATTACCTTTATAACAACCCATGTTTCAGGATTTTGTTTGAGGGTGTCAAAGTGTACCCAATGACATGTGATGAGTTTAGTGATTTTAGGTCTAAGAACAACAACCACAACCATCACTGTGAGAGCTGACTATGACTTTCATGATGATGGCTTCCATGTGTCAGTCTCATGGTGGGTTTGTCTCATACATTGTTCTCTAACATGTATCTATGTGCTTGGTTTGATATTGCCATATCATGAATAATGAGAATCTGTCATCAACCAAATCACACACTGATCTTTTGTGTCAATGTTGTCTATCAACCTTCCACAACAATATTCGGTGAGAGAAATGAGAATGTATATACTCATAACATCTGTATGATCTCATTCTTTAGGTCCTTAACCTGAAGATATATGTCATTGAGTAATATCATTCACTAGACATTTATTACGTTATTCATTATCTTATAACTGAATATACATGATAAATTGAAAGGTTGATTTTATAATTAATAAAATCTTGTATATGACATGCCATTACAATTATCATATGATTGTCTCTCTGGGCATACATACCAACAATTGAGCCCTTTAGTCAAATAGCAGAAGATCTACTTTATCTGAAGGAATCCTTTGATCTACTTTGGATCAAAAATTAAGGGAGGGTAAGGGCTTTCAATATCTTCCTCATTGATTTATTCTTGTGCATCTTTTCTATCCTGGTCTTCTATGACCTAGACCTACTACTTTTTGTCATTTTCCTTCTTCTTATCCTTATCCCTTACAGGATCTTTGTGTATAGTGAGTTTTATCACCTCTGTGGTTGAACCAGTAATGCCTATAGTGAAATCACTCATTGATTTCTTAATATTTCCCCTAGTTTCCTCATGGTGTTTCATATTGGAAAGAAGGGATTTAATCTGATCATGCTCAAACAATGGGAAAAGCAAGAAGTGCAACAATCCCAAAGTTTGAATCTGATAGACCTTTCTTTTTCTCCTGATAGTTGAAAGGAAATGAAGTTCCAATGAAAGCCCTTAAGACAAAGGGTATTAAGACACATAATGTCGTGTCCCAACCTTAATTCAAGGACCTACCTTCACCTTAGCAGAGGGATCATAGTGAGTTAGATTCCAATCTTGGTGAAATTTTTACAGCTAGGTTCTTGTGAAGTTTGAAGCCCTTGAATCATTGAGTTTCGTCCTCTCCTGATCTGGTTGATGGACACCACTCTTCTCTATATGAGGGCCCCTACTGACTGATAGACTTTCCCATTGCTACAAAGCATGATCAGATTCCTTTTCTAGCCAGATCTATTTATTCTTACAATTAGGAACTCCCTCCTATAGGGAAATATGGTGACAGAGCAGGTAGTGAAAACAAAAATTTAACTACCATATTTCCCTTTAAACAATTGATCATGTCAATAACTATTAATGGGAAGGGTTATTTGTGAAGTTATACCTGGTCCTAGAGAAAGTATAGAGACAATTCCCTCACAGCAGAGTGTGCCTTTCTTCAAGTTGCACCCAGACATCATCAGTAGTAGCTCCTAGTTGATCACCATAGATAGAAGTTGGCCTTATCCTCCTAGCGGTAGGAAAAAAACCTCCTTGCCTCTATAGTAGTCCACATGGAATAGAGAAGAAGGATTTGTTCCTTCTAGTCTATGTACTAGAACAAACTTGCACTCCCACAATTGTTTCTCCCTTGTTGCCCCTCTCTTTGGAGGGTAGGAATTGCTCAGGCTCTCTCAAATACCACAACCAGAGAAGACAACAATTGTTAGAGCAAGTTGTTGTATCTGAGAAGCCCCCAATACCCCTCTATTTATAGGAGTGTTAGGATTAGGGTTCCCAGTCTGAGTTGGAGTCGAATGGGACACAATTTCACAAATTTTCACATCCAACAAATGGCAAAATGGTCATTTCAAAGGTGAAATGATTAGTTGTCAAGTGAGCCAATCGGTTCAACCCTTGAACCATTCGTTTCATCATGTTTCCCAATCATAATTGTATTGGCAATTAATATTCAATTAATGCACAACATTACGTCATCATTAATCCTTGATCCAATCAAACTGAACAACCAAACGGTCAGTTCACAACTTGGACCGGACTATTCACATACCTGAGTCGATCAGTTCAATTTCTGAATTGGTCATCTCATGGACTAGATTTCCAATTTTTGGTTCAATTGGTCTGACACTCTGATATTATTGGTTCAACACTTGAATAGGTTGTTTCACAATCCAGTCAGTCAACTTTTAGTCAATGCTTTTTAATTGAATACCAAACTCCTCGGTAATCAATTTTAAAACATATTCATCAATAAACTCATATTCCAAGTATATCCTATGTGTGTGACCCTATAGGTTCCAAGTTACGTTGGCAGTGAATGTCCATAACTAATTTATGACATCATAAGCAATGAGAGGTATCTTGCAACACATCATTGCTACCCAAGTAATTTGAAAATTTAGTTAACAAATTCAACCTACAATTTGTTATTTGTATTATAGTGACTGTATAATTCCTTTGTCTCTGATATCCAGATTGAACTTGAGGTATGGAATCTTCATCCTCCTAATGTTAAATCCACATTCCTTGAACTAGATCAAACTATCTAAGATATATTTGAACTCAATAGCATATGTTGATTCACATGTTTTTCTCAGTCTCACTTATCAAGTGGCCTAGATATCAAACTCCTATAGGAGGGACAAATACCATCTACATCAATCACACTAATCCCCATTTTTCAAAATACACCCAAGAACCACCTTTATGGTAACCCTTATTCAAGGTCACAGTTGATGATCTAAGTACATGAAACAACATATGATGAGTGTAGCGATTTTAGATCTAAGAACCAAAATCACCACCATCACTATGAGAGATGATTTTGAGTACTAATTGTGGTTTTCATGTGTCACTCTCAAGGTGGGCATGTCTAATACATTGTTCTCAAATGAGTATCTATGTGTTGGGTTTGATATCATATATCATGACTAATAAGATTCTATCATCAACCAACACACACTCTAACCTTACATGTCATTGTTGTCTATCATCCTTCCACATTGACATCTGACTAGGGACATGAAAAGAATGTAAATACTCTTGACATTCGTATTATCTCATTGTTCAGGTCATCAATCCAAAGACATACGTCATTGAGTAATATCATTCTCTAAACATTCACTATGTTTTATCATTATCTCACAATTGGATAAAATATAATATATTAGAAGATTACCTTTATTATTAACCAAATCATTTACAGGATATGCCATTAAAATCATCATATGATTGTCTCTCTGGACATACATACCAACATACTCCCACTTGCACTTAGATCCAATCACCCAAAAATCTTATTCTAAGTGATCATAAACATATCCATCATGTTTTTGGTGTGCAAGTGTTAATCTAGAGGGTTAGCAACATTTGCTTTTAGTTGGTATATTGCATGTTTCACATCTCTTCATTGTATGACCTCTCATATGAGATAGAATTGACGTAGTATGCTATCTGATATTCCTTGCCTAACTAGTGGCTCCAGTGTTTCCATAGTATCTATACTATGTCATCAATGTTTGTAACTTCCCATAATTTCATCTATGTGAACCTCGAGATCCATACAATATCCTCTGTTGTGTCCATAACACCAGGAAACTTGACTTCTATTGTATAATTAAGTAATTTTCCATATTTTGGAACTTTTCTAGCTTATAATTTAGTCTTAAGGTTAAAACACAAATTTAGATTGTGGTCATTAATTTCTCTGTGTCATTCTGGAAGCTTGAATTAGTGTAATCCTTTACACCCAACTCTTCCTCATAGACATAACCAAGTAACTAATTCTTTTTAGTGCTTCTCAAGTACTTAAGGATATTCTTTATGGCATTTCAATGACCTTCATTGGAATCTGACTAATGTCATCTTGTCCTGTCCAATACATACAAGATAATGGGATGAGTACAATATATTGCATACATGATAGAATCAACTGTGAATGCATATGGAATCTTATACATGTATTCCTTTTCTTCACAAGAATTGTAGTATAAGGTTCTTGAGAGACTAATCCCATGAAACATGGATAGATTCTTTCTCATTGAATCCTTCATGATGAACCCTTTCAGCATTTTTCCAATATATGTTCTCTTGCTTAGGTCAAGAATCTTTACAGATCTATCATTATAGACCTCAATTCCTATAACATAGGATGTTTCACCTAAACCCTTCTTAGAAAAGGTGCTTTCCATGCCAGGTTTCAATACTCATATTGGGATGTTATTCCCATCAATATGTGGAATATAAATATGCTCTCACTAATTCTGTTGTAATCACATATTTCATTATCTTTTAACTAAACTCAAACTCTTTGACTATTTTGTCAAATTGAAGGTTTCAGTTTTGAGATGCTTACTTCAATTACATTGATTGGACTTTGCAACTTATATACTTCATTTGCATTAATGGAGCTATAAAACCTTAAGGTTGTATCGCATACACATCCTCTCAAATATTACTATTAAGGAATGTGGTCTTAATGTCCATATGCCAAATCTTACAGTCATAATAAGTTTCAATGGCAAGCATGATCATGATGAACTTAACCATGGTAATTGGTAAAGAGATTTCATTCTGTTCAACACCTTGAACTCATTTGAAAATCCTTTGCAACCAATCTTCTCTTATAGGTTATCCATGCTAGTCTTCTTCCTGAAGACCCAACGGCACCCTATGGGTTTCACCCCTTTAGGTGGTACCACTAAGTTCATACCTTGTTGGTGTACATGGACTCCATTTTGGATGCAATGGCTTAAAGCCATTTCTCATACTCTTATCCCTCAATAGCTTCTAGATAGGTTGTTGACTCATCATCTTATGACCAACTCACTTCCTGTCTAAGTTATAAGATATCATAATCTTTCAAGCTAAAGGAATGTTTTATTGGATTTATGAGGTTTCATTTTACATAAGGAACTTGAGATTTCACAACAATTTGTGATTCTAATTGTTCCTACTGTACCAATTTAGGTTCAATATTTTTTTTATCTCAAACTTTTTGAGTTCTACAATTCTCCCACTGATTCCTTTGGAACTAAATTCCTCTTAAGTGATTCAATCATCCTCATAACAAACATTTTGTTGTTGGATTAGGATGAAAATAGGGGTGGCAATTGGGTTCGGGTTGAGTGGGTTTTATTTTGGGTCATTTCGGGTCAACACTTTTTGTCTAGACCCTAAACTTGCAAAATATGGATTTTTGGGTCGAAACCCTTGACCATAACCTGACCTGCAAATAATTTTTGGTCTATCGGGTCTGACCTGTAAATTCAAATTCCAAGAGAATAATTTTAAAAAAAATCTATACTTTGTCTAATCATTGATAATTCCCAGTATAATTTACAAATTTTGTTGTGATAAACTTATAATGTGATTGAGTAACACTTATAAATCCTATTGTAGTTTGTTTGAGAGCTTTCAACACATTCATAATATAATTAGTATAATAAATCATACAAATCAATACAAAACCATGTAGAATTGCAAAAATAAACTTCATGATTGATGGATTAGTAATTTAATAGGCCATTGAGTGTCTTAACATATAGTATTTGTGATAATACTTGAAAATATAATTCTGAATTTTAGGTCAATTGAGTCAATTTGGGTCTAAAGAATTTCAAAAATAAACTTCATGATTGAAGGATTAGTATTTTCATAGGTCATTGAGTGTCTTAACATATAGTATTTGTGATAATATTTGAAAATATAATTCTAAATTTCAGGTTAAAATTCGGGTTAAATTCCAAACCCGGAAACGACCCTTATTAATTTTGTGTTCTTTGGGTTCGGGTCAATTTTTGGTCGGGTTGAAAACTAAACTCGCTTAAAATTTTAGGTTCGGGTCGGGTTGGGTCTTATTTTTCCAACCCAAGATGAAAGTAGTATTCAACAAACTAATACTCATGTGATTTGTGGATAAAGCTTTTCAATAAACTATTTTCTTATACAAGCTTTTAATCCTAATCCTTATAAAGACATATCAGGGAACCTCCCATGCCATATCTCATATGGTGTCTTCTAAACCATTATAGATAGTACATTGTTTTAGTGTAAAGCATGTACCAAAAGAAAATTTGGAGATGCGTTGGATTCATTGATAATCATACCATGACTCATCAGGGTGTGATCCCTTCTTTCTAACACATCATTATTTTTTGGTGGATTTGGTTGTGATACACTATCACGGTCTTCTAGAAGGTCCTAAAACTCTTGGTGTAAAATATTTCAACATTGATGGTATCAAAGTGTCTTAATACTTTCACCAAGGTTGTTACGTACTTCATTCATGATCCTTTTGAACACTTCAAGAAAATCACACTTCAATTTCACTAAATACATATTACCATATCTATTAAGATCATTACTAGATATAATGAGGTACTATTAACTTCCTGTAGCATTTATTCTAAAAATTCCACATACATCATTATGTATAAGGCCTAATAGAATGGTCTTTCTCCCACTACATCTAGTGAGAGGTGCTTTTGTCATATTGTCCAATAGACATTTGCATGTCTCTTTTGGTTTAATAACCAAAGAGTCTAGACAAACATCATCATGGATTCTAGAAATGCATTTGTTATTTATATGCTATAGATGATGATGTTATAGGTATTCATTGTTTGAGTTATCAAGTTTTAATCTTTTGGTATTTACGTTATAAGAATTTATCTTTGGATCCAACAAACAAAGACCATAGATATTTGGGACACTACCATGAAAGATCTCATCCTTTTGAAATAGCACATTGAATATACTTTATATGATTTCCATTTTCATCCTTGTCCATACAAGATGTAGTAAAAATGTTTCTATTATTGGTAGATATGAAATAGTGGTTCATTAACTCCATAACATGCCCTATGAGATGATATAAATTATAGGTTCTGGTTGTAGTGGCAGCAACTCTTGCTCCATTTGGGACGAACACTCTGACCTCACCCTTTTATAAAGGCTTACTTCGTTTTAGATCATGCATATTCAAACATATGTGAGATCTACATCCGGTGTCATATACCCAATATGAAGAAGTAATTAAATTTATCTCATAATTTATATACCTGGAGTGGATATCTCTATCCTCCCCTGCTTCTTCTTTAATTCCTCCAGGTAGAGAGGGAAATTCCTTTTCTAGTGTCGAGGCTGGTGACAGTAGTGACAACTGCCTCCCTTCTTCACCCCTTCCTTTGCTTTGAGCATTGAAGACTTAGGCTTTTGTCCAGATTTAGAAGTCTTATTATATTTTCCTTTGCATATGGACTGACCCTTTGATATGTTGACCATCATCAAATACTTGGGCTTGTCTTTCTTCATTTTTGCCTCAATTGTTCTCAACATGCCAAGTAACTTTGCTAATGTCTTGTAAAAGTCATTCATGTTGTAGTTCATGACAAACTAATTGTATGGCTCTAATAGTGACTACAGAATCACATCAGTGGCCAACTCTTGACCCAAGGGCAATCTCAGTATAACAAGGTTCTCTACATATCCAATTAGCTGGAGCACATAGGGACCTACTAAATCTCCTTCTGCCATGTTACATTTGAACAACACTTTGGAGACTCATATATCTCCCGTGTTACCTGATTTTGAAACATGTACTTAAGATGTGTTACTATCTCAATAACATCCATGTTCTCATGTTGTCTCCGCAACTCATAGTTCATTGAGTATAGCACTAGGCATTTGACATCAATGATATCTTCAATTTGCTTTTTGTAAGCATCCTTGTCAGCCTTAGGTACAATGGGAGAAGGTTCATCTGGCTCTGGTGTCTCCCAGACATAGAGCTTGCACTCCTGTGTGATAACAATTATTAGTGTATGGAACCATAATTCCCTTTTAAGTTGTCCTTCTCAAGTACTGGTCACAAAGAGTATGTGTTATTTGTTGCCATTTTATTCTACAAAAGAAATCTGTAATTTATCAAAACATTTTTGATTTGATTTGATTGAAACAAAATTTGACGATGTTTAATTAGGCCTTTAGTTAATTGTCATTCTCACTATTCTATTCAAATTGATAGCCTTCACATATCAATTTGGACAATTGCAGCATGAAACCTTCTAGTGAGTCAAGATCCAAAACAATTGAGTTATTACTTAGCCAACACCAACGTCCACTATCAATCATAAAGGTAGGCAACTTTTTCCAATTACATCTTATGCAATTCTTGGATAGATGGTATGTGAAACTTCTTGCCATAACTATTTGTGTGCTTCTAAGTTCTTAATCTCACAAAGATCACTTAGTTAAGTATAGCCCAAAATCCAACACAATAGTTATGCACCCTACTTGGCAGGTCCACATAACTACCATCACACTTCCACGAGATGGATAGAGCACCACCCTTGGCATGCCCATGCATAGTCAATCAAGCTTTTCATGTGTAATGCTAATGAAAACAATCTTAGACGTAATATGTTTTATTGAGGGATTTTATATTTATAAATATATATATACATACATATCCAATCAGCACATACTATAGTATGTATCATATACATGATATATCCCACAAATGAAAACATGAAATTAAAACATAAGAGATGGTTATGGCCATACTATTGTAGTTTCTTGGAGCCACAAAGAAATACTACCACCTAAGGTCTACATCACATGCATCAACATGTTGTTGTTGAACAATTGTTCTTGAACTGTTCTAGGTTGATCGATTCAACCCTTGAACCAATCAACTCACTTTTTTGGTCGGTCAGTTGGTCGTCAGATTGATCGTATGGCCTCCAATCCAAATGGCATCTAGACACCTCCAAACACTAAGTTGGGCCACCAGTCGATTGGATCTCCTCCTCCTATTGTCTATCCTCCTTGGTCCTTTAGCTGATTGGCTCGTCATTTGAATTGGTGGTTTTTTTGGTGTAGAACATCTTCTTTGTCATAAGAAGAATCAAAACTATCATATTGCATGGTTATCAAGAATCCTTGAGTTACATTCGAGGGGAGCATAGGAAGGAGAGAATAATACTTTTACATGTGTAAGAGAAGATAGAGGCTTTGTATGCAAACCAAAATATAAATAGGAATAAACAACCACAACCAACCAAGCACATACACCTAGGGTTACTGACCATAACCATGCTACACATCCACCATCAAAACCAATTTTAGGGTGACACATATAAATTCCATATATATATCATAGCTTATATATCTATCAGTTGGGATTGTATTGTGGTATTTAATTGGACATGCACATTAATCATTTTAAGTATTTGTATCGTATGCAATAAATAAAAGATGAAAACCAAAATCTAATCATATCAATAAATCCCAAAGCCTAGTAAATTGGTGTGGCTTTGATACCACTGTAGGGAAATATGGTGATAGAGAAGGCAGTGGAAACAAAAAATTTAAGTTTCATATTCTCCTTTGAATAGTCGATCGCATCAATAACTATGTAATGAAAGGATATTTTGTGAGGTTATACTTGGTCTTAGAGCAAGTCCAGTGAAACTCCCTCACAACAGAGTGTGCATTTCTTCAAGTTGCACCCAGATAGTGTCAGAGCAGCTCCTGGTTGATCACCGCAGACAATAGTTGACCTTGTCCTCCTAGCGGCAGGCAACAACCTCCTAGCCTCTATAGTAGTCGACACAGACCAGAACTCATATCATTCTATAAGAATAGACAAGAAGGATTCGTCCCTTCTAGTCATTGTACTAGCACCAACTTGCACTCCCACAATTGTCTCTCCCTTGCTATCCCTCCCTTTAGTGGGTAGGACTTGCTCGAATTCTCTTGGTAACCACAACCGGAGAAGACAACAATTGTTAGAGCATGTTGTTATGTCTTAGAAGTCCCCAATACCCCACTATTTATAGGAGGGTTAGGGTCAGGATTCCCACTCTGAGTGGGAGTCAAAAGGGAGGTAATTTCACAAATTTTTGCATCTTGCAAATGGTGAAATGGTCAGTTCAGATGTAAACCAATCGGTTGGAATGTGAACTGATTGGTTCAACCCTTGAATTGGTTGTGTCATCATGTTCCCCAATCAGAACTGCATTGGCAATTAATATCCAATTATTGCACAACATGAAGTTAGCACTAATCCTTGATCCAATCAAATTGATCAACCAAATGGTGGGTTCACAACTTGAACCAGTTAGTTCATGGACCTGAGTCGATCGGTTCACTTCCTGAATTGGTCGTCTCATGGACTAGATTTCCAATTTTGGTTCAATTGACCAACACTCTGAAATGACTAGTTCAACACTTGAACAAATCGGTTCACAATCTAGTCAATCACCTTTCAACCAATATTGTTTAATTTGAATACCTAACTCCTCAGTGATCAAGTTTAAACCATATTCATGAATAGACTCCTATTTGAAGTGTATCCTATGTGTGTGACCCTATAGGTTCCAAGTTACATTGGCAATGAATGTCCATAACTAATTTATGATGTCTCAAGCAATAAGCAGTGTCTAGCAACACATCATTTCTACATAAGTAATTCTAAAAGTTGGAGAATAACTTCAACCTACAATATGTGGTTGGTGTTATAATAATTGTATAATTCCTTTTTATCTGATATCTAGATTGAACTCGAGGCATGGAATTTTCATCCTCTCAACATTCAATCCTTGTTCCTTGAACTAGAGAAGACTGTCAGAGATATATGTGAACTCAATATCATATATTGACACCCATGTGCATGCACATGCTTTTCTTAGTCTCGTTTATCAAGTGACATGGATATTAAACTCATGTAGGAGGGAAAAATCCCATCTACGTCACTCACAATCATCCCTGAGTGTCACAATGCACCCTAGCACCACCTTTATGGTAACCCTTATTCAAGTTCATGGTGAATGATGTCTAAGTACATCAAACAACATGCGATCGGTGTACTGATTTTAGGTATAAGAACCACAATGACCACCATCACTATGAGAGATGATCTGGCTACATTTCCCTGTGTCACTCTCAAGGTGGGTCCGTTTGATACACTATTCTCTAACAAGTATTTATTTGTTTGGTTTGATATCATATATCGTGACTAATGAGATTATGTCATCAACCAACATTACACTCCAGTCTTATATGTTATTGTTGTCTATCAGCCTTCCACAATGACATCTGACTAGGGACATGACAAAAATATACATACGCTTGACATCTATATGATCTCATTGTTTAGGTCCTCAACCTGAAGAGATACGTCATTGAGTAATATCATTCTTTAGACATTTTTTATGTTTCATCATTATCTCATAACAGAATAAATCAGAAGGTTGCCTTTATTATTAACCAAATCATTTACAAGATAAGGCATTACAATCATCATATGATTGGCTCTCTGGACATACATACCAACACCTCCTCCTCCAACAGATGGTCTTAGTGTTCTTATGTATGTTATATGCACAAGGTTTCCCAAATCCCACGTGGTGTGCATTTGGGAATCTCTTGTAGATTCTCTTCCCTATTGGTCTATGACTCAGGTCCCTCCCTTATCTGAAGGAGCATCATTGCTCATTTTATTTAGGGAGAGGGTAGAAAAACAAAAGAGACAGAGAAAGTAGAATCTCGACCATCAAGAAACAACTCCAACCCAATGGACAGATAAGAATGGTAGTTTGGTCATTAAATTCTACCATGAGTAATTCAAGATCTTCTCTGCATACCTTTTTAAGGATTTTGGTATTCACAAAGGGGACGTGACAAGGCTTGAGAATAGAATCAAATGATTCCTTTCTAAAGGAGAATTTCATGCGAGGACATGTTTGATGACCCCTTTGGCTAGGGTAGTTTCATCAAAAGCCTTGTATAGGGCATATATACTGTGGGACCTTCAATCATCATCAAAGGAAGGCAGATACATTGGCTGGAAATGAACCAAAGTATCATTTTGGGGTGTGGTTCCATGCAAGTCAGTCATTTTGTACTACGAGGCATGAAGTAGGTGGGTTTTTGGAATCAATCATTAGACAAATATTGATGAGATTCTTGTCACTAAAAATCCCATGACTGTGCCATCATAATCATCATCTATTGATATGCTATCTGCATGAAAAAAATATTATCATCAACCATCTTATCTATGGGAGATGTTGGAAGTTTCAGTTGCTCTTTAACTCCCAGGGCAAGGCCAGACTGGTGATATCCAAAATAGCAATGAGGAATCAAGCCTTTTTTGTGGAGAATTTTTGTGGATCATGTAAAATGACTGAAGTGCAATTCAAATAAGTGGACTTGCGGGGTTGTCTCAACCACCACCAATAGTCAAGAATATCTTCCCATATAAATAGTTTCTCAATGAGGGGGTTGGTTTAGGTTATTTCTTGCTTTCCATATATTCAGGCAAGTCACCTTATTAGATGTTGGATGTATCTCCCACTATGAAAGGATTTTGAACTCAAAAAGAGGAAAACCAAAAGCTAGTCTCACATTAGTTCAAAGCTCACAAATTAGGCTTGTAAAGTGATTGCATGGAAAATGCATTTGTATATGTCTGATTGTCATGATATTGATTGTTTTATGTCACTAGGAGTTTATCTACTTTTGGATTTGATCTTGGTGGTATCCTACCACTCCCATTTCAAGTATGGTTAGGGTTTTCGACCCATATGGAATTTGAATCACTTATTGTCATATGGGTATGTCATGAGACATGCTTCTATCCGCATGTTCTCTAGATTGGAGTCATGTGGAATGCTTTGTCGTTGATCTCAATTTGAAGCTTGATGAGGACATCGACTTGCTGAAAGAAAAGCTTTTTTCAGGTTATGTTAGCTTATTAGGCATGGTGGTATAGGGTAAGAGTTGACTTCTCCATCCTTATTGAGAGTATCCTTGATCCTATGATTGTGTGTTTTAGATTGGATAAGAATGACCTATTATCAAATTTTCATAAAGATGGACTTCTCTTCTAGTGATTGTTGGTATGTATGCCCTAAGAGCCAGTCATGTGATGATTGTAATGACATCTTGTAAAGAGTTTGATTAATAATAAAGGAAAGCTTCTAGTTTATTATGTTTTATTTCATTATCAGATAGTGATGTCATAAAATAAATGTATGAAAATTGATATTACTCAATGATGTATGTCTTCTGGTTGAGAACATGAATAATTAGTTCATAGATATGTTAATAGTATCTACATTCTTTTTATGTCCCTAGTTGGTTATTATTGTGAAAGGATACTAGACACAAATAACACATAAGACTAGAGTGTGTGTTGGTTGATAATAGAATCACATTAGTCATGATATGTGATATCAAACCAAATACATAGATTCTTATTAGAGAATTGTGTATTAGATAGACCCACCTTTAGAGTGATGCATGGAAACCATGATTGATAGTTAGAATCATCTCTCACAATGATGGTGGTGATTTTGGTTCTTAGACCTAAAATCACTAGACTTATCACATGATGTTACATCATCCACCATGACCTTGAATAAGGGTTGACATAAAGGTGGTGTTTGGGTGCATTGTGACACATTGGGGATGATTGTGAGTGATGTAGATGGGATTTATCCCTCCTACATGAGTTTGATATCATGGCCACTTGATAAGCGATATTTAGAAATGTATGTTTATGTCGATGTGAGTCAATATGTGATACTGAGATTACACATATCTCAGACATTCTACTCTAGTAAAAGGAACATGGATTGAACATTGAATAGGATGACAATTCCATTCCTTGAGTTCAATTTGGATATCAAAGACAAAGGAACTATACAATCATTATAACACCAATCATGGATTGTAGGTTGAAGTTGTTCTCCAACTTTCAAATTACTTGGGTAGCAATGGCGTCTTGCTAGATGCCACTCATTGCTTTTGATGTCATAAATTCATTGTGAACCTATAGGGTCACACACATAGGATACACTTGGTATAGGAATTTATTAATGAATGTAGTTTGAACTTGATTACTAAAGTGTTAGTTGTTCAATTTAAACAACAATGGTTGAAAGTTGACTGACTGGACTTTGAACTGACCAGTTCAAGTTTTGAACCAATCGATTCAAGTGTTAGGTCAATTGAACAAAAATTGATAATAAGAACCATGAGACAACCGGTTTAGTAAGTGAACTGATCAGCTCAGGTCTATGAACCGACTGGTTGGTTGATCAATTTGATTGGTTCAAGAATTTGTACTGACATCATGTTGTACATTAATCGAATATTAATTGCCAATACAATTACAATTGGGAAATATAGTGAAATGACAGTTCAAGGGTTGAGCAGATCATCTCACATGTGAGTCAACCATTTCAGTAGTGAACCAACCGATTCAGTAGTGAACTTATTAGTTTAACATTTGTAGATTCTAGAAAATCCATGAAATTATCACTTCAACTCCCACTCAGATTGGAAGTGTCGCCCCTGGCCCTCCTATAAATAGAGGGGTATTGGGGGCCTTCCAGAGACACAACAATAAGCTCTGATAATTGTTATCTTCTCATAGATGTGGTAGTATGAGAACTCAGGCAAGTTCTACCCATCAAAGGGAGGAATAACAAGGGAGAGACAATTGAAGGAAAGCAAGTTGATGCTAGCATGTCAACTAGGAGAGACAACTCCTTCTTGCTTGTTCATCTAGAATGATAGGAGTTCTCGTTGGTTTGTGTGGACTACTACAGAGGTGAGGAGGTTGTTTCCACCCGCTAGGAGACTTAGTCAACTGCCATCTATGGTTATCCACTGGGAGGTTGTTGTTGACAGTCATCGAGGTACAACTTGAAAAAAGGTACACACTATTGTAAGGGATTGTCACTGGACTTTCTCCAGGACCAGGTATAAATATTACAATCCTCCTTCCCATTATACAGTTGTTGATGCGATCTACTATTTAAGGGGAATATGGCAAGTTAATTTTTTATTTTTGCTACTTTATATGATGTCATATTTCCCAACAGTGATATGAGAGCCACATCAACTTACTATGTTTTGGTATTTAATTGATGCAATCAGATTTCTATTTTATAATTTACTTATTGCATACGACGTGAATACTTCAAAGGATTAATGTTCATATTTGATTAAATACCACAAGTCATCCCAACTAATATATCATTATACAGTTGTTGATGTGATCTACTATTTAAGGGGAATATGGCAAGTTAATTTTTTTTGCTACTTTATATGATGTCATATTTCCCAACAGTGATATGAGAGACACATCAATTTACTATGTTTTGGTTTTTAGTTGATGTGATCGGATTTCTATTTTATAATTTACTTATTGCATACGACGTGAATACTTCAAAGGATTAATGTTCATATCTGATTAAATACCACAAGTCATCCCAACTATTATATATATATATATATATATATATATATATATATATATATATATATATATATATATATATATATATATACATATACATACATACATATATATGCAATTTACATGTGTTGTCCTAAAATTGGTTTTGTTGGTGGATGTTTAGCATGGTTGTGGCCAATAACCCCTATATCTTTGTGTGTGGATGGTTTTTATTCCTATTTTATCTCAGTTTGCAAATTGAGCCTCAATCTTCTTTTCCATATGTAAAAGTATTAATTTTATCCTTCTTATGCTCTCCTTGAATGTAACTTGAGGTGTCACTATTACCATGTAACATGTTAAATAGGATTAGGATAGTTTTAATTTGTGTTATGACAAAGAGGACACTCAGCACCAAACGATCCACCCATTTTAGAAGATGACCGATCAACTAGAGGACTGAGGAGGCCACACAATAGGAGGAGTCAAGCTGATTAGTTAGGGGGGGGGGAATCGAGCGACTGGAGGTGTCCAAAATTTTTTTTGACCAATGACCAACTGACCTACCAAGAGGTGAGTCGATTGCTTCAAGAGTTGAGTCCATTGACCCATATTGGTTCAAGCATACATCTTCATCAACAACAAGTTTCTTCATGAGATGTAGACCTTAGGTGGTAGTATTTCCTTGTGGCTCCAAGGAATTACCATAGATATGGTCATAACTATTACTCATGTTTTATAATTGAATGTTTTCATTTGTGGGATATAGCATTATATGATCTGTACTATAAGTATGTGGTGATTGGATATATGTATATATGTATATAAATGTAAAATCCCTCAATATGATATTAAGTTTTATAAGCTTCCCATAATCAACATACATGAAAAACTTGATCGACTAAGCATAGGTTACACCAAAGCGTGGTGCATTGTCCATCTCGTGGAAGTGTGATGGTAGCTATATAGATCTGCTAAAGTAGGGTGCATGTCCTATCATGTTAGCTTTTGGGTCAGGCTTAACTAGGTGACCTTAATGAGATTAAGTACCTTGAAGCATGAAATGGATTGTGACAAAGATTTTTGCACACTATCTATCCAAGAGTTGTGAAATTGGAAAAAGTTGCCTACCTAAATAGTCAAGTTGTGGGAAATCAGTCAAAACTAACTCATGATTTGATGAAATATGGATCTTGTCTCACTAGAATATTGTACACTACAATCTTCCAAATTGTTAAGTGATGGTTATCAATTTAAACAAAATAGAGCGCTAATTAACTAAAAGTCTAATTAAACATCATTAAATTTTATTTTAATCAAATCCAATCAAAAGTGTTTTGACAAACTGTAAGTTTTCTCTTGTAGAAACAAACGATAATAGATAACATGTTTTCCTCACAATCGGTCCTTGAGAAGGACAAGTTGAATGGGAATAATGTCCATGACTGGTTTAGGGTGTTGAGAATTGTTCTCACACAAGAGTGCAAGCTCTATGTCCTGGAAACACTAGAGCCAGATGAACCTACTCCCACTATGCCTAAGACTAACATGGACACTTACAAGAAGCACTCTGAAGATTTCATGTATGGTGAGTTCTTGATAATGTATTGTACAGCCATAATTCTTTATCAACTCCATCCACATCCTCTGTCTCATGTTCAGCTCCTTCTTGGAAAAGATGTATTGTTGACTCTTGTGATCCCGTTAAGATTTGACACTTCTCTCCATATAGGTAGTGTCTTTAGATTTTCAAGGCAAGAACCATGGATGCTAACTCTAGTTCATGAGTTGGGTAGTTCTCCTTTTATTTCTTAAGATATTGAGAATAAAAAAATCACATTCTTTTTCTGCATCAGTACGCTTCCCAACCCCCATTCTTTGAAGCATCACAAGTAATGATGCAACCTTTTTCAAGCTCTAAAACACCAATTCTAAAACACTTGTCAGCTTCTCCTTCAACAACTAGAAAGAGCTTTAACACTTATCATCCCAAACAAAAGGAACACCATTCCTAGTCAGACTGGTCAATGGTAAAGCTACAACACTAAAGTTCTTAATGAATCTCCTATAGTATCCAGCCAAACCTAGGAAGCTTCGAACCTCAATCAATGTCTTACATTGCTCCCTCTCTCACACTGATTCCACCTTCTTAGGGTCTACACAAACATCCTATGCAAATATGGCATGCCCCAAAAAAGACACCTCAATCAACCAAAACTTGCACTTATTGAATTAATCATATAACCTATGTTGCCTCAAAAATTCCAACACATGGGAAGATGTTTCTCATTTGTTGACTATCTCTAGAGTATACCAAGATACTATCTATGAACACGACCACAAACTGGTCCTGGTACGATATGAACACCCTATTCGTCATGTCCATAAACAATGATGGTGCATTGGTTAGCTTAAACAGCATAACCACGAAGTCATAATTGACATACCTAGTCCTAAAATCTCTCTTAGGTATGTCATATGCCTTGATCCTCAAATTATGATACCATGACCTTAGTTCTATCTTGGAAATACTATAGAACCTCTTAATTGATCAAACAGATTATATATCCTTGGAAATATGTACTTGTTCTTCTTTGTGACGTTATTCAAATGAGGTAGTCTATGTAAAGCCTCGTAGACACATCCTTCTTCTTCACAAACAACATTAAAGCATCCCAAGGGGAAGTTGTTAGGCCATATGAAACCCTTTCCCAACAACTATTGCAACTACTTATTCAACTCCTTCATCTTAGCTAGTGCCATCCTATAGGGTGTATGTGCTATGGGTCACATGCCAAGGACTAGATTGTTTTCAAGATTAATCTCTCTTGTGGGTGGAACACATGGAAACTCATTGTGAAAAAAATTCTCAAACTCATGCACCACATGCACATCATGGGTACCAGGACTCCTTACCTTGGTATCCACTACAAGTGCTAAGAAAGCTTCACATCCTTTTCTTGTTAACTTCTTTGCTATCACTTCTGACATCAGACAAGTGGGAAGAATCTTCCTATCTCCTTTGAAAGTCCAAGAGGTATCCCCATCATAAAAGGTTGCAAATTTGGAACCATGGTCCAAAACAACCTCATGCTTCTCCAAGGTATCCATCCCTAGGATCACATCAAATCCATGCATTCCAAGTGGCATAAGATCCACATGAAGGGTGTGTCTTGAAAAAGAAAGAACACGAGATGGACACACTTCCTGCAGGATGACAGAACCAACCAAGGGGTTTCTAACAAAAGATTAGCTCAACTACAACATGCAAGTTACAACTAGTTATCACCTCCCTAGTGAGAAATGAGTGTGTCACACTCAAGTTAACCAGAATCAATAAATATGTAGATGCAGATAAGTTAGAATAAAAATGTTACATCTGACCTAATATGACCTACATGATGGCCACTCCATTCGTCTGAATCACATCATAAAATTTTGTCATTGCATGTTGTCGTCCTCGACATCTACTAGTTGGTCCCGAAGATTGCACCTCTGATGACTAGCCATGTCCTCTACTTCCACCACTACTCTACTATTATTTCTATTGTGAACCATGTTGGCTCTACCGCACCTGTTGTGTAACCTCCTGGTTCTTCATATGGAAATACCAGCTCACATGTCCAACTTATAGCATGTCCTTGTATCATATTGCAGCCT
The DNA here is from genome assembly GCA_963693085.1 of Alisma plantago-aquatica. Taxonomy (NCBI): domain Eukaryota; kingdom Viridiplantae; phylum Streptophyta; class Magnoliopsida; order Alismatales; family Alismataceae; genus Alisma; species Alisma plantago-aquatica. Next base: position 1,036,953,774 of record OY856409.1, read on the forward strand.
AGAAAACCCTATAATAGACACAAAACCAGTGCTATTCACCCCAGCTGGAAGAAAGCTACAAGCTCTCCCTTTTCTAGGAGATCATTGTGACTGTACTTGTGTCCTTGTATCAAGAAAAGTCGACCTCTATTGTGATTATTGGTACTCTAGCAAGGAGAACACTGGTTTCTTGAAACTTCTACATGATTGTCCTTGGAATTGGGTTGATCTTTTTCTAGCATTGGCTTCTTGTTGGTCCACAGTTGTCCTCTCTATACTTCTCACAAATTCCATAAAGGTAGAAAACTTCTCCCAGGACTCCAAGGCAAATGGCACATGTTCCAACTCAATGTTCAAGACTTTCTCAAGCCTTAAAATCCTTTCCTTATCCATCACCACCATGTGAGGATAGAACCTCAACAACTCCCTAAACTTCACCTTGTATTCATTCGTAGACCATGATCCTTCTCACTAGAGTTCAAACTGAGCCATCTTCTCCTCTAGATATGTCTCCAGAAAGTAATAATTCATAAACTCTCGCCAAAACTCCTCCCAACTGACCACCTCACTTGGTATCTTCTCTTAGTCGATAGCCCACCAGTGGACATTGCTACCCTTCAGAAGGCAAATTTCATGCTTCACCTTATCCTCCTCAAAGATATTCAAGATCTTGAATGTCTTCTTCAACTTTGTTAACCACATGTCTTCTTTGTTCGGCTCAATTGTGCCTACATACTTCATGGATCCCACACATTTCAGTATCTTAAAGATCTTTCCTTGACCTTGAGACTCGATATTGGTGAGAGTTACCCTCGGTTGAGGTGTCAGTGCTCTATCAGCCATATGCATGACCATTGCCATTGACTGCTTGAAAAGAGATTCAAAAGCTGGATCAACTATGGTTGAAGGGTCCAATAGAGGATGAATGTGCTATTCTGGCCCCCATCTCGGGTACTATTCCATCTTGTACCCGTCTCCTACCGCCACCTTAAGGTGCCACACAACTACTCTTAGCATGTTCTTCATGTTCTCCAGACATATTTACATAACCATAAACTTTGGTTAGACATGTTGGATTGCATAAGAATAGATACAACCATAAACTTTGGTTAGACATGTTGGATGCATAAGAATAGATACAACAACCTAAGTCATTTGTCCTTGTAGACTCAACAAGCCTAAGGCTCTAATGCTACCACATGTGGCAACCCACAATGCTAGATGAGATTACTCAAAATCAAATCGACATTTAAGCGCTAATTAAACACATTACCAAGATGATACATAATTAAAATCAAATAAAATTTCAAACCTTTCATAAGAAACATTTACACCCAAGTCCAACTTCTCACACACACACACACAAACACGCACACACACACATACAAACACACACACACACACACACACACACACATATATATATATATATATATATATATATATATATATATATATATATATATATATGTGTGTGTGTGTGTATGTATGTATGTATGTATGTATATATGTGTATATATATGTATATATATATCAATACCAAGTATCTTTACAAAGGTTCCATGGCCTCTACATGTAAACAAAGATGTTGTACATATATTTACAACATCTACATTATCCATGGTGCACTGACAAAATCTTGAGTCAATATACATGATATACCAAACCCCCTGCCTGGACTTGAGAGTACATGGATGACTCTAGGACTCTACATCACCCAACTAACGTCTATGCCTCTATTGATCTTCAAACAATTCCTCCTCGCTCATGGGTCTGACCGCATTGTTGATCACCTAAAAAGGGTGTGGAAACTCACAAGGTGAGACCCATGTCCTAGTGATACGATAGAACCTTGAAATAACTTCTATCGAGTACAAGAAGATTTAATAATTTAAAACAATTAAGATAGATAGTATAACATAGATGAAAGATTGTGTAGTTTACTTAATATGATCCACTATAGTTGAAGGTACACATATAGTTAATTACACTTGCTAGGATACGAATCACATATAATATTAGCAAGAAAAAAAATCAATAATTATCATCTACGGTGATATACCAAATAATCCTAACGAATATACCACATGACTGAATTACACCTTCTATTAAGCCCTAGGTCGTCGTTTGAGGCATACCACTCAAACTTCTAGTTGATCGTTACAAAGTCACAATCAACCCCGTATAAGATCTAAGATGACCAAAATCCTAAAGATATTTTCCCCTCGATTAGTACAAGTAACAACTGTAGTGTCACATCAACCCAACTACAAAAACAACCTAGTTTGTCTTGGGTACATAGGACATGACACCAAAAACCAAGATATAAACTCTCAAATCCAAGTTACGAACACACTCACTCTCAATCAAAACCAAAAATCTAAGTCACAATCGCAACTGTTCTCTAATACCTTGGGACCAGGATGACAAGGATATACCCTTCCTACACCCGCTTATATTGAACAATATATGACTTTGGTATCCTTTCAGTTTACTTGTGTTACTTTCCAGTAAGATTAGACATTGAGATAATTCTACATTCTTAGGGCCTACATGGTTAAGGTTACACTTGGTTACTAAAATCATTTCAGATATTTTTTATTGTGTCAATCAAGTTACATATGAACACCTAATAGATTCTTACAAAATAATTTGAGGATTGCACCTTCAAAAGGTATAAAACGTACAAAATAGTTTCATATCACTTCATTCAGACGTATGTATCCATCCTTGGTCGTTAAGAAAATGAAGCCATGGATTAGGACATGTAAAAATTCATTATGGCACTTAGACCCAAAACGGTAATAACTTCATGTAGGAGCATCACCAACATTTGAAACTTTACAGAGAGCTTAGTGTGTCATAAACAAGACAACACCCAAAATTTCATCATAAAGTTCCAATGGACATAAGAGTTATAGCATTTCTAAGAAATTGACAACCATATGCTCAAAACCTATTATGGATGAGTTGTCTTCAATACTAGGGTTTCATCCAACCATCATTACAACACTATAATATTGATTATAGATCCTAAAATTTGCATAGGACTCTCATCATATAGCAAGGAATAATACATGGGTCGGATTTTCTTTTTATTTGAGACTAAAACTCCATAAGAACAACATTTTCAGGAGTCATTATACTTATATTTTGAATTTCAGACCTTTCACAATCAAAGAAAGATTCCCTTTGTCATAGAAAATGTTCATAGAGACTAGATAAAACTTAACAACTTGTATTATCATCTTTCTATGGAAAAAATAGTACTTGAAAAAATCATCCATCAACATTTCACAGATTTCTAGAGCAAGATTCAAGTCATACATGTAGAAAGTAGGCAATAAATTATTTTAAAGTTATGACCCTAAAACCAAAGTCCAAAAGGTGAAACCCTAAAATAAGCAACAAAGTAGCAATCTTGATCCACCAAAATTCTAAGAACGATGTGTATCTAAGACAAAAAGAGACAAAAAGAAAGTTCTTCATCCAGATGCACAAGTTTCCAACAAGGAACACCATGAACCTCGACCATGGTAGGAGAGGGAGAAAGGAGAAACAATAAGAAAATCAGTTAAGGAAATAATATCTTTCATGAAGAAAACAAGAATATTGTCAAAATCCATTGAATTGTCCAATGAAAACTTGATTTAGCACATGCATTCACAAACAACATCTCAATGGATCTGAGGGTCCTTTGTCGATCTCATAGAGATTTTCATCAAGATCCTTCAAGTGCGACTATTGATCCACCAAAAAAATGTAAGGAAAGAAGGAAGTGAGGTATCTATAGAGGTGGGTCAAAAGACTGGCTCCCTCTCGGTCAGAAAACACATTGGGCTACGGCTCAAAAACTTGTCAATCAATTCCTGGTTGTCAGATAGGCACACAAATAAGCTTCTTTGACCACATTAAATCACTTCCTCAACCCACAAGCTCATTGACACAAGGGCAAACTATTCACTCGTCAACTAGAAACTCGTTGGTCAACCAAACTAATTGACTCAAAACTTTATCTGTCAGTCCTCCCTTGAATAGATATCATGAGTCAATCCTCAAGCTAACAGTAGCAGGGGACAATTCAACCTATCTGACGGTGATCAAGGGTTTCATTAACTAGTTTTTTTTAGAACTCTAGTCCATAGACGCAGCAAGATAGTTGAATACATCAATCATCAAGTCATCACCAACAAAAATAAAACACTACTACTAACATGTGTGTATACATATATAAACCCCATAAAATGAAGTTTAAAAGCATCCAAAGGAGAATAAATTTTACATGTTTCTTAAGAACTTCAAGTCACAACTTAAGCAAGTGTTAAAATAAGTTTATATCCCCAAAAATGGGTACATTGCACAAAACTCCACAAATTACATAAGCATGTAAAATTTGAGCAAAGAAGGTATGATTTGACTCAAATTTTAAACGTAGCTTTATCAACTAGTATTGTTGTGATAACCTGGATCTTTATCTCTCCACCTCATGCCCTTTATCTCTCTATTAGTGACTCACATCAATCAATTTGAAAAAAATCATATAGTGTGATTGTTTTTATGCTTAAGTGTAGTCACCTTGGTCTCTTGTCTCTTTATGTGACATTAGAATCCATATTGACCTTAGTACATCATGCTTTTTCTTTCGAGTTTTAACCTCATCAACATGATCACCTTACTCCAATATGTATCCAATGTGGTAGTTCTTCCAATTATCTTTCCAAGGGTGTAAGAAATGCCCTAATCGGGCAATCATAGCCCAAGTTATGGGCCTTTCAAGTTTACCTCATTTTCTCTTGACTCAATTTGATTTATATTCAAGTTTACACCCTTATTGGGCCGAATTGTGGGTGTAAGGCCCCTGATCTATCTTAATGTTAGTTTGTGATTACCTTGCTGAATAATATGGTTAGAACCATTCTCTAATCCTTTGGGATGTTTTGTTATCATGTGACAAGCTTATGTTTCAAATTTGGTCATGTTTGAATATTGTTTGAGTTATGTTTGCTTATTTTGGACCAAAATACAATTTACCCAAGTTGAGGGGTTATTTTGCAATTTGTCACATGTTGAGTGTAACCTTAGTGGTTTAGCATCATAATACAGAGAATGATTCTATGGGGCACCTTGTTAGACCTTGGTTTATGAGGTGGCATCATGTGGTGACGTTAGGGTTTTGATGGTGTTGACCGTGTTGAGCTTGCCTAAGTATAGCGACCCTATGTCTCAACCTCATGGTTTATTTTGGGAGTGTCTTGATTGAGACACCCTTCCTTGATGGTTTTTGTCTCAACCTATATGGTCTTGGATGTATGGTCTCGACCGAGACAATCTAGAGATGGTGGGTCGAGATAGTTCATCCTCTAGTGTCTCGACCATGTGCATATGTGAGCTAGGGTTTTGAACTAGACATGTATAAGGAAGTATCTTGACCGATCTATGCTCATGACACTTTTTCTATATAAGCATAAACATTTCAAATATTTCATGTGATTGGAGGAAAGGCGTTTTCTTTGAAGGGCATGTGCCCCTTGATGGTCTATTATGTTGACACATCATAAACCTTCTACTTCCCTCCTCCTTTGGGTATATAACCCCTTTTCTTCACACATGAGCAATCTTTTCAGCCCTACACTCTTTCTCCTTCCTTTGGATCGTCCTTTGAGCATTGGGAGCAAGGAATATTAGATCTTGAAGCTTGGGTGGACGATTCACCTTGCATGTTGAAGATCTAGTGCTAGATCAACTCTTTGATGGTGGTTTCTTCTTCTCTTAGTAAGTGATTCTAAACTCTGGTCATGTTTCCCCTCCTCTAAGACCTCCATAATCATTTTCTTCCTCATTCTTGGGCTATGGATCATTCATGATGGTTGTTTGAGAGGAACGCCTCCTCATAAGGAGTCATAGACCATCTTTGGCATGGTGAACCCAAGTGAAAGGATGATTCCTTCTCTTTTCCCTTTCTTTCTTGGTTCAGCCTAGAACTATTTTCCCTCTTCCCTGAACTCTATGGTGACCATGGTTTCTTTCTCTTTTTAAGGTGACCTTTTTTCGAAGTGTTGGAATTTGGTTGAGGATCTTGGAGCTTGGGTCTTGGGATGTTTTTTCTTTCTAAAACATGCGGGTTACATAACTTTTCCCACCTCTATTTTGGCATCCTAAACCTGATCATATGTTGTTATTATACTTATTCAAAATGTGTTCTTGATGATGCAAGAAACAATACGTTTAGGATTTAGCTTGTGGATTATTCTTGAAGAGTTTATCTTTATTATAAACCCTAAAAGCTATGTAGTTGAGTTGTAGTAAATGGAAGATGATGTGTTTCATTTTAATCTTTATCTATGGAATCATGCTATTATCTTTATGGTTAGTTGGTACTTGAATAAGAAGAAGTTTTGATATATTTATATGCACAAGAATCTTAGTTTTCTCTTCCTATACATAGATCTTTTTTATTAAGTACTATGAATAAGTCCTAGGGTTTGATTAACACTATTGTTTAAGGTGTTATTCACCATGTTGGCATTTGGTATCCTTTGATGTTAATCATCTGTCTCGACCCAGTTTGGATCTGTTTAGATAAAGGGCATATATCTATTTTGTGGGTGACATGACCGTTGGAATTCCTTACAGTCAAAAGACCATGTTACGATGGCCAATGCACCTAGTTGGTTGTACTTCAACTTTGATGCACGGTCACTCAATCTTTCTGGTTGATGTTGTGGTCAAGATGGCTATGTTTAAAGGTCTAGACATATGTTAAGGTCATGTCATGGTCTTAACAGGCTTGGGATGAGTTGGTTTCGATCGTAACATCTTGGTGTTAGCTGGTTAACACACCATGGTTTAGTAACAGTCATAATGCCATGTGCAAATGACTCAGTTGAGACATAGTGTTACTACGCTAGATGTGTTACAGGTCACAATGTCAAGTTATGTATGTTGTGGACAAGACAGACCTTGTGTGTGTCACGGGAAAAACAGGCCTTGCATGCATCACGAGCGAAACAAGCACTACATGCGTCGTGGGCGAGATAGGTGTTGCACGCGGCGCGGGACGTGACACACACACATTGCACGTGTTGCAAGTGGTGATACCATGTTGAGTGATCAATATTGATACATATAGTATGTGCATGGACACTAACCAATGTAATGAAATATATTTGATGAAATGTTTATAAATGGATAATAATTAATGACGGTGCTTAATCCTAGTGCTTTCCAAACATGTGTGATATGATGGGATTAGGGTTTAGTGGTTGAATAACGTTATGAAAACCCTAATGGGCTATGATCAAACCCTAACCCTAATCATGGGATAATATGATAATGTCTTCATTCTACCTGAGGATTTGTATCCTATGATAGTGTTCCTCTTCCCTATTTATGTAACCCTAACCTTATGGATTAGACTAATGGAATAGCTATGTATGTACTATGGTGAGCCTTGTAAAATACAGTGTGGTGTTTATAAACATTTCTGGGATATAAGGTGTAATCATTCGTGCAAGAACTATATGAATGGGTCTAATGACCTAATAAGTGCCTTGTGTATAATTTGAGGTGAAATACTCTATAGATGTGATTGAGGGATCGGCATCCCATTGTGATGTGATATAGTTAATGAACTTGTAAGTGATAGTAATATAAGTGTCATGTAATGACGAGACACCATGTTGATGCATTGTTATTACACTTATATGATACATGGTAGCAACACATGTATGACATAATGAGATGATACACCTACACATGAATATAAAGGAGATTCTTAATGTTATTAATATCATGACCTAATCAGGAATCAATTATTATGTTGAACTCTAATATGCTCCAAGAGAGTGTGAGGTGACTCAATTAGGGTTTGTTGCTACCATCATAGTGAAACTCTAAATGTACACGTGAGTACACACTAACCCTAATCCTAGGGTATGTTATAGTTATTGAACATGCATGAATTAATAGAATGTGATTATACTCTCCCTCTCCTATTTGTATGATTCTATATTGTATGTTAATTAAGTGGCATAGCATATGCATTCTATGAAGATGATTAAATGATACTAGATGATGGTCATGAACCTTGATGAAGTGTACTAGAATTGTGAATATATGAATGCTCACCCTTAGGTATAATTTATAGTGCTTAACCCTAATACACTCCAAACTTGTAGGAGGTAATGAAACTAGAGATTGATAAATAAATAATGCCATGGAACCCTGTCTGGTTAAGCATGAAATCCTAACCCTAAATTGAGGGGACATATGATGTATTTCTTACATTGCCTAAAGTGTTTAATATGATGAAATAACAACGAGTGTTCTCTCTCTATTTGTATAACGATTGATTTTTTATTTGAGATGATTATCATAGCTAATGATTGATATGGTGTATATGTGATGTGATATAGGTAATGCTTATATGCCTGATAGGCATGATATGATGGTTAACATAGCTAATGATTGCTATGGTATATATATGATGTGATATTGGTGAAGCTTATATGCCTACTGAGGCATGATGAGATGATAATGAGTTACCAGAATGATGTGATTGGTCTTATGGCCTAGTGAAGGCTTAATGCCTGGTGTGAGGTTATATCCACCGATGATGTGATAAGGGATTATTATCCCCAGTGATGTAATGATGAGATTAGCCTGATATGGTAGTGTTAACTGATGGTGATGTTGATGGCCTTGTTTGAAGGTGAGACATTATTTCCCTGACATGATGTGACAAGTTCACACTTTATAATTTTGATATCTTCTGAAGTTGTTTCATAAGTTATGCTTGCTAAATTAAATTAGGGTTTTGTATTTCCACATGTATGATGGAGCCTTAATTCACCCAATTGGCATAACTAATAAAGTGAAACCTTAACCATGTAGTTTCCTTGTAGCATAGATCCATCTTCAATGTTAGTATCTAGCTAGATGGTGAAATGAGTAACTCCTATGGGAGACTCAAAGCGCATATTGTTGAATATGCGGGGTATCAATGGAGGTATCTCCCTCTATCCTTAAAATGTTGAAATAGTGGTATAATGTTGAATTATAGAACAGACATGCGTGAGCTTGTTCTCTAGCGTTGTGTTATGTACCAAGATAGTCTAGTTGTTTTATAGGATCATTTCTTTGACTATGAGTTGTTATCTTTATAGGACTATAGCTTTGGCTATAAGTTGTTGTCTTTGTAGTTTGACTATATGTGGCTGTGTTGCAGACTTGTTTTGACTGAGTAGTTTTGGTGATGATCATGGAGTCTGGCTCATCTATTGATCTTGTATGGTAATTATTTCGACTTCATAGTGGTCAGTTGGATTTGAGTGGTACACCTCAAATCTTCAGGGCATAATAATTAAAGATGTAACACAGTCGTGTAGTGTTATTACTTAGGGTCATATACGAATAACATGAGATGACCCCCTCGATGTGTTTCTTATACTATTTATTTTATAGCAGTTATACATTTTCTTCATATTCCTTTTTAAGGCATATGATGATATACTGTTTAGTGTAGATGCCTTAATTGCTTAAACTGTGATAATTGTCATGTTTATATCATTGAGCTGAATCTGCTCATCTATTAATAGTATAACTTCTTGTTTTAGTTATATGTGCTTATAATAGATGTTGGTTGAGAGTTATATTAATCATTGGGACGTTTGGTCTCACCCATGGGTTCCACAACTGTTTAGGTGGATGTGCACATTGAGATAGAGTTTGTGCGGATGAGACTGATAACAAAGTGAAGTTGTAGTTGTTGATTCATGGATATGCAGCTAGCATCTAGTAATAGAGTCATATGTGTCATCCTTGTACATCTATGTCCTTGGGAGTGTTTTGTGAATGTTGTACATCAATTGGAGTTTTTAGCTATATGCCATAGTGTTATAGACATGCTCTGTATACATGAACAGGTGATCATATGTAACAAGGTGTGGCTAGTTAGCCAGTGAACAATGAGATGTAATGTCTTTGGCATTGAATGAAATATGTGTGGCACAAGTTGATGCCTTCAATTGTGAATTGTTCAATTTGAAATCCTGCTATGGAATTGGTTTTAATTTACCCTATTTTGTGGTAGTATAGTTATTAGTGTTAATTACACGCTTTGTTTTGGGTAATCTCATTTTGTGTGGCAAAGGGTGTGACATTTTGTGGTATGAGAGCTATAGGTTTGCTAAGTCTATAGGGATACTAGGACTAGGACTAGGATGATGCCTAAGTTGAGAACATGATATAAAATTTGGTGCATACTACCAAACCTCAATACTTGAGTGCCCTATCCATGTATTCAAATGTGTAAGGAAAAGTAAGTATGGAACTCTTAGATTGATTTCTTTATGATTACTCTGATCAAGTAGTCATTTTGAACAGTCTAAAGAGCATGACAAATCATGAATCATGGTGTTAATACCTATATCTTGTACTAAAGAGGATAATAACTACATCATAATTTAAAAAACATTAATGTTTGGTAATTAAAAGAGAGAGATATACGACACCATGAAACTTGAATTTGAGCATAAGCTATGAGAAGTTTATGAAGTTGTAATTTCAAGAAGTTTATAAAACAAAAGATAGATAAATCTATGTCAATGAAGTAAGTCAAGGTGTAAAATCCATGTATAATGGAGAGAACTCATGAGATAAGTATCATAAGGAGTCAAATAATGTCTGAGTAAAGTGGAACCTGAGTCAATCTCATACCAACATATGTATATAAGAAAGTATAAGGTGCAATACTTATGACATGGGAAAGAAAATAAAGGAGATAATCCCTAAACAATAAAGAACATGTGAAAAATAATGATTGATCTCTTGATATAGAGTTGTAAAAGATGATAACACATGGGTATATACATGAAAGTGATGAACAATTAATAAAGAAGGAGTAATGTTAGGTGTTCATCTTTATAATTCCTATGTTGATGGCAAGGAAACTAAGATGAAATAGGTTAAAATGACACATGAGCAGTCATGGACCTGTGTAATAACAAAAGAGAGTTAGGTAACCCCTTCCCCTAGCTAGAAATCATGGGGTAGTATTGTGGTATTTAGGGAAGTATGTTCCCTTAGTATTCTTTCTTTCCAAGGATGTGACATCCAAGTGAGTCTTGTATCACCTAATGTGCATGGTTTTGATGTGACCTTGAGATGAATACTTTAGAAAGTATTAGTTGGGCTTGGAATTTAGTCCCAAGATGGTGACATCTGTGAATGATGACGTTTTGTGAATCTTCCAAAATGATAGGAAGATTCTTCTGACATGTTTGGTATCGATAGCAACAACTGAAAAACTAATTGGAAGGGAATGTGATGTATTTTGACACATGTGATGGATACTAAGGTGAGGAATCCTAGTATCCAAGAGGTGTCTGTTGTATGAAAGTTTGGGAATATGTTTCCTAATGAGTTTTTTACTTCCTAGACATATTGACTTTGAGATCAATGTGAATATAGGTACCCAACCTATAGTATATACATCATATGTTTGGGGTTTATGCATTGTATATGATGACGAGGAAGGGATGCAAAGTTGAAGAGAGAGGTGCAAGATCTGTATGGGAAGAGAGTTTTCTTAGACCAAGCACACCTCCTCAGAGTGATCCTGTTGTGTTTGTATAGGAGAAGTAAGGATCCATGAGAATGAGCATTGGTTATAGATAGATGAACAGGGTGTTCAAGCCCCAACTAGATCAGTTTTTCATGATATTTAAGTATAACATCTTGATTTATTCCAAAGGTGTATTGAAATCATGATAATATAATTGTGCATTAGAGTTAGTGCTTCCAGAACATGAAAGGGTTATGTAATATAATGTGATGCATCAAGGAATGGATTGGTTTGTAGATATCTTGAGTAGAAGTTTCCTTCATCATCTGCTTTGTAGGCACAAGTGTATTCTTTAGTGTACCATGAGAGAGACATGTGATCTCCTTATAGAAGATGGATGTACAATTAAAGATATCTAAGTTGGCAAACTGATCAGCCCAGTTACAAGTAGATCTAGTGATGAGTAAACATATCAGAGTATCACAGCAAAAGCGTGATGGCTACCATGACTCAGTGAATGGAACAATGTACTATCATGATAAGAATAGATGTGCCAGGTGCTAATACATTGGATACATTAGTTCTAGAGGAAGTTTACTCTTAAATATATGTGATTGAAATTCAATACAACATTTTCATATACAAATAGAAAAAGGCAATCTATAGTTGGAATCACTACTTGAACTACCTAGATTACATCCAATGTTTCATGTCTCTGGATGAGGAGAGATGACTATATGGAGTTAGATAAGAATGTGTCTTAGATGGAAGATCATGTGTACATCCTGATAGTAGGATCAAGAATTTAAGAGAGAGGTTATTCCCTCTGGCAAAGATTTTATGATATCACAATTATGTTGAGGAGAAGATATGAAGGAAGTACCTCTCTCTTTTCACCAGGGATTTTGGGGGTGAATTCCTTGTTAGGGTTTATTATTGTAAGGACCTTGACCTATCTTAATGTTAATTTGTGCTTACCTTGCTTAATAATATTCTTAGAACCTTGCTTGAATCCTTTGGGATGTTTTTTTTATCATGTGACAACCTTATGTTTCAAGTTTGGTCATGTTTGAATGTTGTTTGAGCTATGTTTGCTTATTTTGGACCAAAATGAAATTTACCCAAGTTAAGGGGTTATATTGAAATTTGTCACATGTTGAGTGTTCCTTTAGTGCTTTATCATCATAATACATAGAATTATTCTATGGGGTGCCTTGTTAGACCTTAGTTGGTGAGGTGGCATCATGTGGTGATGTTAGGGTTTTTAGGGTTTTGATGGTGTTGACCCTATTGAGCTTGCTTAAGTATAGTGACCCTATGTCTCGAACTCATGGTGTCTTTTGGGATTGTATCAATCAAGACACCCTCCCTTGATGTTTTTTTCTTGACCTAGATGGTCTTGGATGTATGGTCTCGACTGAGACAACCTAGAGATGGTGGGTCGAGACACTTTGTCCACTAGTGTCTCGACCATGTGCATATGTAAGATAGGGTTTTGACCTATACATGTATAAGGAAGTGTCTCGACCGACCTACGGTCATGACACTTTTTCTAGATAAGTATAACAATTTAAAATAGTGCATGTGAGTGGAGGAAAGGCTTTTTCTTTGAAGGACATGTGTCCCTTAATGGTCTATTATGTTGACATATCATAAACCTTCTACTTCACTCCTCCTTTGGGTATATAACCACTTTTCTTCACACATGAGAAATATTTTTTCCATGCACTCTTTCTCATTCCTTTGGAACGTCCTTGGAGCATTGGGAGCAAGGAAGATTAGATATTGAAGCTTGGGTGGTCGATTCACCATACATGTTGAAGATCTAGTGCTAGATCAACTCTTTGGTGATTATTACTTAGAGATTCTTCTCTTGGTAAGTGATCCTAAACTCTAATCATGTTTCCCCTCTTCTAAGGCATCCATCATCTTCTTCTTTCTTAGTCTTGGGATATGGGTCATTCATGATGGTTGTTTGAGAGGAACTCCTCATAAGGAGACATAGAACATGTTTGACATTGTGAACCCAAGTGAAAGGATGATTCCTTCTCTTTTCCCTTTCTTTATTGGTTTGGCCAAGAACTATTTTCCATCTTTCTTGAACTCTATGGTGACCATGGCTTCTTTCTCTATTTGAGGTGACCTTTAGCCGAAGTGTTGGAGTTTGGTTGAAGATCTTGGAGCTTGGATCTTGGGAGGTTCTTTCTTTCCAAAACAGGCGGGTTATATAACTTTTCCCACCTCTATTATTGGCATCCTAAACCTGATCATATGTTTATATTCTACTTATTCAAAATGTGTTCTTAATGATGGAAGAAACAATACATTTAGGGTTTAGATTGTGGAGTATTCTTGAAGAGAATATCTTTCTTATAAACCCTAAAAGCTATGGACTCTAAGTTGTAGTAAATGGAAGATGATGTGTTTTATTTGAATCCTTATCTATGGAACCATGCTTTTATCTTTATGGTTTGTTGATACTTGAATAATAGGAAGTTTTGATCTATTTATATTCACAAGAATTAGAGTTTTCTCTTCTTATACATAGCTCTTTTTTATTAAGTGCCATGATCATGTCCTAGGGTTTGATTAACACTGTGGTTTAATGTGTTATTCACCTTGTTGGTGTTTGGTAACCTTTGATGTTAATCATCTATCTTGACCCAGTTTGGATCTATTTAGATAAAGGTCATATAGCTATTTTGTGGGTGAGATGACCGTTGGACTTCCTTAGGTTCGAAATACCATGTTGTCTAATGGTAGAAACACCATGTTAAGATGGTCACTACACCTAGCTGGTTGTGACAAAGTGTTTTTGCATGGCCACTCAAGCCTATTGGTTGACGTTGTGGTCAGATGTCTATGTTTAAAGGTCCAAACATATGTTAAGGTCATGTCATGGTCATAACAGGCTTCGGATGAGATGGCTTTGGTGGTAACTTTCAGAACCCGTTACACTAAATGAGATTACTCAAAACGTAAAACAAAATCAATCACTAATTAATCACATACCCAAAAATATGTGTAAATTAAAACTGATTTAAACATCAACACCCACTCAAAAATATTTGCATAAGAGCCCAACATCTTTCTTGTATCCATACTATGCTGAAAATTAGATACAAAATGTTCTATCGTCTTAGCCACAACATATATATATGGGAGAACAATAATCATATATGCCAAAAAAACAAGCATTAATATGCTAACAAAAGTTCGATTTATTTGAAACACCATATACAAACTTTTCCTGCCCGGACCTGAGAGTACAGGGATGACTCTAGGACACACTAGACATCTAACAACTTTCTTAAAGATTCATTACTATAGCTCCTCTTTGCTGCCACATGTTTGTTTTCGTCACTTCCAATTACCTAAAAAAGTGTGGTGAACCACAAGAGTGAGACCCATGTCCCAGCAAGAGATATAACATCCAACAACATTTATTGATTAAAACATTTTTAAGTAATTAAGCAATTAAGAAATTTAATAAAATATAACAAATAAGATCAGCAATACTGATGATTAACAAAATACATAAAGGAGCAAATAATAACTACATCATTAGCCAAACTATCATCCTTTATCTTGTTGACAATATAAGCAATTCAGTAGCATATGCATATCTAGCATCATGAGCAAGTCTAGTAACATAGCATAGCATGAGCATGTCTAATTGGTTGAACATATCAACATCATAAGAAGAGCTAACAACATAAACACAACTACCTGGATAAGCATGATTAGCAGAATATGCATCTCTAGTTACAAAGGCATGGCTAGCATGCTAAACATAACTAACAACATGAGATACCTAGAATCATGATGATAATCAGCAGTAGCAGTATAGTTATCAACATAAGTATGGCTTCTGTATGTATGCATCTACAATCTAAGCATATCCACAACATAAGTATATTTACTATCTCTTAATTACATTAAGCCTCATCTTTATGTAAATATAACAAACAAGGGTTATCATCCAATGTGAAGCATCATGTATAACCCTAAACAGATATACTATACAGTTGTATTACATCTTTTATTATGCCCTGGGGAATTTGAATCGTACCATTCAAAGTCCAACTTACCCCTGCAAAGGGCTATTCGGTTCCATACAAGATCTAGGAGTGTCAGTATCCTAAGATCTCTTCCCCTCGATCAGTATGAGTAAAAAGGCAATGACATATCACTCAAAGTAGCCACCACAGTGACATATAGTCAAGCTGATAACCACTAGTCCAGCCTTGGTACAGGTCACAGCACTAGAAACTAGGGTATTCAAACCCAATCATTGAGGTACAAGTGCAGTTGTCCACTAATCACATCATGTTATAATCACCAAGACACGACCGCAGCCGTTCTCAATCACATCAGATGTATGAGGCATGACCATAGCCAACCTCCACAATCTGCATTGTGGATGACAAGGATATATCCTCAATCTGCCACCCCCACATACTCAACAGTATGTGCTCTGAGTTTCCCTTAGGAATCCTCGCTTCACCATCTAGCAAGTTCTGACACTGAAGATGGTTCTACGGCACAGGGCACTACATGATTAGAGTTGCACTTGATTAGTTATGCCAATTGAGTGAATTAAGGCTGCATCAAACAAGTGGAAATACATACCCTAATTCACTTCTAGCAAGCATATAAATATCAAAACTTGAAAAGATATAAAACGTATGAAACATAATTTCTCATCTCATCATTACATGGTACTATTCACTTACCATTCAAGAGACTACACTAGTCATTATATTATCACAAGATATAAATCCTTTTTACAATATCACAGAGTATCAACCCTTATCAACATAAGAGGATTACACCTCATTTAGGGCTCAACCATTCCCAAAGGTCATTAAGAGCATCATAATATCACAGGATATAAATACTTTTCACAATATCATAGGGTATCAATCGTTATCAACACAAGAGGATTACACCTCATTCAGGGCTCAACCATGCCCAAAGGTCATTAAGACCATCAAAATATTCCCTGCAAGATCATCATTATCTTTGCATGCCTTATAACAAGGCACAAAAACACTTATATATAATACACCGAATCAGCACATTATTGCATTTCTGAGCTAGGAGATGTTCATAAACAATCATAGCAGGGTCATATCAACATTAAGAACATTCCTTTAATTCATCAACATGTAAGGAATCTAGATATGATTACCCTCATCATAATCATAATGCACATGTTTAGCATAACAAAGTATCAACCTTGTGTCTATGATAACCACCAATTAACACATTAAGGTTATGATCATGTTAAGGAGGTTATTCCACCATCATTCCATCATATAAGAATGTTAAACATGAATACTCATATTTATCTAATTGCATTAGAGTTAGGTTCAACGTGATAAATTATATCAATGTTACTAATCAGCATTATACCCAAACCCTAACTCACGACATCCCCATTGGATCATGGATGCATAAGGTGAAGCATAACCATCACATTCCATAGTATTATCAAGTATGAACCCACACATAAATCAAGGTGTAACCATCGGGTTATAGCATACTAAGGTTTCAACAACAATTACAAAGTCTCCATGATTGTATTAGTCATTCAAGGACTATTCATACCCAATTACCATCATTTAGTTATATTAAAGCTAGGTATAACAAGCTATACCTCATTAGGGTTACATATAAACACAATATGGTTATTATACCTTATATACATATAAGTGAATAGGTAAGACTACCTTATTAAGGGTAACCCTCCATTTGTTCCATCATCATTCAACCTATATCACCATACCATAATGTCACCAAGAACCATTGGATGTTTAAAATGTAAGACCTTTGGTTGTTTACATAAGCAAACACCTTGGATAAACCACCTATGAAGTCCTTGATTTGTGATCTAGAAAGAGTCACCATCTAACCCTAGACATCCCTTGATAATCGATACAAAAAGTTCCATTGAGAGTAGGGTAAAACCCACAATCGACTATTCAGTTAAAACAAACCATTGTCAACAAGTAAGATACTTAAGTTGATCATATAAAGGAAATCATTTAAATCACATTATTTGGACCAACATATTACATTATCCATCATTTCCCTTATTGGAGGAATAAACATTAGATCTTGACCATTGGGTCAAGTTCATATGCTAAAACCATCAATTACAATATAGGTTCGACCATTGCATCAAGTGACCCAAGAAACTATTGGTATAAGGCTTAATTGATTATACAACTACAATGATTAACTCACAATAGGTTGTAGATACCTGATCCACCATCATTAGTGATCATGAAATAACCATAGGTTGTTAGATCAACACTATATTCAATAATCAACATTGATTGATAGCATCAGTAAGGTGCTTAATGGTTGATCATTATACTTCTAATTGATACAAAACCTGACCTAAGGGGGTGACCATAGGTTGTCACCATCATTTGACATCCTTTATCATGACCATCAGTTTTTATGAAGACAACACCATAGGTTGTTGCAATGGTACCATCATCGGTCATGGTTTATAGAAGAAATCAACTTTAAACCCTAATATTGACCATTGTTTGATAGGTGCTTAGCACCATAGGTTGTCAAAACAACATGATACAAGTCATATAATACCTTAGGAATAATGTACACATGATCACAGGTTCATATATAATTGAAATCAGAACAGGAAACATTATAAAAATCGAAATCCTAATCAAGCCTAGCTTTTTAGTGCATGGATCGTCATTTTCAAGCAAGAACATGATCTAGAAAGCTTATGGTAAGCAATAAACGTGGAGCAAGTTATAAAACTTGCCTATAATGAGAATATGGAACCCCACACAGAAGAAATATCTAGAAGGTAGGGTAGAAAATCCAAGAATAATATATGAATTCGTCCATCTAGCACCTTTCTACATCAAATGAGCAAACCCTAAGCATAAGGAGCAAGAAAGGTAGGGTTTTAGTTATTTAGAGAAATTTCCACCATGGAACAGCAAGGTTCCGACCTGGAGAAAGCTAGGAGGAAGGATAACAAATAAATATACGGAGGAAAGAAGGAAATTCTTACACTTTTAGGTCAAGATCACTAGAAGGAAGCTTTTCAACCCTTAAATGAAGTCAATTTCAACCTTAGAGCCTTTCTCCAAGAAGATCCCCAGTTTCTTCTTCTTTGGGCAGAAACATTCGTAGCTGAATAGAGGGAGAACTAGGTTGGGATAAGGAGAGAGGTGGTGGAGAGGAAATGGCTCGTTTTGGTGCTCGTGGATAAGTATATGACACTTTAATATAAAGAAAAAGAAAAAGTTGAAATTCTAGTATATATCCAAGTGTCCATGACTTTAAATTATTAAGAATATATAAGCACAGACACAAGCAGCTCTCCCACCGTCCCTCTAGACCTGCTTAGCTTTCCTTTTTGGAAATCACATAATTCATTAGTTGATAGCTACTAAAGGTAGCTCATCCGTGAAGAGGAAAACCCTAAAATACCCTTGGAGAAAACACCTTCAAACCAAGGTTTAAATAGGTGCCCCATGGCTCAAAAAGATCAAGAATGATGATAGAATATACAAGGAACATAATTAAAGTGATAAATTGCAAAGAAAACCTCTCAATTGGGTAAATTGTAGAAAAGTCCAAAATGTGCATAAAATTGCATAACTTGCTCAAACAGTGTCCAAATTGGACCAAATTTGAAACATAAGCTTGTCTTATGATTTAAAAGAATATAAAAAGTTTATATTAGGGTTATAATATTTCAACTATGATAATTAAGCTCGTTCAACTCATTAAGTAAGTTTAGGGACCTTATAACTATAAACCCCTAACAGGGATTTTGCCCCCAAAATCCAAGGTAAACAAAGATGGGTACTTCCTTTGCACCTCATCCTATTACCTTCATATGGTTACTTTCATATCATAGTGATGTCACATCATTCATACATATCTCATCTTGGGTCAACACAAAAACCCCCACCTAGAAGACATTTGCAAATATGAAACATAGAAACTTGTTGTGCCACCTATACAAATCTAATAGTAATGTTCAACATTAAATTCTAGCAATCATCCAAAAATTATATTTATTGTATCAACACATTACTCAAATTCATACTTTCTAGCTTTTTACCAATCATGGCATGTGTCCCATACCATTCCTTGAAGCATAAAAAAGACAATGTGTCCATCCTTTTTTTTCTTTTATACACTGACACTAGAACTCTTGCCAGTTCTATTTCAGCATCAAAAGAAATGTTGAGGCTGGCAGCTATCATTCCATACAAGGAAACATAATTCCTAGTCAACCTTGTTAGGGGTGAAACAACAACATTATCTTCACCTTACTAGTATTTACACAACCTACTTAGAAGACATATCATGATCCCATAAAGAAATTCAATCAACCCCATCTCACTTTTATTCAACTTGTCTCATAGCTATTGCTTCTTAAACAACTCTAAGTTTTTTTTTGAAGAAATATTGATCATATTTTTGACCATATTTGAAATACTTTGTCATGTCATCATTCAAAGTTTGATATAACTTGTATGACATGATTGAAACACTTTGTTCCTCCTATTCATAAATTCTATTTGTAAATTGGATAGTATAAAGGACATAACTCTAAACTCATCATGGTCATGTGGATTATGTCTGTGACAACCGTCTCGCGAAAACAGGATTAACTAATGCGGAAGCGAATTATTTGCAGTGGGTTACTCAAAATCACTAAAAATTAAAACTTTTTGCAAAGAGATCCATTCACAGGAAAACTCTTTCATTCAAAACCAAAGTACAACATTACATCCTGGTTTACAAGTGCACGACCTGTACAATTCCTTTTCAAGGATTACAACATTGACTGTCCTGCTAACAAATATACACTGACAGTATATAAACTTTGAGGCACTATGCCAAAACTTCGATTGATTCATTTAAAACTCCGAGGACCTGAGAGTACAGAGACGACACATAGGACTACTATCTATATGACTTGACAGACAATATCTCCACCTGAGATCTCATTGTTGTCCTTGTTGTTGCTGTTGCTTCTGCTCATCTCTGTTCTAGGGATTTCCTGCCTTGCCTTCCATGCATACCTAAAAATGTTTTCCCACGGGGGTGAGACAATTGAAAATTGCCCCAGCGAGAGATATAACTCTCTGCCAAAAACATTATTATTGCAGTTTATCAAATTAAAACTGAGCAGGGGTTACTTTTACCATATCAGGCAGAATTATTCATCATAGAACAGAATAAGATAATCTCTTATTCTCAAGGAGAGCATTGCATCTACCCATGGTAGATAAATAATTCATCTGTCTATTTTGCAGAGAATATAAAGAGACATAAATAACATTTATTCGCTAAGGAATGCACAAAGAAATACAACATCAGCCAATGAATCTCTGTATTCAATCCTTAAGCAAACATGCTATATGGCTGATTACATTTTACAATCACACTTATGCCCTGAGGAGATGAGGTATACCGCTCATGCTCCAACCGACCACTGCGAAGTCAAAATCGGTACCATACAAGGTCAAAGGTAGAGCCGGCTACCAAGACCTCCCATATCTCGGTCAGTGCGAGATTACTTGCAGGACATCTTGTGTCTCTGCTATATATAGCTTTCCAGGGTATACTGGCAACTTCGCTATTAGAGTTACAGTGGCATGTTGCACTCTCTTCGCGATCGTGATATTTCATGTTTATCTCCATCGATCCGGCATTAACAATATTGGGAGATGTGTACGACATCATCCCAATCATCGGGGGATTAGTGATACATCCTTCCCGGAATATATAATGAAAGATTGTGGGATCTCATGTTTATCTACCACCAATCCTACATTAGGGCGTAAGGTAATCGCGCCCATCACCCCCACATACTCAAAAGTATGCCCTCCGGGTTTTGCCGCGGAGCACCCGTTTCACCATCACCAGTTTGCTGACGATGATGGATCTATGGTCAGGGCTCTACATGATATGATTTCACTTGATTATTTAAGTACATTGTCATGTTCTTTTAGCATCAATCAAGTTCTCAAACATATTTTATTCAGACAAATGCTATAAAGAAACATGTACTATTTTCATCATTCACTTCTCATTCTTTATGAGGCATTGGGATCTCAGTCCCTCATGTAGTTAGATCAACCCTAATGTATTGTTCCACACTTCTAGGAACAACTAAAGATATCATGTATATGCTTATGATTACTACCCTCATCATATATCCTTAATAACCATCAATTCAAGGTATAAGTCCACTTCTCTTTCTTATTATGGTATGATTACCTCATACCCATTAGAGTGGTTCAACCCTTTAAACAATGTATATTAGCTTATACTCATCAAAGTATATCAACTCATTACAATTCCTTGTAATATCTACATAACACACACACTTCATGTGTTTCTCATCCCAAAATGTTGGATTGAGATGCATCAAGGTATTTCAACCTTGAAATATTGAATGTGATATCTATCATGTCTTGATGTATCACTTTCTCCTCATTTCTTTCTTATTTAGGTTAATAAACTAACCTTGTATTAAGGTATCTTCCCTCTTAATACTTTATCTACTACATGTTACTACCATCATATAGTGCATAAGTTACACATTAGAATTGTCCAACTATCTTTAATGATATGAACTTATTCAATGGTTAGACATTGCTGAATATAGGATAACCCATAATCCATCACTTTAGATATTTCAACTCTTAGGATGTTATCCATATCATTATTAGGGTAGCATACCTCATTCCTAAGAGTTTCATATCCTCATCTTTATAGGGTATATAGGGTTGATACATATGAGTCAACATAGCATATCATTGTTTATAAAACTTATAAAGTGTTTTCAATACACAAGGCATCATAGCTCATACCTGGATATGTTCAATATCTCAAAATACATGCATGATTAGTACAGATGATAACAAACACATCTATTTCATATCAGCATAATGCAGGATAATGATAACATCACTAATCAAGGATTACCCCACTATGCCCTTACTAGGGTTATGATTCACTAACCTTCATAACTAGGGTTTCATGATCTCACTATTAAAAATCATGGCCTTACTAGGCATTCATACATGAAGAATATCTTATCCCTCATCTTCTATAAGACGAAGTTACTTCAACCTTGATTAATCTAAGTCAACTCAATCTTGAAAGAAGAATTGACATCATAGGATATGTCATTATATCAAGATCATTAAGAACTCAATCTCCCTTGGATTACATCATGTGATTGATTACATAAACCACTGACCTTCATCCAATTTGAGAGTTCATACTCTTTGGTTGATTACCTTCCAAGTGATCTTGGAATAGGTGAAACCATTTAGTAGAATAGCAATTGAAACCACTTAACAAAATTGAACTTCTGAAATTGTTTAAGCCTCAACTGATTTGGGATCGTTTGGTCCAAAACGGTCTTGAGACCATTTGGTCCCAAACGGTCTTGAGACCGTTTGGACTCAAACGGTCCTGAGACCGTTTGGTCCAAACCACCTCAAAACGGAAAGGACCAAATATGGTTTCCATCAATCACATTGAATTAGGGTTTTCAATGTTGAACCCTTCAATCGATCTTACACATGTTAGAAACTAATCAATTGAGTTAATTAGATCAACCCTCAACTGATTTGACACTCAATTGACCCTCAATTGATCCTCAATTAGGGTTGGAATCAATTGAATTAGGGTTTAGAATCAATGAACCTTCAATATTCATCAATGTGTGACTAGTTACTTCATAACTATTGAACCACCATTCAAATGGGGTATGACCTGACCCCAAACGGTCTTGAGGTCGTTTGGATGACCTCCGAACGGTTTTGAGACCGTTTTCCCATCATATCACTCAAATCCAAGCCATCCAATTAAGGTTTGGATCATTGGATTGATCACCAAATCAGCATTGCATTGTATAACAGCTTGGTATCTTTAGACCTTCAAACACCTAACCATACTCAACCCTAGACCTCCAAACGGTCTTGGGTGACCACCAAACGGTCTTTAGGTCGTTTGGATGACCTCCAAACGGTCTTGAGACCGTTTGCCCATCATATCACTCAAAACCAAGCAATCCAATTAGGGTTTGGTTCATTCAAGTGCTCACCAAATCAGCAATTTATTGCAGATCAACTTGATATCTTTAGACCTTCAACTACTGAACTATACCCCACCCTAGACCTCCAAACGGTCTTGGGTGACCACCAAACGTTCTTGAGGTCGTTTGGATGATCTCCAAACGGTCTTGAGACCGTTTGGCCCATCCAACCTTTGGATTCTAGTGAAAAATCATCATGGATTGGTCTATCAAGTTGATCAACAAATCAGCACTACATTGCAATATGATTAGTACCTTTGGACCTTCAATTGGTCAACTATACTTGAACCCAGACCTCCAAACGGTCTTGGTGTGATCCCCAAACGGTCTTGAGACCATTTGGGTGATCCCCAAACGGTCTTGAAACCGTTTGGGCTAATCAACCCAAAATCTCAACTTAACTCATTGGAATTTCAGCACTGTTTTCAATTAGGGTTTTCCTAATTGATTAGGCTTCAACTCACGATTCCTTGGGAGTTAACCCATAAAATTTGGTTAGTCATTAGCAAATATAATAGGGATCAATAATCCCAAACGGTAAATGCTTGGTCAACGCACTAAAACGGTCTTGAATCCGTTTTCCCAAACAGGTCAAGTGAATCAGGTTGAAAATCAGCACTTAATTCAGTTCGATTTGCCTAATTGATTGGCCTTCAACCTATGATTCCTTAGGAGTTAGCCCCTCAAATGTGGAGGGTCATTAGACTACATAATTAGGAACGAGATTCCCAAACGGTCCACGCTTGGTCAACTCTTTCATACGGTTTTGAAACCGTTTTCCACCAAACGGTTTGCAAACCGTTTGGTCACCAAACGGTTTTGGTGAAACTGTTTGGTCCCAACCAATGAGATCATTTGCTCCCAAGATATTTGGTGAGGTGCTTGCTTATGATGATGTCATCATCATCTTCCTTCGTGCACCCAAGAACAGCAACCGTTCTTGATGGAATTTGCAGCAAAGAAGCAAAAGTTTATCAAATTGAAGAAATCAATCAACAAAGCATAGAAGATTGATGCAATAGCAATGTTTGTGGGTTTAAGTTATAAAACCCGCCTCAAATTTGATCTCCAAGATCCAAGCTCCGTGGCTTTAATGGTGGATGGAGCTCCAGAAACTATCCAAGGTTCTTTCTTGAGCTTTTGGATGAAATGGATGGCTAGAAATGGAAATCGAGTGAAGAAAACCTAGAATCAATCATTGATTTAGGGTTTTCACCATGAATCCAAGGTAGAAGATGATGAAACCTTACCTACAGGTGGTGTTAGTCCTTCTCCTACTCCTGAGATTCCCCTTGGTCGTCCAAAGAAAAAGGAATAAGGAAAAGACTAAGGGAAACGTTCCTTATGTGTTATTGAAATAAGGTATCTATAAAGAATATGTATATGGGTCTTTAATGAAAGAGAAAATGAAATCATTTTCCTTAAATAAATTCCATACTAATTTCCCCCTAATCCTCCTCCATTACTTGATCACGAAACCACCTTCAAACTTTCGTAAAAGCTCTTCATTATCCAAGAATTAATGGAAAAGAAATTAAGCACCTTAATCCATTATAATAATAATATATATTTTTGAGTGGAAATTCTTTTCCTTATAATAAGGTGAGTGGAATTTCACCTCCTTAAGATATTTTCGTTCCTTATCTTAGCAAAGGAACGTCCATCCTTATTAAAAATCAACCCAAAACATTTTGTTTGAAAGCCCTTCAATTATTTTTTTTCATTTTTGCCCTAAATCGAATTAGGGTTTCAATTAGGCATTATTCTTGATTATTTTAATGTCAAGATTCTCTCTCCTACAACTTAATTCAAATGAGGAGTCCCTCTCATTTTATTTGCTCTAAATTATGCTAAGAAACATTAAGGACCTTGTTGAAGTGGTAATTTGCATATTGTACCCTAGATTTTGGATAAATTGCACATTACACCAAAACTAGGTTTTAATGCACAAGGATTGCTTTACAAGCTTAATCTTGGTGTCCAAGCTTGTGGAAACCATACCACTACGTCATATTCATTCTTATGATGTCTCAACATCAGAGGAACATATTATCATGCAACATTTGCAATTTAACCCCTCAACTTGGGTAATTTGCACTTTAGTCCAAAATAAGCAAACATTGCTTCAACATTGTTCAAACATGACCAAAATTGAAACATAGGTTCCTTTTGAGCCTTAATTACTTTTCACAAGATGAGATTAAGCATATAATCATCTTTCTTAATCAAAACACCTAGGGTTAAAGCATAACCCAGGTTAGGGATGTTACAAATTATAAACCCCCAACAAGGATTTCGTCCCCGAAATCCCAGATAAAGGGAACAGATATTATTCATTCATCATATCATCATGTCTCTTCATAACACCTCGTTGTTATGTAGACATCATAGAACTTTGATCAGCACAAAGGTCCTTCGCACAATATTCTCATAGAGTCAAATGAGAACTTATCTTAAAGACATATTTAGTTTTTATGTTTATGCAAAGCATAAACCCCTAACATATGATGTCCATATTATTTTATATAATCAGACTGATTTCATAGTTGACCATTCCAGGTAGCCAATCTAAACCATCTGATAATTCTCAGATACCAGAATCTCTTACCTTGGTATCAGTCGCATGTGTTGAAAACACATTATATTCTCATCTTTCTTTTATCATATTTACAACTTTATAGAACAGGGATCACCTCCCTTGTTCTCTTTCTCATCATATGAGGGTCATACTTTTACTTCCTCATATACACATACTGATCTGAATTCCTATCAGATCCTTCTTTCTTGTTCTTAAGATATGATACATTTATCCATATCATATTTCCAATTTCATGATACTCATTAGATTGTATCTGAATGATTGCTTGATCAGGGCAATCAAAAAGATATCAATCTAAGAGTTTCCATACTCACTTTATCATCAATAGTTGTACACCTGATCAGGGTTTACAAGTACTGAGATCAAGTAGTATGCACTTACATGCTATCATATTCCTTTCTTTTCATATTATCATAACATAAGATTTAACAACCCTGGATTTTATCCAGGCATCTCTTCTATACCTCTTCCTCTTTCATGGAGGTAAGATCAATATAGAGCATTTAAAAGAATACTGAACAGAATTCGAATTCTAGTTCTCATCATTTCATCCCTATATAGCAACCAATGGGGAAAACAATATCAACAATCCTCCTTTTTATAACAAAAAGGGTTTAGTGTACTCAACATGTACACATTTATAACATACCTTGTACTCATATCATGGTCTTACTAGTCTTATTACTGAAGCAAAAACTAAGCCATAGAATCTTACAGGTGAAAGGTTAAGACCTTTGCACTTACTTAGTGGCTACTTCCCTGGTACACTAGGCATTTATTGCACTATTAGTACCAAAAACTTGGCTGTTTAAAACCATTAGGCAAATGTATCTAGAATTATAGAGACCATTCCCTACTTCTCAGCTTATTGCCCCTTCTTGGGCACTACCATCACATATTTATTATCTGTCTGAACTCATGGAAGAGTCCACTTTCTTGCTATAAGTTAATCTTTTCCACATTTTCCCTTGTTCCCACACGACTAATTCATTCAGGAACTCTTTTAAAGCTCAAGCTTTCTGTATTAAGGACTGATAACCTAGGTTGTAAGCCTGGCATCCAGTCCACTCATATGCATTACTGTTGCCCTAATCTTCCCAACAAGAGCATGATCATAGGATTCTCTATCCTGATCAGGTCTTAATGGGGATTCTCAGGCACTCATTCTATTCTTGCATGATCCCTTGCACCTCTTCTTAGTGCAACAACATTGCCCTAAGCAATGTGTTCCTTGTGTTCTCCAGTCATTTTCCACTTTACCCTTTCTCTGCACAAGCAGAAATCATTATAGGGTATACTGGAGGACACTAACACAAACTCAACTACCTTAGTCCTATGTCTCTGTAGACTCAGCGAACCTAGAGCTCTGATACCACTAATTGTGACAACCGTCTCGCGAAAATAGGATTAACTAATGCGGAAGCGAATTATTTGCAGCGGGTTACTCAAAATCACTAAAAATTAAAACTTTTTGCAAAGAGATCCATTCACAGGAAAACTCTTTCATTCAAAACCAAAGTAAAACATTACATCCTGGTTTACAAGTGAACTACCTGTACAATTCCTTTTCAAGGATTACAACATTGACTGTCCTGCTAACAAATATACACCAACAGTATATAAACTTTGAGGCACTATGCCAAAACTTTGATTGATTCATTTAAAACTTCGAGGACCTGAGAGTACAGAGACGACACATAGGACTACTATCTATATGACTTGACAGACAATATCTCCACCTGAGATCTCATTGTTGTCCTTGTTGTTGCTTTTGCTTCTGCTCATCTCTGTTCTAGGGATTTCCTGCCTTGCCTTCCATGCATACCTAAAAATGTTTTCCCATGGGGGTGAGACAATTGAAAATTGCCCCAGCGAGAGATATAACTCTCTGCCAAAAACATTATTATTGCAGTTTATCAAATTAAAACTGAGCAGGGGTTACTTTTACCATATCAGGCAGAATTATTCATCATAGAACAGAATAAGATAATCTCCTATTCTCAAGGAGAGCATTGCATCTACCCATGGTAGATAAATAATTCATCTGTCTGTTTGCAGAGAATATAAAGAGACATAAATAACATTTATTTTCTAAGGAATGCACAAAGAAATACAACATCATCCAATGAATCTCTGTATTCAATCCTTAAGCAAACATGCTATACGGCTGATTACATTTACAATCACACTTATGCCCTGAGGAGATGAGGTATACCGCTCATGCTCCAACCGACCACTGCAAAGTCGAAATCGGTACCATACAAGGTCAAAGGTAGAGCCGACTACCAAGACCTCCCATATCTTGGTCAGCGTGAGATTACTTGCAGGACATCTTGTGTCTCTGCTATATATAGCTTTCCAGGGTATACTAGCAACTTCGCTATCAGAGTTACAGTGGCATGCTGCACTCTCTTCGCGATCGTGAGATTTCATGTTTATCTCCATCGATCCGGCATTAACAATATTGGGAGATGTGTATGACATCATCCCAATCATCGGGGGATTAGTGTTACATCCTTCCCGGAATATATAATGAAAGATTGTGGGATCTCGTGTTTATCTACCACCAATCCTGCATTAGGGCGTAAGGTAATCACGCCCATCACCCCCACATACTCAAAAGTATGCCCTCTGGGTTTTGCCGCAGAGCACCCGTTTCACCATCACCAGTTTGCTGACAATGATGGATCTATGGTCAGGGCTCTACATGATATGATTTCACTTGATTATTTAAGTACATTGTCATGTTCTTTTAGCATCAATCAAGTTCTCAAACATATTTTATTCAGACAAATGCTATAAAGAAACATGTACTATTTTCATCATTCACTTCTCATTCTTGATGAGGCATTGGGATCTCAGTCCCTCACTTCAATACTGGGATTTCTCATCCCTCAACCATATCATTATCATGCTTATCAAATCTGGGTATTCATACCCTCAATTCATCATTGTCATTGTTACCTTTTGCTAGGTAACTATTACCTTCAGGTCCTTAGACCAAGGTATGCATGAAACTTGTTACACAAGTATCTCACATGGCTCTCGAAGCCTATTAAATATTTTGTCACCTTTCACTAGGTAACAACAACTTATTCATGGAACTCATAAGGTCCATATACCTTTGTTACTTTTGCTAAGCAACAACAACATTAGGAACATAAGGCCATTCAACATATTTGTTATATGAATGTCATAGCTCGGGTCTAGCTATGCTTTTCATCTCATGATGTCTACATGATTAATAGACATGATAACAACCATAAAAGTCATTGACCACATCATGTGATACCTTAGTAACATCACAATTCCTTTATCAGGGTTATGGTTTATTACTCATTAGGGCTTTTCACTCCCTTTACCCAAAATTAGGGTTAGGGTTTCCCAACTGACATCAATTAGGGTTTTATGCTCATGTAGTTAGATCAACCCTAATGTATTGTTCCACACTTCTAGGAACAACTAAAGATATCATGTATATGCTTATGATTACTACCCTCATCATATATCCTTAATAATCATCAATTCAAGGTATAAGTCCACTTCTCTTTCTTATTATGGTATGATTACCTCATACTCATTAGAGTGGTTCATCCCTTTAAACAATGTATATTAGCTTATACTCATCAAAGTATATCAACTCATTACAATTCCTTGTAATATCTACATAACACACACACTTCATGTGTTTCTCATCCCAAAATGTTGGATTGAGATGCATCAAGGTATTTCAACCTTGAAATATTGAATGTGATATCTATCATGTCTTGATGTATCACTTTCTCCTCATTTCTTTCTTATTTAGGTTAATAAACTAACCTTGTATTAAGGTATCTTCCCTCTTAATACTTTATCCACTACATGTTACTACCATCATATAGTGCATAAGTTACACATTAGAATTGTCCAACTATCTTTAATGATATGAACTTATTCAATGGTTAGACATTGCTGAATATAGGATAACCCATAATCCATCACTTTAGATATTTCAACTCTTAGGATGTTATCCATATCATTATTAGGGTAGCATACCTCATTCCTAAGAGTTTCATATCCTCATCTTTATAGGGTATATAGGGTTGATACATATGAGTCAACATAGCATATCATTGTTTATAAAACTTATAAAGTGTTTTCAATACACAAGGCATCATAGCTCATACATGGATATGTTCAATATCTCAAAATACATGCATGATTAGTACAGATGATAACAAACAAATCTATTTCATATCAGCATAATGCAGGATAATGATAACATCACTAATCAAGGATTACCCCACTATGCCCTTACTAGGGTTATGATTCACTAACCTTCATAACAAGGGTTTCATGATCTCACTATTAAAAATCATGCCCTTACTAGGCATTCATACATGAAGAATATTTTATCCCTCATCTTCTATAAGACGAAGTTACTTCAACCTTGATTAATCTAAGTCAACTCAATCTTGAAAGAAGAATTGACATCATAGGATATGTCATTATATCAAGATCATTAAGAACTCAATCTCCCTTGGATTACATCATGTGATTGATTACATAAACCACTGATCTTCATCCAATTTGATAGTTCATACTCTTTGGTTGATTACCTTCCAAGTGATCTTGGAATAGGTGAAACCATTTAGTAGAATAGCAATTGAAACCACTTAACAAAATTGAACTTCTGAAACTGTTTAAGCCTCAACTGATTTGGGATCGTTTGGTCCCAAACGCTCTTGAGACCGTTTGGTCCCAAATGGTCTTGAGACCGTTTGGACTCAAACGGTCCTGAGACCGTTTGGTCCAAACCACCTCAAAACCGAAAGGACCAAATATGGTTTCCATCAATCACATTGAATTAGGGTTTTCAATGTTGAACCCTTCAATCGATCTTACACATGTTAGAAACTAATCAATTGAGTTAATTAGATCAACCCTCAACTGATTTGACACTCAATTGACCCTCAATTGATCCTCAATTAGGGTTGGAATCAATTGAATTAGGGTTTAGAATCAATGAACCTTCAATATTCATCAATGTGTGACTAGTTACTTCATAACTATTGAACCACCATTCAAATGGGGTATGACCTGACCCCAAACGGTCTTGATGTCATTTGGATGACCTCCAAATGGTCTTTAGACCGTTTTCCCATCATATCACTCAAATCCAAGCCATCCAATTAAGGTTTGGATCATTGGATTGATCACCAAATCAGCATTGCATTGTATAACAGCTTGGTACCTTTAGACCTTCAAGCACCTAACCATACTCAACCCTAGACCTCCAAACGGTCTTGGGTGACCACCAAACGGTCTTGAGGTCGTTTGGATGACCTCCAAACGGTCTTGAGACCGTTTTCCCATCATATCACTCAAAACCAAGCAATCCAATTAGGGTTTGGTTCATTGAAGTGCTCACCAAATCAGCAATTTATTGCAGATCAACTTGATATCTTTAGACCTTCAACCACTGAACTATACCCCACCCTAGACCTCCAAACGGTCTTGGGTGACCACCAAACGGTCTTGAGGTCGTTTGGATGATCTCCAAACGGTCTTGAGACCGTTTGGCCCATCCAACCTTTGGATTCTAGTGAAAAATCATCATGGATTGGTCTATCAAGTTGATCAACAAATCAACACTACATTGCAATATGATTAGTACCTTTGGACCTTCAATTGGTCAACTATACTTGAACCCAGACCTCCAAACTGTCTTGGGGTGATCCCCAAACGGTCTTGAGACCATTTGGGTGATCCCCAAACGGTCTAGAAACCGTTTGGGCTAATCAACCCAAAATCTCAACTTAACTCATTGGAATTTCAGCACTGTTTTCAATTAGGGTTTGCCTAATTTATTAGGCTTCAACTCACGATTCCTTGGGAGTTAACCCATACAATTTGGTTAGGCATTAGACAACATAATAGGGATCAATAATCCCAAACGGTCAACGCTTGGTCAACGCACTCAAATGGTATTGAAACCGTTTTCCCAAACAGGTCAAGTTAATCAGGTTGAAAATCAGGACTTAATTCAGTTCGATTTGCCTAATTGATTGGCCTTCAACCTATGATTCCTTTGGCGTTAACCCCTCAAATTTGTAGGGTCATTAGACTACATAATTAGGAACGAGATTCCCAAACGCTCCACGCTTGGTCAACTCTTTCATACGGTTTTGAAACCGTTTGCCACCAAACGGTTTGCAAACCGTTTGGTCACCAAACGGTTTTGGTGAAACCGTTTGGTCCCAACCAATGAGATCATTTGCTCCCAAGATATTTGGTGAGGTGCTTGCTTATGATGATGTCATCATCATCTTCCTTCGTGCACCCAAGAACAGCAACCGTTCTTGATGGAATTTGCAGAAAAGAAGCAAAAGTTTATCAAATTGAAGAAATCAATCAACAAAGCATAGAAGATTGATGCAATAGCAATGTTTGTGGGTTTAAGTTATAAAACCCGCCTCAAATTTGATCTCCAAGCTCCAAGCTCCGTGGCTTTAATGGTGTATGGAGCTCCAGAAACTATCCAAGGTTCTTTCTTGAGCTTTTGGATGAAATGGATGGCTAGAAATGGAAATCGAGTGAAGAAAACCTAGAATCAATCATTGATTTAGGGTTTTCACCATGAATCCAAGGTAGAAGATGATGAAACCTTACCTACAGGTGGTGTTCGTCCTTCTCCTACTCCTGAGCTTCCCCTTGGTCGTCCAAAGCAAAATGAATAAGGAAAAGACTAAGGGAAACGTTCCTTATGTGTTATTGAAATAAGGTATCTATAAAGAATATGTATATGGGTCTTTAATGAAAGAGAAAATGAAATCATTTTCCTTCAATAAATTCCATACTAATTTCCCCCTAATCCTCCTCCATTACTTGATCACGAAACCACCTTCAAACTTTCGTAAAAGCTCTTCATTATCCAAGAATTAATGGAAAATAAATTAAGCACCTTAATCCATTATAATAATAATATATATTTTTGAGTGGAAATTCTTTTCCTTATAATAAGGTGAGTGGAATTTCACCTCCTTAAGATATTTTCGTTCCTTATCTTAGCAAAGGAACGTCCATCCTTATTAAAAATCAACCCAAAACATTTTGGTTGAAAGCCCTTCAATTATTTTTATTCATTTTTGCCCTAAATCGAATTAGGGTTTCAATTAGGCATTATTCTTGATTATTTTAATGTCAAGATTCTCTCTCCTACAACTTAATTCAAATGAGGAGTCCCTCTCAATTTCTTTGCTCTAAATGATGCTAAGAAACATTAAGGACCTTGTTGAAGTGGTAATTTGCATATTGAACCCTAGATTTTGGGTAAATTGCACATTACACCAAAACTAGGTTTTAATGCACAAGGATTGCTTTACAATCTTAATCTTGGTGTCCAAGCTTGTGGAAACCATACCACTACATCATATTCATTCTTATGATGTCTCAACATCATAGGAACATATTATCATGCAACATTTGCAATTTAACCCCTCAACTTGGGTAATTTGCACTTTAGTCCAAAATAAGCAAACATTGCTTCAACATTGTTCAAACAGGACCAAAATTGAAACATAGGTTCCTTTTGAGCCTTAATTACTTTTCACAAGATGAGATTAAGCATATAATAATCTTTCTTAATCAAAACACCTAGGGTTAAAGCATAACCCAGGTCAGGGATGTTACAAATTATAAACCCCCAACAAGGATTTCGTCCCCGAAATCCCAGATAAAGGGAACAGATATTATTCATTCATCATATCATCATGTCTCTTCAAAACACCTCATTGTTATGTAGACATCATAGAACTTTGATTAGCACAAAGTTCCTTCGCACAATATTCTCATAGAGTCAGATGAGAACTTATCTTAAAGACATATTTAGTTGTTATGTTTATGCAAAGCATAAACCCCTAACATATGATGTCCATATTATTTTATATAATCAGACTGATTTCATAGTTGACCATTCCAGGTAGCCAATCTAAACCATCTGATAATTCTCAGATACCAGAATCTCTTACCTTGGTATCAGTCGCATGTGTTGAAAACACATTATATTCTCATCTTTCTTTTATCATATTTACAACTTTATAGAACAGGGATCACCTCCCTTGTTCTCTTTCTCATCATATGAGGGTCATACTTTTACTTCCTCATATACACATACTGATCTGAATTCCTATCAGATCCTTCTTTCTTGTTCTTAAGATATGATACATTTATCCATATCATATTTCCAATTTCATGATACTCATTATATTGTATCAGAATGATTGCTTGATCAGGGCAATCAAAAAGATATCAATCTAAGAGTTTCCATACTCACTTTATCATCAATAGTTGTACACCTGATCAGGGTTTACAAGTACTGAGATCAAGTAGTATGCACTTACATGCTATCATATTCCTTTCTTTTCATATTATCATAACATAAGATTTAACAACCCTGGATTTTATCCAGGCATCTCTTCTATACCTCTTCCTCTTTCATGGAGGTAAGATCAATATAGAGCATTTAAAAGAATACTGAACAGAATTCAAATTCTAGTTCTCATCATTTCATCCCTATATAGAAACCAATGGGGAAAACAATATCAACAATCCCCTTTTTATAACAAAAAGGGTTTAGTGTACTCAACATGTACACATTTATAACATACCTTGTACTCATATCATGGTCTTACTAGTCTTATTACTGAAGCAAAAACTAAGCCATAGAATCTTATAGGTGAAAGGTTAAGACCTTTGCACTTACTTAGTGGCTACTTCCCTGGTACACTAGGCATTTATTGCACTATTAGTACCAAAAACTTGGCTGTTTAAAACCATTAGGCAAATGTATCTAGAATTATAGAGACCATTCCCTACTTCTCAGCTTATTGCCCCTTCTTGGGCACTACCATCACATATTTATTATCTGTCTGAACTCATGGCAGAGTCCACTTTCTTGCTATAAGTTAATCTTTTCCACATTTTCCCTTGTTCCCACACGACTAATTCATTCAGGAACTCTTTTAAAGCTCAAGCTTTCTATATTAAGGACTGATAACCTAGGTTGTAAGCCTAGCATCCAGTCCACTCATATGCATTACTGTTGCCCTAATCTTCCCAACAAGAGCATGATCATAGGATTCTCTATCCTGATCAGGTCTTAATGGGGATTCTCAGGCACTCATTCTATTCTTGCATGATCCCTTGCACCTCTTCTTGGTGCAACAACATTGCCCTAAGCAATGTGTTCCTTGTGTTCTCCAATCATTTTCAACTTTACCCTTTCTCTGCACAAGTAGAAATCATTATAGGGTATACTGGAGGACACTAACACAGACTCAACTACCTTAGTCCTATGTCTCTGTAGACTCAGCGAACCTAGAGCTCTGATACCACTAATTGTGACAACCGTCTCGCGAAAACAGGATTAACTAATGCGGAAGTGAATTATTTGCAGCGGGTTACTCAAAATCACTAAAAATTAAAACTTTTTGCAAAGAGATCCATTCACAGGAAAACTCTTTCATTCAAAACCAAAGTAAAACATTACATCCTGGTTTACAAGTGCACTACCTGTACAATTCCTTTTCAAGGATTACAACATTGACTGTCCTGCTAACAAATATACACCGACAGTATATAAACTTTGAGGCACTATGCCAAAACTTCGATTGATTCATTTAAAACTTCGAGGACCTGAGAGTACAGAGACGACACATAGGACTACTATCTATATGACTTGACAGACAATATCTCCACCTGAGATCTCATTGTTGTCCTTGTTGTTGCTGTTGCTTCTGCTCATCTCTGTTCTAGGGATTTCCTGCCTTGCCTTCCATGCATACCTAAAAATGTTTTCCCATGGGGGTGAGACAATTGAAAATTGCCCCAGCGAGAGATATAACTCTCTGCCAAAAACATTATTATTGCAGTTTATCAAATTAAAATTGAGCAGGGGTTACTTTTACCATATCAGGCAGAATTATTCATCATAGAACAGAATAAGATAATCTCCTATTCTCAAGGAGAGCATTGCATCTACCCATGGTAGATAAATAATTCATCTGTCTATTTTGCAGAGAATATAAAGAGACATAAATAACATTTATTCGCTAAGGAATGCACAAAGAAATAAAACATCATCCAATGAATCTCCGTATTCAATCCTTAAGCAAACATGCTATACGGCTGATTACATTTACAATCACACTTATGCCATGAGGAGATGAGGTATACCGCTCATGCTCCAACCGACCACTGCAAAGTCGAAATCGGTACCATACAAGGTCAAAGGTAGAGTCGGCT
Organism: Alisma plantago-aquatica; assembly: GCA_963693085.1. NCBI lineage: Eukaryota > Viridiplantae > Streptophyta > Magnoliopsida > Alismatales > Alismataceae > Alisma > Alisma plantago-aquatica. The sequence goes on from OY856409.1 coordinate 1,036,990,323, forward strand.
ACCAAGACCTCCCATATCTTGGTCAGCGTGAGATTACTTGCAGGACATCTTGTGTCTCTGCTATATATAGCTTTCCAGGGTATACTGGCAACTTCGCTATCAGAGTTACAGTGGCATGCTGCACTCTCTTCGCGATCGTGAGATTTCATGTTTATCTCCATCGATCCGGCATTAACAATATTGGGAGATGTGTACGACATCATCCCAATCATCGGGGGATTAGTGATACATCCTTCCCGGAATATATAATGAAAGATTGTGGGATCTCGTGTTTATCTACCACCAATCCTGCATTAGGGCGTAAGGTAATCGCGCCCATCACCCCCACATACTCAAAAGTATGCCCTCCGGGTTTTGCCGCGGAGCACCCGTTTCACCATCACCAGTTTGCTGACGATGATGGATCTATGGTCAGGGCTCTACATGATATGATTTCACTTGATTATTTAAGTACATTGTCATGTTCTTTTGGCATCAATCAAGTTCTCAAACATATTTTATTCAGACAAATGCTATAAAGAAACATGTACTATTTTCATCATTCACTTCTCATTCTTTATGAGGCATTGGGATCTCAGTCCCTCACTTCAATACTGGGATTTCTCATCCCTCAACCATATCATTATCATGCTTATCAAATCTGGGTATTCATACCCTCAATTCATCATTGTCATTGTTACCTTTTGCTAGGTAACTATTACCTTCAGGTCCTTAGACCGAGGTATGCATGAAACTTGTTACACAAGTATCTCACATGGCTCTCGAAGCCTATTAAATATTTTGTCACCTTTCACTAGGTAACAACAACTTATTCATGGAACTCATAAGGTCCATATACCTTTGTTACTTTTGCTAAGCAACAACAACATTAGGCACATAAGGCCATTCAACATATTTGTTATATGAATGTCATAGCTCGGGTCTAGCTATGCTTTTCATCTCATGATGTCTACATGATTAATAGACATGATAACAACCATACAAGTCATTGACCACATCATGTGATACCTTAGTAACATCACAATTCCTTTATCAGGGTTATGGTTTATTACTCATTAGGGTTTTTCACTCCCTTTACCCAAAATTAGGGTTAGGGTTTCCCAACTGACATCAATTAGGGTTTTATGCTCATGTAGTTAGATCAACCCTAATGTATTGTTCCACACTTCTAGAAACAGCTAAAGATATCATGTATATGCTTATGATTACTACCCTCATCATATATCCTTAATAATCATCAATTCAAGGTATAAGTCCACTTCTCTTTCTTATTATGGTATGATTACCTCATACCCATTAGAGTGGTTCATCCCTTTAAACAATGTATATTAGCTTATACTCATCAAAGTATATCAACTCATTACAATTCCTTGTAATATCTACATAACACACACACTTCATGTGTTTCTCATCCCAAAATGTTGGATTGAGATGCATCAAGGTATTTCAACCTTGAAATATTGAATGTGATATCTATCATGTCTTGATGTATCACTTTCTCCTCATTTCTTTCTTATTTAGGTTAATAAACTAACCTTGTATTAAGGTGTCTTCCCTCTTAATACTTTATCCACTACATGTTACTACCATCATATAGTGCATAAGTTACACATTAGAATTGTCCAACTATCTTTAATGATATGAACTTATTCAATGGTTAGACATTGCTGAAAATAGGATAACCCATAATCCATCACTTTAGATATTTCAACTCTTAGGATGTTATCCATATCATTATTAGGGTAGCATACCTCATTCCTAAGAGTTTCATATCCTCATCTTTATAGGGTATATAGGGTTGATACATATGAGTCAACATAGCATATCATTGTTTATAAAACTTATAAAGTGTTTTCAATACACAAGGCATCATAGCTCATACCTGGATATGTTCAATATCTCAAAATACCTGCATGATTAGTACAGATGATAACAAACACATCTATTTCATATCAGCATAATGCAGGATAATGATAACATCACTAATCAAGGATTACCCCACTATGCCCTTACTAGGGTTATGATTCACTAACCTTCATAACTAGGGTTTCATGATCTCACTATTAAAAATCATGCCCTTACTAGGCATTCATACATGAAGAATATCTTATCCCTCATCTTCTATAAGACGAAGTTACTTCAACCTTGATTAATCTAAGTCAACTCAATCTTGAAAGAAGAATTGACATCATAGGATATGTCATTATATCAAGATCATTAAGAACTCAATCTCCCTTGGATTACATCATGTGATTGATTACATAAACCACTGACCTTCATCCAATTTGAGAGTTCATACTCTTTGGTTGATTACCTTCCAAGTGATCTTGGAATAGGTGAAACCATTTAGTAGAATAGCAATTGAAACCACTTAACAAAATTGAACTTCTGAAACTGTTTAAGCCTCAACTGATTTGGGATCGTTTGGTCCCAAACGGTCTTGAGACCGTTTGGTCCCAAACGGTCTTGAGACCGTTTGGACTCAAATGGTCCTGAGACCGTTTTGACCAAACCACCTCAAAACCGAAAGGACCAAATATGGTTTCCATCAATCACATTGAATTAGGGTTTTCAATGTTGAACCCTTCAATCGATCTTGCACATGTTAGACACTAATCAATTGAGTTAATTAGATCAACCCTAAACTGATTTGACACTCAATTGACCCTCAATTTATCCTCAATTAGGGTTGTAATCAATTGAATTAGGGTTTAGAATCAATGAACCTTCAATATTCATCAATGTGTGACTAGTTACTTCATAACTATTGAACCACCATTCAAATGGGGTATGACCTGACCCCAAACGGTCTTGAGGTCGTTTGGATGACCTCCAAACGGTCTTGAGACCGTTTTCCCATCATATCACTCAAATCCAAGCCATCCAATTAAGGTTTGGATCATTGGATTGATCACCAAATCAGCATTGCATTGTATAACAGCTCGGTACCTTTAGACCTTCAAACACCTAACCATACTCAACCCTAGACCTCCAAACGGTCTTGAGGTCGTTTGGATGACCTCCAAACGGTCTTGAGACCGTTTTCCCATCATATCACTCAAAACCAAGCAATCCAATTAGGGTTTGGTTCATTTAAGTGCTCACCAAATCAGCAATTTATTGCAGATCAACTTGATATCTTTAGACCTTCAACCACTGTACTATACCCAACCCTAGACCTCCAAACGGTCTTGGGTGACCACCAAACGGTCTTGAGGTCGTTTGGATGTGCTCCAAACGGTCTTGAGACCGTTTGGCCCATCCAGCCTTTGGATTCTAGTGAAAAATCATCACGGATTGGTCTATCAAGTTGATCAACAAATCAGCACTACATTGCAATATGATTAGTACCTTTGGACCTTCAATTGGTCAACTATACTTGAACCCAGACCTCCAAACGGTCTTGGGGTGATCCCCAAACGGTCTTGAGACCGTTTGGGTGATCCCCAAACGGTATTGAAACCGTTTGGGCTAATCAACCCAAAATCTCAACTTAACTCATTGGAATTTCAGCACTGTTTTCAATTAGGGTTTGCCTAATTGATTCGGCTTCAACTCACGATTCCTTGGGAGTTAACCCATAAATTTTGGTGAGTCATTAGCCAACATAATAGGGATCAATAATCCCAAACGGTCAATGCTTAGTCAACGCACTCAAACGGTCTTGAAACCGTTTTCCCAAACAGGTCAAGTTAATCAGGTTGAAAATCAGCACTTACTTCAGTTCAATTTGCCTAATTGATTGGCCTTCAACCTATGATTCCTTTGGATTTAACCCCTCCACTTTGGAGGGTCATTATCCTACATAATTAGGAACGAGATTCCCAAACGGTCCACGCTTGGTCAACTCTTTCATACGGTTTTGAAACCGTTTTCCACCAAACGGTTTTGGTGAAACCGTTTGGTCCCAACCAATGAGATCATTTGCTCCCAAGATATTTGGTGAGGTGCTTTCTTATGATGATGTCATCATCATCTTCCTTCGTGCACCCAAGAACAGCAACCTTTCTTGATGGAAGTTGCAGCAAAGAAGCAAAAGTTTATCAAATTGAAGAAATCAATCAACAAAGCATAGAAGATTGATGCAATAGCAATGTTTGTGGGTTTAAGTTATAAAACCCGCCTCAAATTTGATCTCCAAGCTCCAAGCTCCGTGGCTTTAATGTTGGATGGAGCTCCAGCAACTATCCAAGGTTCTTTCTTGAGCTTTTGGATGAAATGGATGGCTAGAAATGGAAATTGAGTGAAGAAAACCTAGAATCAATCATTGATTTAGGGTTTTCACCATGAATCCAAGGTAGAAGATGATGAAACCTTACCTAGAGGTGGTGTTCGTCCTTATCATACTCCTGAGCTTCCCCTTGGTCGTCCAAAGCAAAAGGAATAAGGAAAAGACTAAGGGAAACGTTCCTTATGTGTTATTGAAATAAGGTATATATAAAGAATATGTATATGGGTCTTTAATGAAAGAGAAAATGAAATCATTTTCCTTAAATAAATTCCATACTAATTTCCCCCTAATCCTCCTCCATTACTTGATCACGAAACCACCTTCAAATTTTCGTAAAAGCTCTTCATTATCCAAGAATTAATGGAAAAGAAATTAAGCACCTTAATCCATTATAATAATAATATATATTTTTGAGTGGAAATTCTTTTCCTTATAATAAGGTGAGTGGAATTTCACCTCCTTAAGATATTTTCGTTCCTAATCTTAGAAAAGGAACGTCCATACTTATTAAAAATCAACCCAAAACATTTTGGTTGAAAGCCCTTCAATTATTTTTATTCATTTTTGCCCTAAATCGAATTAGGGTTTCAATTAGGCATTATTCTTGATTATTTTAATGTCAAGATTCTCTCTCCTACAACTTAATTCAAATGAGGAGTCCCTCTCATTTTCTTTGCTCTAAATGATTCTAAGAAACATTAAGGACCTTTTTGAAGTGGTAATTTGCATATTGAACCCTAGATTTTGGGTAAATTGCACATTACACCAAAACTAGGTTTTAATGCACAGGGATTGCTTTACAAGCTTAATCTTGGTGTCCAAGCTTGTGGAAACCATACCACTACATCATATTCATTCTTATGATGTCTCAACATCGTAGGAACATATTATCATGCAACATTTGCAATTTAACCCCTCAACTTGGGTAATTTGCACTTTAGTCCAAAATAAGCAAACATTGCTTCAACATTGTTCAAACAGGACCAAAATTGAAACATAGGTTCCTTTTGAGCCTTAATTACTTTTCACAAGATGAGATTAAGCATATAATCATCTTTCTTAATCAAAACACCTAGGGTTAAAGCATAACCCAGGTCAGGGATGTTACAATGTCATCCAATCTAACTCTTATGCATTGATATTTTATCATATGTTTATCTGAAAGGAACACAATATCACATATCTATTGACCAAAAACCATCTATCCTTGATAGTGGTCTTGTCCAGCTATCACTGAACCATACACAACATTATAGAATCACTTTTTTTCCTTCCTAACAACATTTAAAGGGTCATCATCAAATCTCTCTCTCCAAGGGAGAGGAATACTTGTAATGTTCATTTAATAAACATCTCCAACCTTCACATATTTCTCATAATATTGATACATCTTGGATACTAGGATTCATTACCTTGGTATCCACCTCATGTGCTATAAGGAACTCACATCCTTATCTCATCTACTCTTACCAGCATAACAAATATCAAAACATATAAGAGGAGCCTTCCAAATTATTGGAAGGCTCAAAAGCAAAATTATCACAAACTTTATGATCTTGGAACCATAGTCCGAACAACCTTATGCTATAATAAGCTATCCACCCTCATGTTTGCAGTGAATCCACATGTACCAAGTGGTAATTATCCACTTGAAAGTTGTGCCCTAGAAAGAAAAGACACAAAGTGAAACACACTTCCCATATCATAGTAGAATTTTTCAAGGGTCACTAGTAAAAAGGTAATCGATTCTATTTTCATTATGCAGGTTACAACTTCTTATGTATCATTTTATCTTATTCATTTCAAGTTCCTTGCATTAGCATAGGAATCATCATGATTAACATATCTCATTACTCCTTCCTTGATGACTATTTATTCCACTAGTGTATGTTCTCTTATTTTATTATATTTTTCAACCACTTATCAACAAGTAAATCATCATATTCTTCATTTTCTTCATTAAACAGGGATCATATCTTAATTTCTTTCACATGCCATGTTGATTTTTCATTAACATTTTCTTACACACATAGGTTGGTCTGATATTAACTCAGGTTCCACCTTATTTCTTTGTCATTGTTCCCATTCATCTTCTCATTTTGTACTAGTTATAGGAGTTCTCTCTATCTTATGTGGAATTTATACCTTGAATCACTTTATAAGCATAGACTTATATGTCTTTTACTTTATTATGTTCATGAATCACATCTTCAAGAACTCCTCTTTTTCTTATTTGTATTCAGATTTAGATACCATGGTGTTGTATGTTTCTCTTATAGTTACCAAACATTCAAGTTTTGATAGATAATGATGCAATTCTCATCTTCTTTAAGGTAGGATTGAGATATTCACACCATGATTTCTTATTCATTATGCTATTTAGATTGTCTCAAAATGACTACTTGATCAAAGTAATCAAAAAGATAACAATCGAAGAGTTCCATAATTATCTTTTCTTCAATAATTGAATACCTGGCTAGGGCATCCAAGTACTGAGATTAGGCAGTATGCACCATGTTTTTGTGTCACATTCCTAACTTAGACATCATCCTAGTCTTAAGTCCTAGTGTCCCTGTAGACTCAGTGAACCTAAAGCTCTGATACCAACCTGTCAGAACCTATTACACTAAATAAGATTACTCAAAATATAAAACACAATCAATCACTAATTAATCACATACCCAAAAATATGGGTAAATTAAAACCGATTTAAACATCAACACCCACTCAAAAACATTTGCATAAGAGCCCAACATCTTTCTTGTATCCATACTATGCCAAAAATTAGATACAAATTGTTCTATTGTCTTAGCCACAACATATATATAGGAGAACAATAATCATATATGCCACACAAACAAGCATTAATATGCTAACAAAAGTTTGATTTATTTGAAACACCATATTCAAACTTTTCCTGCCCAGACCTGAGAGTACAGGGATAACCCTAGGACACACTAGACATCTAACAACTTTCTCAAAGATTCATTACAATAGCTCCTCTTTGCTGCCACATGTTTGTTTTCGTCACTTCCAGTTACCTAAAAAAGTGTGGCGAACCAAAAGAGTGAGACCCATGTCCCAGCAAGAGATATAACCTCCAATAAAGTTTATTGATTACAACATTTTTAAGTAATTAAGAAATTTAATCTGATATAACAAATAAGATCATCAGTATTGATGATTAACAAAATACATAAAGGAGTAGATAATAACTACATCATTAGGCAGACCATCATCATTTATCTTGTTGACAATATAAGCAATTCCGTAGCATATGCATATCTAGCATCATGAGCAAGTCTAGTAACATATCATAGCTAACAACATGAGCATGTCTAATTGGTTGAACATATCAACATCAAAAGAAGAGCTAACAACATAAGCACAACTATCTAGATAAGCATGATTAGCAGTATATGCATCTCTAGTTACAAAGGCATGGCTAGCATGCTAAACATAACTAACAACATGAGATACCTAGAATCATGATGATAATCAGAAGTAGTAGTATAGTTATCAACATAAGCATGGCTTCCTTATGTATGCATCTACAATCTAAGAATATCCACAACATTAGTATATTTACTATCTCTTAATTGCATTAAGCCTCATCTTTATGTAAAGATAACAAACAAGGGTTATCATCCAATGTGAAGCATCGTGTATAACCATAAATAGATATGCTATGCAGCTGTATTACATCTTTTGTTATGCCCTGGGGAATTTTAATTGTACCATTCAAAGTCCAACCAACCCCTGTGAAGGGCTATTCAGTTCCATACAAGATCTAGGAGTGTCGGTATCCTAAGATCTCTTCCCCTTGGTCCATACGAGTAAAACGGCAGTGACATATCAGTCAAAGTTGCCACCACATCGACATATAGTCAAGCTGATAACCAGTAGTCTGACCTTGGTACATGTCATGGCACTAGAAACCAGGTTATTCAAACCCAATCACTGTGGTACAACCGTAGTTGTCCTCTAATCACATCCTGTTATAATCACTGAGACACAACCGCAGTCATTCTCAATCACATCAGATGTATGAGGCATGACCATAGCCAACCTCCACAATCTTCATTGTGGATGACAAGGATATATCCTCAACCTGCCACCCCTGCATACTCAACAGTATGCACTCTGAGTTTCACTTTAGGAATACTCATTTCACCATCCAGCAAGTTCTGACACTGAAGATGGTTCTACGGCACAGGGCACTACATGATTAGAGTTGCACTTGATTAGTTATGTCAATTGAGTGAATTAAGGCTGCATCAAACAAGTGGACATACAAACCCTAATTCACTTCTAGAAAGCATATAAATATCAAAACTTGAAAAGATATAAAATGTATGAAACATAATTTCTCATCTCATCATTACATGGTACTATTCACTTTCCATTCATGAGACTACACTAGTCATCATATTATCACAAGATATAAATCCTTTTTACAATATCACAGGGTATCAACCCTTATCAACATAAGAGGATTACACCTCATTCAGGGCTCAACCATGCCTAAAGGTCATTAAGACCATCATAATATCACAGGATATAAATCCTTTTCACAATATCACATGGTATCAACCCTTATCAACACAAGAGGATTACAACTCATTTTATAATAAGGCTCAACAACATCACTTATATATAATACACCAGATCAGAACAATATTGCATTTATGAGATAGGAGATGTTCATAAACAATCATAGCAGGGTTATATCAACATTAAGAACATTCCTTTAATTCATCAACATGTACCATCATCATATTCATAATGCACATGTTTAGCATAACAAAGTATCAACCATGTGGCTATGATAACCACCAATTAACACATTGAGGTTATGATCATGTTAAGGAGGTTATTCCACCATCATTCCATCATATAAGAATGTTAAACATGAATACTCATCTTTATCTAATTGCATTAGAGTTAGGTTCAACATGATAAATTATATCAATGTTACTAATCAGCATTATACCCAAACCCTAACTCACGACATCCCCATTGGATCATGTATGCATAAGGTGAATCATAACCATCACATTCCATAGTATTATCAAGTATGAACCCACACATAATCAAGATGTAAAGATTGGGATATAGCATACTAAGGTTTCAACAACAATAACAAAGTCTCCATGATTATATTAGTCATTCAAGGACTATTCATACCCAATTACCGTCATTTAGTTATATTAAAGCTAGGTATAACAAGCTATACCTCATTAGGGTTGCGTATCAACACAATATGGTTATCATCCCTTCTATACATATGAGTGAATAGGTAAGACTACATTATTAAGGTTAACCCTCCATTTGTTCCATCATCATTCGACCTGTATCACCATACCACAATGTCACCCAGAGCCATTAGATGTTTAAAAGGTAAGACCTTTGGTTGTTTACATAAGTAAACACCTTGTATAAACAACCTATAAAGTCCTTGATTTGTGATCTAGAATGATTCACCATATAACCCTATACATCCCTTTATAATCGATACAAAAAGTTCTATTAAGAGTAGGATAAAACCCACAATCGACTGTTCAGTTAAAACAAACGATGGTCAACAAGTAAGATACTTAAGTTGATCATATAAAGGAAACCATTTAAATCAAAATATTAGGAACAACATATTACATTATCCATCATTTCATTTTATTGGAGGTATAAACATTAAATCTTGACCATTGGGTCAAGTTCATATGCTAAAACCATCAATTACAGTATAGGTCCAACCATTGCATCAAGTGACCCAAGAAACCATTGGTATAAGGCTTAATTGATGATACAACTACAATGCTTAACTCAAAATAGGTTGTAGAGACCTGATCCACAATGATTAGTGATCATGAAATCACCATAGGTTGTTAGATCAACACTATATTCATTAACCAACATCAAATATTAAGCTAATGTCAACATTGATTGATAGCATCAATAAGGTGCTTAATGGTTGATCATTATACTTCTAATTGATCCAAAACCTGACCTAAGGGGGTGACCATAGGTTGTCACCATCATTTGACACCCTTGATCACGAGAATCAGTTGTTATGAAAACAACACCATAGGTTGTTGCAATGGTACCATCATCGGTCATGGTTTATAGAAGAAATCAACTTTAAACCCTAAAATTGACCATTGTTTGATAGGTGTTTAGCACCATAGGTTGTCAAAAAAACTTGATCCAAGTCATATAATACCTTAGGAATAATTTACACATGATGACAGGTTCATATATAACTGAAATCATAACAGGAAACATTATAAAAATCGAAATCCTAGTCAACCATAGCTTTTTAGTACATGGATCATCATTTTCAAGCAAGAACATGATCTAGAAAGCTTATGGTAAGCAATAAACGTGGAGCAAGTTATAAAACTTGCCTCTAATGATAATATGGAACCCCACGCAGAATAAATCTTGAGCAGGTAGGGTAGAAAATCCAAGAATAATCTATGAATTCATCCATCTAGCACCTTTCTTCATCAAATGAGCAAACCCTTAGCATAAGGAGCAAGAAAGGTAGGGTTTTAGAGCTTTAGAGCAATTTCTACCATGGAACAGCAAGGTTCTGACTTGGAGAAAGCTAGGAGGAAGGATAACTAAGAAATAGACGGAGGAAATAAGGAAATTCTTACACTTTTAGGTCAAGATCACTAGAAGGAAGCTTTTTCAACCCTAAAATGAAGTCAATTTCAACCTTAGAGCCTTTCTCCAAGAAGATCCCCACTTTCTTCTTCCTTGGGCAGAAAAATTCGCAGCTGAACAGAGGGAGGACGAGGTTGGGAGAAGAATAGAGGTGGTGGAGAGGAAATAGCTCGTTTTGGTGCTTATGGATAAGTATATGACACTTTAATATAAAGAAAAAGAAAAAGTTGAAATTCTAGTATATATCCAAGTGTCCATGGCTTTAAATTATTAAGAATATATAAGCACACACACAATAATCTCTCCCACCATCCCTCTAGACCTTATTAGCTTTCCTTTGTCAAAATTCCCAGCCAATTACATAATTCATTAGTTGATAGCTACTAAAGGTAGCTCATCCGTGAAGGGGAAAACCCTAAAATACCCTTGGAGCAAACACCTTCAAACCAAGGTTTAAATAGGTTCCCCATGGCTCAACAAGATCAATAATGATGATAGGTAATCCAAGAAACATAATTCGAGTGATAAATTGCAAAGAAAACCTCTCAATTGGGTAAATTGCAGAAAAGTCCAAAATGTGCATAAAATTGCATAACTTGCTCAAACAGTGTCCAAATTGGACCAAATTTGAAACATAAGCTTGTCTTATGATTTAAAAGCATATAACAAGGTTATATTATGGTTATAATAATTAAATTATGATAATTAATCTCATTCAACGCATTAAGTAAGTTTAGGGGCCTTATAGTAACATCTTGGTGTTAGATAATTTACACACCACGGTTTAGTAAAAATCATAATGACTCAGTCATGACATAGCATTGCTACCCTACATGTGTTACAGGTCATGAAGTCAAGATGTGCATGTCATGGGCGAGACAGACCTTGTGTGTGTTGTGGGCGAGAAAGACCTTACACGTGTCACAGGAGAGACATGCGTTGCACGCGTCGCGGGCTGCAACACACACAACTTGCACATGTTGTAGGTTGAGATGTCTGATGCATGCGTTGCAGGTGGTGAAACCATTTTGAGTGTGCAATATTGATACATATAGTACGTGCATGGACATTAACTAATGTAATGGAATTTATTTGATGAAATGTTTATAAATGGATAATCATTAATAATGGTACTAAATCCTAGTACTCTACAAACATGTGGGAGATGATGGGATTGGGGTTTATTGGTTGAATAACGTTATGAAAACACTAATGGGCTATGATCAAAACCTAACCCTAATCATGGGATAATATGACATATGAGCTCATTCTACATGAGGATGTTTATCCTATGACAGTGTTCCTCTTCCCTGTTTATGTAACCCTAACCTTATAGGTGAGACCAATGGAATAACTATGTGTGTGCTATGGTGATCTTTGTAAAATACAGGGTGGTGATTATAAACATTTTTGAGATATAATGTGTTATCATTCATGCAAGAATTATATGAATGAGTCTAATGACCTAATAAGTTGTATATAATTTGATGTGAAATCCCCAGATGTGATTGAGAGATTGACATCCCATTGTGATGTGTTATAATTAATGACCTTGTGAGAGACAGTAATACAAGTGTCACATAATGACGATACACCATGTTGATGCATGGTCAATACACTTATATTATACATGGTAGCAACACATGTATGACATAATGATATGATACACCTACACATGAATATACAGGAGATTCTTTGTGTTATTAATATCATGACCTAATCAGGAATCAATTAATGATGTTGAACCCTAATATGCTCCAAGAAAGTGGGAAGTGACTCAATTAGGGTTTGGTGCTACAATTAGGATGTAATCACTAAATGTCCATGTGAGTAAACTCTAACCCTAATCCTAGGGTATGTTATACTTATTGAATGTGAATGAATGAATAGCATGAGATTATGCTCCCCCTATCCTGTTTGTATGTTTCTATCTTGCATGTTAATTAAATGTCATATCTTATGCATGCTATGAAGATGATTAAATGACACTAGATTATGGTCATGAGCCTTGATGAAGTGTAGTAGAATTGTGAATATATGAATGTGCACCCTTAGTTATAATTTGTAGTGCTTAACCCTAATACACTCCAAACTTGTAGGAGGTAATGAAACTAGATATTAATATATAAATAATGCCATGGGACCCTATGTTTTTAAGCTTGAAATCCTAACCCTAAATCAAGGGGACATATGATGTATTTCTTACATCACCTAAAGTGTTTAATATGATGAAAAAACAATGAGTATTATCTCTGTATTTGTAAAATGATTGATTTTTAGGTGAGATGATTGTCATAGATAATGATTGTTATGGTGGATATGTGACGTGATACATGTAATGCTTATATGTCTTATGAGGCATGATGTGATGGTAGCTAATGATTGACATTGTATATGTATGATGTGATACTGGTTATGCTTAAATGTCTAATGAGACAATAATGAGTTTCTAGAATGATGTGATTGGTCTTATGACCTAGTGAAGGCTTGATGCCTAGTGTGAGGTTATATCCTCCAGTGATGTGATAAGGGATTATTATCCCCAGTGTTGTGATAGTGATGATTAGCCTGATATGGCAATGTTGATAGATGGTGATGTTGATGGCCTTGTTTAAATAAGAGAGACAGTGTTACCCTGAAATGATGTGAGAAGTTCACACTATACATTTCATATCTTCTAAAGTTGTTTCATAAGTTATGCTTGCTAGATTGAATTAGGGTTTTGTATGGCCACTTGTATGATGGGGCCCAATTGGCATAACTAATAAAGTGAAACCTTAACTGTGTAGTTTCCTTGTACCATAGATCCATATTTAGTGTTAGTATCTAGCTAGATTGTGAAACGAGTAACCCCTACAGGAAACTTAGAGCGTATATTGTTGAATATGTGGGGTATCAGTGGAGGTATCTCCCTATATCCTTAAATGGTTGAAATAGTGATATAATTTTGAATTATAGAACGACCATGTGTGAGCCTACTCTCTAGTTATATGGCATATACCAAGGAAAGCTAGTTCTTTTATAGGACCATAGCTTTGACTATGAGTTGTTGTCTTTACAGGACTATAGCTTCTGCTATAAGTTGTTGTCTTTGCAGTTTGACTATATGTCACTGCATTGCAGACTCATGTTGTTCGAGTAGTGCTAGTGATGATCATGGAGTCTGTCTCTTCCATTGATCTTGTATGGTATTGATTTCGACTTCACAGTGGTCGATTAGATTTGAGTGGTGCACTTCAAATCTTCAGGGAATAATAATTAAAGATGTAACATAGCCGTGTAGTGTTATTACTTAGGGTCATATACAAATAACATTGGATTACCTCCTTGATGTGTTTCTTATACTTTTTATTTTATAATAGTTATACATTATCTTCATATTCCTTCTTAAGGAATAACATGATCTACTGCTTAGTGTAGATGCCCTAATTGCTTAAACTGTGATAATTGCCCTGCTTATATCATTGAGTTGAATCTAATTATTTGTTAGTAGTATAACTTCTTGTTTTAGTTATCTCTACTTATAATAGATGGTGTCTTAGAGTTATATATCTCACTGGGATGTTTGGTCTCACCCCGTGGGTTCCACAACTTTTTAGGTGGACGTGCACATTGAGATAGAATTTGTGCGGCTGAGACCGATAACAAAGTGAAGATGTAGTTGTTGATGCATGGATATGCAGCTAGCATCCAGTAATAGAGTCCTATGTGTCATCCTTGTACACCCAGGTCATTGGGAGTGTTTTGTGAATGTTTTTTTAACATACCAAAACTTGGACATATTCTCTTTTTGGCCCTTTCACAATATTTTCCTATCATTTCTATCCTTTTTGGCCTTGATGCTTATGTTGTGGAATTTATCATGGTTTGGTGAACATTTATTCACTATTTGCACCAATAAAAGGTTTTATGCACAAATACCTCAGTGAAATCTTACTTAATGATCTAAAATGTAAAATCACCGCTTAAGTGAAATAATGGTAAATAAATCCATGTTAGAAGTGTAAGGCCCCAAACCTTACTGAATGTATTATACAAGCTTAACTACCATAATTAAGTACTCTAAACCTTAATCTAACCTTGTGAGGTGTTTTTAAATCATGATACAAGATTAAGTTTCAAGTTTGGTCCAATTTGGATGTTGTTTGTGCAAGTTATGCAATTTTAGGTACATTCTGGACTTTTATGCAATTTACCCAATTCAGAGGTTTTTTTGTAAATTGTCACATGAATTATAATATTTATATATTCCCTGACCATTCTCAAGTTTTTGAACCATGGGGCACCTATTTGCACCTTGGTTTGAAGGTGTTTCTCTCCAAGGGCATTATAGGGATTACCCTCTTTATAAATGAGCTTACCTTTAAAAGCTATCAACCAATGTGGTTATTTTTTTGTTTGAAGGACGGTGGGGATGTCCTATAAGTCTCCATGGGATTTTAGGACCGACTTTTGATATACAATATGTCTCTATGAGTTGTCCTCTTGCATGTCCATGAAGTCCTAGGCTAGGGACACATGGAAAGTCCCATAGACACATCTTGCTTGGCCCCTTCTTTATAAATCCATGTCTACCCCTTCCCACATCCCAATCCAAGAAGAAATCATCTCCTTCTCTTTCCCCCAGCTTAGAGCATCGTTCCTACTCTATTTGGCCATGAAAGTGATGTACCAAGGTAAAAGAGAGTGCTTACCTTGGTGAAGAAGGCTCTTAGGGTTCCAAATTTGCTCTATTTAGGGTTTCTAAACTCCTTCTTAATGATTTCGACCAAAACTAGTAAATTTCCTCCTTTCCTTCCCTATTTTATGTTGTTAGTATTCCTCCCACCTTCTTCCAGGTTGGAACCATGACCTTCCATGGTAAAACTCCACCTAGAGCCCTAAAACATCTCATCTCCATGCTCTTTTGCTAGGGTTTGCACCTCTAAAATGGAGAAGGTGATCTTTGCTCAAAAAAAGAGCTTGGCTTGGAGCAATTAGACCTTCTAATCTTGGGATCCTTTCTGTTTGTACCTTATTACCTCCCTAGAGGTGAGTTTTGTAACCCCCTTCTCATATATTGCTTGCTACATGCTTAAAACTCATGCTTCTATGTTTAAAATTGATGATATCCATCTCTATTTACCATGTTCTTCTAGGGCTTTTATTTCTTTCTATTTTACCTTCTCTAGAAGATCTGGTATTGGTTACCTTTGAAACTTCAAACCTGATCTTGGGTCAAATGGTGTTTTCTCCCTCTCCCTCTCTCTTCAATTATCTCGATCGGTTTGATGATGTGGTAATTTCCTATTGGTCAGTATTGAAAAATTTGTATCTTTTAATCTGCTTATTTAAATTTGACAAATAAATATGTTTTGGAATTATAAAACTAATCTCTATCTAAGAAAAATATTTTCAATGTCTGATTTGATGGTTTGACAGAGGGTGATTTTTATAAAATGAATTTAATGCATAAAAACCATAAAAAGTGCATTTTAATCATCACAAATCCAAATTAACATAAAAATATGTTTTCTTGATAAGGAAAACCTAATAAGTTCATTGGTGATATTTTCAAAATCTAAATCCGAGTTTTGCCAAAAAGTTTTGAAATCAGGGTTTCTATACATTAATGTGCATTTTGCATTCTAATACATGTTAATACACTGAAAATAGGCAAAGTGGAACTTAGACACAATTAAAGTGGTGAAACTTAGTAATTGATATTAGAAAGAGAGGTATGTGCAATCCTTCTTTATGCATGTGCAATCCCTATTTATGTATGTACAATCCCTCTTTATGTATATGCTATCCCTCTTTATGTATGTGCATTTCTTACACCCTAAGTTGGGATATTTACAAAACAAACCCTATATTCCCTAATGAGGCACTATATGAACCTTATTTTCTCTATTCATGATTCTTTTGTTAAATTGCCTCAAAATCAGTAATGATATTCTTTTTCTTGGGTCTTATACCCCACTGCCATGTTTTAATTGATATGATGCTTTTACTTGCCATGAATTCTTTTCTAGCATGTTGATTTTATGGACTATTTAGCTATAGTAGTGGTACTTATGTACAACCACCCATAGATAGGGCATGTATTAATTCACCCTGGGGAATGTCTTATTCTGTCCCATAAAAATATGTGTAGGTGATTGGGAATGTATTAATTCTCCCCTCACCTATAGGTTGAGGTCTGGTAGGTGCCTCAACCCTACTTAGTTAAGGTAGTCATAATTATCATACATGCAACCTTTTATTATATTTTGTTTATGGCAAGCATCTATTTAAAAATACATCATACTCCTGAAATCTTCATCTTATGATGAAAACTAGCCTTTGTTTACATGTTTTCTTTACCTTTATATCATATTCATATTTGTTGACACATACTTTGTTTCCCTTTCCCTTTTGCTGGGTGTTTTCCCAACCACCCAGGTTAGGACAAGTTGTTGAGTTGAATCAGGAGAACATAAATTTGAGCATGGACCTATCACTTGGAGATGTTGCTCTAGAGATAATATTTGAAGTAGTTTAGACTTCCCTCTGTCTAGATCCATTTTGTTATATCTTGTTATAAACCCTAATGGGAGGTTTTGATGTACTTATGTAATCTTTTATGAAAGTTGAATATAGTCAGTTATTTCTATTCTGATGTCACACTTTGGTCTTTTGCATGCCATTATAATAAATTTGGAAAATTTATACCTATTCCAACATACCTTTGAGTGTGTTTGGAATGGATGTTAATTCTTCAAAAAAAATTAGTAAGGGGGTGATCCCGCCTCCTTACAGTTGTACATTGATTGGAGTTTTTTGCTATATGCCATAGTGATATAGACATGCATCGTATACATGAAAAGGTGATCATATGTAATAGGGTGCGTGTTGGATAAATTGGATATTATGATAAATCCCTTTGTTTCGATGATGACAAACATTTCATTCTTGTTAATCTAACGTGCTACTTGAGTGTTGTAGGAATAAAGTGGATGACAAAGTTCTAGGGAAACTATACGCTTGAATGATTGTAAATGTCATGCAATGTAATCAATTGTAAACTTGTACAAACATATAATGTACAAGTACTTAGATTTCATGTAAATCAAGTGTTAGATCTTCCCTAGCCAATCACCACACTTAGATAGGTCATCCCCTTCAAATAGGATCACATATGCACACTCATACACATACATAGTGCCTTAATTGAAAGATTGAAACTTGGTCAATCTCGGTCGACCACACTCCTCGACCGAGACACTCTCGGTCGACAAACTTCTCGACCGAGAATGACCCAAGTAGCCGTTAGACACAGCTGACAAAGTAGTTGGCAGTTGCAAATGAACGTTAATCCAGAGAGCCTGTCGGTCGACAAAACTTCGACCGAGTAGGTATCTCGGTCGACAATTTGTCGACCGAGATGGTCTCTGACAGCAACTGCAGAATAAAGTAACTAGCCGTTACTAATGCACCTAACTTATATATAACGGCTAGTTAAGCACTTAGAAGCCCCTAGAAGTTGTCTAGAACGTCCTTAAGCATCCATAGGTCATTCCTATAAATAGGACATGCCTTAGGACACCAAAACACACCCAAGCTACACTTGTGCTACACTTGAGCTTGAATATTCATTGGCAATCTGTGTTTGAGCAATAGAGCAATTCCTACATTGGCCATTCATTTCCATTGCTCTCATTTCGTGTCCTATAGGCTAGCATCTCCTTACCACAACACTTACACTTCTACACTCATTGGTTAGGAGATCAATACGCTTGATATAGGCAAATCAAGCCTTGTGCTTAAAAGGATAAGTTGTAATTTCTATTTTCCTTCTTGTTCCTTTTTATCATTTGTATTCTCCTTGCTACTCCTAGGGTTGGAGGCTGCGGATTGGAGAAGGTTCTTCTCGGAGGAGAAGGTGGACTTCAAGCTACTTCAAGAAGGCTATCGCACGGGAAGCTACTTCAAGAAGGCTATTGCAACGGGAAGCTACTTCAGGAGGAAGGCTGCTTCAAGGTGGTGCAATTACTTCTAGGTGAAGGCTGCTTCAAGGTTGGGCGATTACTTCTAGGTGAAGGCTGCTTGAAGGGTTTAGGGAGAGAATTGTAATTTTATGTAAAGTCCTTGCGAGGTAATAAAATTAAATTCTTTCCAAATCCCGGTTGGGTAAGCAACCGGGTAGTGGACTGACAACTTTAGTATTTGCTAAAGTTGGAACCACTCTAAATCCTTGTCCCCTTGTCCAATATTTTGTGGTTGGTTGTTTGAGTTTCAATAATTGTTAAAATTATATTTAAAACTCTATTCACCCCCCCTCTAGTAGTTTTTCAATTGGTATCAGAGCAGGCTTCAAGGAACCCTAACCAGGTCTTGAAGAATGAAGGGTGGAGGTGACTACAACCGCAGGCAAAGGAACAACTTGGACCAACCTACAACAAGTTGCAATTGGTGTCTAGGACCAAACCATACAACAATCGGTTGTCCATGGAGAGAAAAGAAGAAAGAGGAAAAGCACAAAAATTGTCTCATTGCTACAACCAATGAAGAAGAAGAAGAAGAGGTAAGCCTTCTTGATTTATCAAAAGAAGAGCTAATTTCTAGTCTTGAAGAAACACACAATAAGTATATTGAGTGCAAGAAGAAATTAAAGAAATCTAGTAAAACAAACGATGAGTTAAATGCTAGACTTCTTGCTCTTACATCCGAAAATGAAGATTTATATGCTAAATTGAATAATCTTGGTTTAGAAAAAGATAGCATTGTTTCTGAAAATCGTACTTTGAAATCATCTCTAAGTAGTAGTGATGTGAAGATTTTTACTCTAGAAACAAATTATGATCTTCTATATCAAGAAAAGGTTGGATTACTTGCAAAGTTAAATGATCTTCAAAAACAACCTGTTTTGTGTACACATCTAGATTATGATAATATAGTGAAAGAAAGGAATTCTTTATCATCTAATCTAGATCAAGAAAAACTAGATATTAAGAAAATAATGGATGAGATTGCTAAGTTGCAACAAGAAGTTAGTAGGTTAAGAAACAATGGAATCCTTGATAGAATATTGGATGATTCCTATCATCAAATTGGGAGAAGAGGACTAGGTTATAAGCCCAAAGGGAAATCTCATCAACAACCTAGTTGGAGAAAGACACGAGCACATCAAGCTACATTTGTACCAAAGAACAACCTAGAACAAAACCATAGAAAAAGACTTGAGGTTGATTCTATATGTTGCCATTATTGCTCACGTCTTGGACATTACTCTTTTTCATGCCCATACAAGAAAAAGAATGTTGAGTTAGTATGGGTTCCAAAACCCCCAAACTAAATGGATAAAATTAAGTTGAGATATGACCAAAGACTCTAAGTTGTATATCTCTATGTCTATCTCAACTTAACATAATAGGACACCAAGTTAATCCAAGAAATTAAATTTCCAAATAATACATCTTAAACTACTTGTTTAGTTTGGATTCACAAAATGTATATGATTAGTTGAGATTTAACCTAAATATTGCTTTGATATTTAAATATCTCAACAAAATCGAACTTTAACTTTCATACTTTTGCTTTTAATTATAAACAATATTTGAAAACAGGTTTGAAACAACACAGAACCTTTCTCGGTCGAGACACTGTCGACCGAGGGACCTGTCGGTCGAGAAATGGTCGACCGTGCAGGCTTCTGTTGTAAAGTCTGACATAAATCTTCTGAAATTGTTTTTCAATCAACCTAGTTTTCTATCAAATTGTTATTGATGATTGAATTAACATGCAAATCAAAAATAAAATCTTGGAAGACAATTTTTGTAGCAAGACATATTGATCGTTTACATTATATAACATTATGAGTAGAAAATCCTTAAACATATTGCTAAAGTGCTGTAAGAAGACTAATCTTGAACAAACCTTATTCATTGTTTGAAAAGTTTCTTCGGCATGATCAGTTATAAAAGTTTGTCTTAAAACTGAAAACTTATATGAGACTATTTTGGTTTACTCTCAATGGTTGGTTTTAAAACTAAAAAATCATGATTAGCTTAACCAAGGAAATTATTGTTTTATCATAATTTACATGGTTTTCCTAAGTAATCCTTGGAATATCTATACATGAACCATGTACGTGTTGCAATTTAAATTATTGCACCATGGATATGCTTCTACCTCTCTATAGCATCATGATTATTATAACTATGTTTCTTTAGAACAAATTTTTTTTATGTTTATCCATTTATTTGTTCTAAGAAATAAAAAGTAAGGATTCAAGGAAAAATGCTTCTAAAGTATATTATCTGAAAACAAGAGTAAATAGGATTTGACACTTATAACAGAACTTATACACAAAACATACAAATTGCTGAATGAAATTTGCAGAAACGTTCCCGGTCGAGAAATACTTCGACCGAAAATATTTCGGTTGAGAAGAGTTCGACCGAATAAGTTTCTGGAAACCGACTAGCTCAGTCTTCTATAAATTTAATTGGAATTATGAATGAATCTTTAAGACAACTCACACATTGATATTTGCAACATGCCTTCACTTGAATCATATAGGTCCATTCTAAGTATTCCTTGATCTAGTTTCATAAAAACCATGGGTTAAATTTCATGCTTCAATTGTTCTATCATAGATATGCTTCATCAAGATCATTATGTTTCATTGGTTTAAAATAAGCTTTGATTCATATATACAAACCATGAATGATCATTGTGATTCAGATAATTGCAAATGTCATTAGCATAAAAACATCTTGACATAATAGATAATGCTTGTGGACACAGCTTGTGATGATGATGTTGCTATGACAAGCCAAACGATGCCTCTTAGAACAAAATATTAATGTTTTTATCTATTTGCTTGTTCTAAGAAATCAAAAGCAAAAATCTTGACTTTAAGATATTATTCTTGCTTTCAAAATATATGTTTCTAAAGGATCTTATGATAAGGGTACAAGAAGAAATGGGATTTGATATTTATGTACCCATAGCAAAGCATATGAAACATCTTTTACAATGAATGTAAAACATGCATTCTAGAAAAATCAAGGTCAAAGACTTCACTATGACGCTCATATTAAGTCTTCATAATAGGTATATCTTAATGTGCTTCAAAATTGATAATCATAGCTATCTGCAGAAATTATACTTCACATATGAATGTTTATCTTGGAAATCTGCAAAATTTGCCTCTTGGTTAAAATTAAAATTGACCAAGGGGCGCCATGGTCGTAGTCAAGGGCGACCTAAAATAAGCTTTGACAAAATGCTTATTTGGACATCATTTTATTATACTTAATCTTAGTATACTTTTGATAAAGGTCAAAATCAAAAATTAAAATTATTTGTGACCTTAGAAGCATCAAACTGCTTAAATTGTAAGATAAAGGGGGAGCTCATAACAACAAATTGGTTTAATTGATTAAGAAGCTTAGAAAAACATTGTAAAAATCATTTGAAGCTTGTTACGACCTTAGTATTTTTACTCTTGATTATGAAGAAATCTATGAATTTCATAAAAATGATATATCTTGTACTTAAAGGAACTCTTTAAACTAATCAGGGCTTAACATCCCTTGCATTTGGTTGGAGACATTTTTATGTACTCTAAGATTAAAGGATTCTCATTTAATTTAGGGCTTAACATCACTTGATAGATGAGAAATAAATATACATACATCATAAGCTTAAGAGAATCTCATATCATTTCAAGGCTTACACATCCTTTGCAAATGATTGAGAAACAAATTGTGGATAAATTAGACAACAAAGATATTAAATCCATGTTCCTAATAGATATCTATTTAAGGGGGAGCATAATATAAAATAAAGGGGGAGAAGAAAAATAAAATATTCAACTTGGATATCTTTTTGAAATGACAAAGGGGGAGAAAGAATATAAAATCAAAAATATAAATGAGTTTCATAACATCTTGGCCAGCACTCACTTGCAAAACATGAATGGCTACAAAAGGTAATTTTTAGGTATGAAACTCACATACTTTATATTTCCTTATTTCATATTTAGGAAATGTTTGTCATCTTCAAAAAGGGGGAGATTGTTGGATTAATTGGATATTATGATAAATCCCTTTGTTTCGATGATGACAAACATTTCATTCTTGTTGATCTAACGTGCTACTTGAGTGTTGCAGGAATAAAGTGGATGACAAAGTTCTAGGGAAACTATACACTTGAATGATTGTAAATGTCATGCAATGTAATCAATTGTAAACTTGTACAAACATATAATGTACAAGTACTTAGATTTCATGTAAATCAAGCGTTAGATCTTCCCTAGCCAATCACCACACTTAGATAGGTCATCCCCTTCAAATAGGATCACATATGCACACTCATACACATACATAGTGCCTTAATTGAAAGATTGAAACTGGGTCAATCTCGGTCGACCACACTCCTCGACCGAGACACTCTCGGTCGACAAACTTCTCGACCGAGAATGACCCAAGTAGCCGTTAGACACAGCTGACAAAGTAGTTGGCAGTTGCAAATGAACGTTAATCCAGAGAGCCTGTCGGTCGACAAAACTTCGACCGAGTAGGTATCTCGGTCGACAATTTGTCGACCGAGATGGTCTCTGACAGCAACTGCAGAATAAAGTAACTAGCCGTTACTAATGCACCTAACTTATATCTAACGGCTAGTTAAGCACTTAGAAGCCCCTAGAAGTTGTCTAGAACGTCCTTAAGCATCCATAGGCCATTCCTATAAATAGGACATGCCTTAGGACACCAAAACACACCCAAGCTACACTTGTTCTACACTTGAGCTTGAATATTCATTGGCAATCTGTGTTTGAGCAATAGAGCAATTCCTACATTGGCCATTCATTTCCATTGCTCTCATTTCGTGTCCTATAGGCTAGCATCTCCTTACCACAGCACTTACACTTCTACACTCATTGGTTAGGAGATCAATACGCTTGATATAGGCAAATCAAGCCTTGTGCTTAAAAGGATAAGTTGTAATTTCTATTTTCCTTCTTGTTCCTTTTTATCCTTTGTATTCTCCTTGCTACTCCTAGGGTTGGAGGCTGCGGATTGGAGAAGGTTCTTCTCGGAGGAGAAGGTGGACTTCAAGCTACTTCAAGAAGGCTATCGCACGGGAAGCTACTTCAAGAAGGCTATTGCAACGGGAAGCTACTTCAGGAGGAAGGCTGCTTCAAGGTGGTGCAATTACTTCTAGGTGAAGGCTGCTTCAAGGTTGGGCGATTACTTCTAGGTGAAGGCTGCTTGAAGGGTTTAGGGAGAGAATTGTAATTTTATGTAAAGTCCTTGCGAGGTAATAAAATTAAATTCTTTCCAAATCCCGGTTGGGTAAGCAACCGGGTAGTGGACTGACAACTTTAGTATTTGCTAAAGTTGGAACCACTCTAAATCCTTGTCCCCTTGTCCAATATTTTGTGGTTGGTTGTTTGAGTTTCAATAATTGTTAAAATTATATTTAAAACTCTATTCACCCCCCCTCTAGTAGTTTTTCAGTGCGGCTAGTTATCTAGTTAATAGTGAGATGTAATTTCTTTGGCAATAATTGAAATACTTGTGGCAAATATTTATGGCTTCAAATGTGAATTGTTCAGTTAAAAATCATGTTATGGAATCGGTTTTAATTTACCATGTTTTGTGGTAATATAGTTATCAATGTCAAATCCGTGTTTTTTTTTTAGTAATCTCACTTTGTGTGGGAAAGGATTTCATAGTGGGTTCTCAGACCACTTGTATACATGTCCTCTCCTTAGCAATCCAGAGCTTTGCTCCACACCCAATCAAGAAGCTTGAAATTATGGGCCATGGTTCTTTGTCATTGAATCTCTCATCCATGGATATGAGCCCCCATCCAGTGGATAGGAAGCTTTCCCCTTCCTTCTTACACCCTTCACAGTGCAACAGTCATCATATTTTTACCTACTCCACACTTTGTCTCCACCTTTTTGTGACATTTTCCCCAAAATTGATGCTTCCCTTGCCTATATATCTCCCTTCTGAGTTGTTTTCCTCTCTTTTCTTTGCCTTTCACAAACTCGAGCCAATTATCTTTCTTTTTCTTCCCCATCCACCATGGTGGCACCACTTCCCCTTAATTTTTGGGAGTTAGCATTCCAGTGTTGGTTATCCATGAGATATTCCTCCTTTGTCCTTGTGATGCCACGAGGAAGTAGGACGGGTGCTTTTGAGGCCTCGCCATGGCCTGGTCTGAGATGATGCTCGGTCTTCGATGTGCCTTTCACACTGGACCGTTGTGGAACATGCCTATCTGCATGAGTCCCATCATGGGTGGGATACATACCACAAGCTATCAGATAAAACTGGGACCAAGGCAGACCAAGAACTGAGGGTCCTGATGGCCTTTCCTCTTCCTTCTCTTACTCATGGGATGGTGTTTGGTTGTTTGGTAGTGAGTGATCTGGGAATGCCCAAGGGAATCTGTGGGTGGCAGTCAGTAACCAACCACTATGGTTTGGTTGGGTCTACACCAGCAAATGCTTACTACCCTAGAACGGGAGAGAAAACTGGCCCAACTTGGGCGCATCCTCTCCAAAAACCCTAATATAAGGTGAAAACATTATTTCCTCATAACTTCCATGCCCCTTCTTCAAATGTATTGATATTATATACCATTTTGATGAGAAAAATGAGAGCTTTCCAAGTGAAATTGTTTTTGGAACCTAATTTGTCTTTCATTTCTTCTTGTATCTGAAATACCATGACTTGTATGTACTTTTTGAGTGATAAATGGTGTATCTTGCTCCAAAATGTTATTATTGCTTCATATGTCATTCTTAAACCTTAGATCATTAACTTTTATCAACTTCTTGATCTGAATCACGAAATGTATCACCTTGATTCACCCATGTTTGCACTTTTGGCTAAAAAGGACTCTTTTATGCATGTAAATGGTGCCACTTGTAAAATGTTGGAACTTTGATTTCTTTTCATCATCAAATGACTATCCTACTTTGAATTCAATAACATTACTAATGCTAGTTGCTAAGTTTGACTAAGGTCTTTTACTATGTTTGCCCTTAATAACTCATAAGACTTAAGGACCTACTTGTCTACCTTGATATGCCCTAAATATGAAGTTTATGGACCTTTATTATTGGACCTTTATTCTTGTACTAAACTAAATCCTTATTATTCAAATCTCTATGTTCACTCCTTGCCCAGACCTAAATGACTTGTTTCATGAAATGCCATGTAGCTCACTCATGTACTCTCTTAACTACATGTAGAACCTAGTGTGATCTAAATGCATATGCTACTAGTTTGAGATCTAACCTTGCTAAGAACATGCTCTAATATTATACATGTATCTTAAGACTTCAAATCAGTGGATTTACCATGTTATCACTCTATAATCCTAACTTGATCTACTTAATGCTTCTTTGACTTGGATTAAGACCCTATTGCATGAATTGATCTAATATGTCTAGTTATGATCTTGCATGATTAAACTATGATGATAATCAAAATCTCATGCTTCCCTAATGCCAAATAAAACTTCACCTCTATCTTGTATCATTTATAATGTGAATGGTTTGCCTAGACCTAGACCTTAATGTTGATACCTATGTGTTGTGTGCTTTCCGCATCAACTTTTCATATGATTTCACACACAAATTCAGTTCATTTTGTTCTCATTTAGCCTCTATTCATATTATTTTTTCCACCTTTTTGTTATTTTACTTATCACATGATGTGTATTGTAGATATGCTTTAAAAGGATCAAATTAGAGATAGCCCAACTCAAATTCAACATCATTGGGGCTTCTTCATGCATTGTAGATCATTCAGAGTTTCATTTCTACTGAGACACGTCGTGTGGAATTCCAGAAAGCATTGCAACCAGTCGAAGTGACAAAGACACAGTGTGCTTCTTTTTAGAACATGATGTGTGCGATTCCAGAAGGTGCTGAGCAAATCAAAGACACGTCGTATTCCACTCAGACACGGCATGTACCTGGAGAAACAAAGTTGACTATATGTTTCTAAAAACATACACTGTGTGTCTTAATTCAGACATGTTGTGTGATGTACACTTGGAGCAACTATCAAAGGCCAGGACACGACGTGTCCAAAGGAAGACACGTCGTGTCGTTGTCAGTTTCAGGAAAACTGAAAAATGATGTCCCTCATTTTTAAAGACAAAAACAACTTATGGAGTGGTTATCGAGGGTCATAATTTGAAAGTCTTTCATCCAAGAAGAAGGTCTAGAGCAAAGGAGGGCGATTTTGGGTGGAAGAAGGTGGTTACTTGCCAAAGAACCTCCATTCTTATTCTCTTCTTCTCCATTTTCTTCTCTAAATGTGCAGCAGAGCTTCTTCTCTCCACCAAGCTTCTCGAGAGGGAAGTTTTTCTAGTTTGCAGCAGTTGTAGGAGTGGAATTTCATCCCCAAGCTAGAATTCTACTCTTCTTGGGTTACACTTTTGGTTCTCTTAGCTTTTCCTACTCTAAACCATGTTAAACTCTAAAAATTCTGCATATTTTCTGTTGTACATCATCATGGACGAGTAGACCCTTTTTCTTAGGCATGGGAGAGTAGCTCCCATGTCATAGCATGTAAGGAACATGATAATTTCATACTAAATGCTAAGTTGTTTGTTTTTCCACCTTGTGAGTACCGGTTTCTTGCTTCTTGCATGTATGGTTGGCCACTTTATGTGCATGTTTTATGCTTTCTTTCTTGACCTGAGAAGATAGGTAGGAGAGTAAGGAGGTACTCTCTTGGCAACTCCTTCTTTACCACGAGAGTGGAAATTTTGGAGTTGAGGAGTAGGCTTTTGATCCAAAATGAAATTCATACATGAGAATGTTGTATTGAGTTAGGATCATTGTACTTGCATCGAGAGGTGAAGTGCAACATAAAACTCTCCTTTAAAACAAGTGCTTAGTGTGTTTAAATTTCATGATCATATTTTGTGCAATGATATATTGGTGAAATCCTAAGTCCAAGATCCTTCCATATCTGAAATCAACCCTCTTTTAGTAATCCATTTACTATTTTGTTTAGTTCAGAAATTTTAGCTTAATCAACTAAATCACATCTTTAAAGTGGTCTAGATTGTTGAACCTTAGCATTATTGCATTTAATTGGTTACCAAGCTCCTTGTGTTCAATCTCGACTACAACTACATTCGTATACTTACAGGAAATAGCTAGTTGGGTAAAAGGTCTTTCTTAAGATCGAAACTCGTTAGTGTAACAGCCAACAAGTTTTTGGCGCCATTTTTGGGGAGCTACGGTTAATATAATTAGAGTAACAAGTGCTAATTAGTATTCAAGACTAGATCATCATTTCCATTTTCAAATTTACATATACCTTTTAGTTGTGTTCTCAATATCTCTTTCTTATTTTTAGGTTGTATACGTCACTCGCAAAGAGGTCTTCAAACATCTGCTTTTCTAGACCTTGAGATTGAGCGCACTCTTTCAATCTTAAGAAGAGAAAGAAGAGTAGAGCAACCACTTCTAGGAGGTGTTCCACCATCACCATCACCATCTTCTTCATCCTTTGAAGAAGCCGCACAAGAAGATCCAACCATAGCGGACGATTATCCTTTGAAAGACTTTGCCATGTCGATTGCCACAAACATCTGTGGAGCCATTGATCTACCTGCAATGGAAGTGAACAACTTCTCTATTTCTCCTTCAATGATGCAGATGATCTAGCAATATCATTTTGGGGGTACCGTTAATGAAGACTTGAATCTTCATGTAGTTGAATTCTTGGAGTATATGAACACTTTCAAAATCAATGGTGTATCTATCGATGGAGTAAGGATATTGTTGTTCCCTTTTACCTTGAGAGATAGAGCCAAGGTGTAGCTTTTATCTCTTCCTAAGAAGTCCATCAAAAGTTGGGATCAAATTTTAAATGCTTTCCTTGCAAAGTATTTTCCGCTAAGCAAAACAGCCCAACTAAGCAACCAACTCACAAACTTTTCTCAATCTGATGGAGAAACTTTATATGACACATGGGAGCATTTTAAGGACCTACAACGCCTTTGCCCTCATCATGTATTGACCAATTGGTTACTACTCCAAACATTCTATAATGGACTATTCTACAATACCTGTACGACACTGGATGCCGCAGCAAATGGAGCTTTGATGAACAAGTCTTATAGGGAGGCTTATGATATCATTGAAGACATACCACTCAACCACTATCAATGGGGGTTGGATAGGAAATCAGAATCATCTTCTACATTGATTTCTGCAATGGGGAAGCAAGGAGGGAAGCATATTGTTGATGACGTCGACCTAATTGTTGCTAAACTAGATGTTCTTACACTAAAGTTCGAGAAGATGACTACATTGCAAATCCAATCAGCTGAAGTGATATGTGAAGCTTGTGGGAATTATGGACATACTTTTTCTATGTGCTTTTATACTAATATGAATGAAGGGAGCCTATAACAAGTCAATGTCATTGGGATGCAGGGGAACAAGCAATACAATCCCTATTCCAACACCCACAATCTGGGATGGAGAGATCATCCTAATTTCTCCTACCAGAACACAAGCAGTGCTCAGAACTTTCAATAAGGACAACAACAACTGCAGCAACAACAACACTTCAACTGGAAAAACAATGGGAATCCACCAAGATTCAACAACAATAGGGATTACCAATAGCAACAACAACCCTAAAGTTCTTCCTTAGAGGTCATGATGGAGAAAATTATCTCCACACAGATGCAACAAAATGAAGAGTTCAGGGGAAATGACAACCTTTTAAAAGATGCAATTACCCAACTCTCTGCAAAAGTGGATGGCATTTCCACTCATACAAGGATGGTGGAGAACCAAATTGTCTAGCAATCCTTGACGCAGCAAAAGAACACTCAATCTGGATTCTCTTCCAAGCCAACTGGAGGTGAATCCAAGATAGCATGCAAATGTTATCACCTTGAGGAGTGGAGCTGAAATCCAAATACCTTCTCCACCCAAGGAGAAGAGTGTTGAGATCACTGATGAAGAGAAGTCTGACACCCCTATGGGTGACAAAGGAAAAGGTACATCTGAGGTACCACTTTCTATTAAAGCAAATGCACCATTTCCACAAAGACTTGCAAACAAGAAGGAGGATTCAAAGTTTAGGAAATTTATAGACATTCTAAACAAACTCCATGTCAACCTTACGCTAGATGAAGTTATAGCAGAGATGTCATCATATGCTAAGTTTCTAAACGACATCCTCATGAAGAGGAGGAAGGTAGACCAAGTTGAAATTGTGATGCTTTATAAGAGAATCAGTTCTATCATTCAAAATGGATTTCCTGAGAAGCTAGATGATTTGAGAGCTTTTACTCTACCATGCAAGATCAACAACACCACATTTGACAAAGGTCTTGTAGACCTTGGAGATTTAAATCCTACAAAGATGGCCATTGAACTAGCCGACCATTCCATCAAATATCCCAAAGGTATCGTGGAAGATGTGCTAGTGCAAATTGGTAAACTCTACGTTCCTTGTGATTTTGTTGTGTTTGATATGGTAGAAGTTCCTTCCAATCCCATTATTTTTGGGAGACCTTTTTTGAGAATTTTTGGATGCCTTGTTGATATCTGAGAAGGCAAACTCACACTCCGAGTTGGAAAACACTCCGAGTTGGAATTTTATGTATATGATGCCATGAAAGCACCTTCATGTGTAGAAGAAATCTATTTTATGGACTCTATTTATTCTGTTGTAGAAGAAGATCATGATGTTGCTAATTTGATATTGAACTACTGTGATGATAATGAGGGTATAAATAATGAATCTGAAAATTTTGGGGTGTTTTCTATTGCTCAATCAGATGCTATTGAAGAATACACTCCGCTTGTTGATGATAAAACCAAAGAAAATGCAGTCAGGAGAAAGGTAGAACTTAAAGCCCTTCCACCAGGGATGAGGTATGCATTCCTTGACTCTGACTCCACTTCTCCTATCATAATTAATGATGAGTTAACTAATGAACAAGAAAATAAATTGCTTGCTGAATTGCGTTTGTATAAAGATGTCATTGGTTACTATATTGATGATTTAAAAGGCATTCATCCCTCCATTTTAATGCATAGAATAAACATGGAGGATGATGCTAAACCCACCATTGAACCACCTAAATGCTTAAATCAAAACATGCTTGAAGTGGTTAAAAAGAAATTTTTTAAGTTGGTTGATGCTGGTATTCTGGCGTCCAACTCATAAAATGAGATTTACTAATGCGGAAACGTTCATTAGCAGCAGAATTTCTGAAAATCACTAAAAATTAAAACTTTTTACAAAGAGATCCATAAACTGGAAAACTCTTTCATAAAGGAACCAAAGTATTTCAAATACATGCTAGTTTACTAGTACATCTCTTTTACCCTTTCTTCTCGAGAGTTACAAACATCAACTGCCCTGTTAGACTATACATAAGCAGTATAAAAATCTCGAGGCATCAAGCCAAAATCTCATATCAATATAAAACTAACTATTGACTCCTAGGACCTGAGAGTACAGAGACGACACATAGGACTCTCTATTTACAAGACATGACAAACAGTGTCTCCACCTGAGAATTCACTGTTGTCCTTGTTGTTGCTACTGCTACTGTTGTTCTTCCCTTGTTGTAGGGTTTCTACTTCCTCTTCTGCGTCTACCTAAAAAGTTGAATCCCATGAGGTGAGACAATTGAAAATTGTCCCAGCGAGAGATATAACTCTCCGCCAGAAACATTATTATTACAATTAATGGTATAAAACTGAGCAGAAGAATCATAAGCATTCAACAACAGTTAAATCAATGTATAAATAGGTTAGAGCATTATTTCTTACTCAAAGCATTTTACTTATAAATTGATGAAGCAACATATTACTTATCCAATAAGGAATTTAAGAGCATAAATAACATTTGTCCATTTAGAATCATACTATGCAAAATAGCATCAACTAATGATTCTCATATTTCAACCTTAAGCAATTATGCTACATGGTTGATTACATTTTTCAATCATTCTTAAGCTCTAAGGAGATGAGGCATACCGCTCATACTCCAACCAACCATTGCGAAATCGAAATCGGTACCATACATAGGTCAATAGAAGAGCCGAATTTCCATGACCTCATCTTCCTCAGTCAGCGGGAGGACCAACTGCAGGACATCTCATGTCTCTACTAAATAGCTTTCTAGGGTATACTGGAAACTTTTCTATTGGAGTTACAGTGGCATGATGTACTCTCTTCGCAATTGAGAGATCTTATATTTATCTCACATCGATCCGACATTAAGATCATCGGGAGATTAATGATACATCCATCCCGGTATTCGGGAGATTAGTGATACATCCATCCCAACATAAATAATGAAGGATTGAGAGATTTAATGTTTACCTCACATCAATTCCTCCATTAGGGCGTAAGGATATTCGCGCCCATAACCCCCACATACTCAAAAGTATGCCCTCCAGGAGTTCCCGTAGGAAAACCTGTTTCACCATCACCAAACTACTGACGATGATGTATCCATGGTCAGGACTCTACATGATACCATTTCACTTGGTTAATTAAGTACATTGCAATATTATTTTAGCATCAAACATGTTTTCAAACATAAAACATTATAACAGTTACTACAAGGAATGGATACTTATTTCTATCAAATTGTTTTTAAAACTTTGTTAAACATTGGGATCTCAATCCCTTATCACATCAGGGTATTCTCATCCCTTATCATCTTATCATCATGAGTATGAAATATGGTATTCAAACCCTTAGTTCATCAAAACACTTGTTGCCAATTTATAAAGTAACTTATGCCTTCAGGTTAACTGACCAATGTAAACATAATATTTGCAATGCAGGCATTTGACATGGCTCTTAAAGCCCAATAATGTCTCTTGTTACCTCTCACTAGGCAACACAGAATATTATGGCTCAGATATCGCATAAAGAAATTTTATTAGTAAAACATCATAACTCATACATGGCTATGTCCACCATCTCATGTAACCTGCATAATTGTACACACGATAATAATTATATCAATTACAATTCAACACTATGCATTGTAAGAGTATCATCACT
The DNA here is from genome assembly GCA_963693085.1 of Alisma plantago-aquatica. Classification (NCBI taxonomy): domain Eukaryota; kingdom Viridiplantae; phylum Streptophyta; class Magnoliopsida; order Alismatales; family Alismataceae; genus Alisma; species Alisma plantago-aquatica. Next base: position 1,037,023,289 of record OY856409.1, read on the forward strand.
ATTTCCTTATTTGAACTAAGATTTCCCAATTTATGTCAATTAGGAATACTTAATCTCATTACCCAAATTTGGGTCATTATTATCATTATATTGCCCAAAATTAGGGTTTCATACATTATAACCCATGATTAGGGCTCCACATATCTTTATCCTATACCAATGTAGGATTTCATATCAAAATGTCGCATACCAATATATGGCATTATCTTAAATTAAAGGTTATATCACATTATTATGATTTCATTTTAACATCACCCTTGTCTAGGGTTCCACATGACATCACCCTCACTTAGGGTTTCATATGGCTTCACCCTTGATTAGGGTTTCTCATAACATCATCCTCTATTAGGGTTTACTATTCACATTCAATTAGGGTTTATTGTTGAAATACCCTAAATTAGGGTTTCTGATGTCATTACCCTAAATTAGGGTCATACCATTACCATAGATTAGGGCTTTACCTATCATTGTCCTCAATTAGAGTTTACTATCACCATGGATTAGGGTTTGACCTATCATTTCCCTCAAGTAGGGTTAGGGCACATTGACCTTCTTAATTAGGGTTCATGATCTCTTATTCAAGGATCACATCCTAATTACACATTCATTCATTGTTGAAAGTGGTGAGGATTAACCACTACATGATTATCATTCATGTAGGAAGTCCTTTCTCTCTCTCATCTTCTATATGATGATGCTTAATTCAGACTTGATTGGATTAGGTCAACTCAACTTGATTGGAGAGTAGACACATGTATTGTATCATTACTTCCATAATTATCAAAGATTAATTATTCAAAAGGTAATAATCACTATATCTTGTTAAGAGTACAATTACCATAATCATCCTTGAATTACATCAGGTAATGATCAATTAAACAATTGTCATTTAATCACCTTAAGTGTCCAAACGGTTGTGGTTAATTATTTCCAAATGGTCTTGGTCACTTAGACCCCAAATGGTCTTGACCAACCAGACCTCAAACGGTCTTGATTGAAATACCTTCAAACGGTATAAGACCGTTTCGACCTCCAAACGATCTTGATCATACACTTGAAACCATTTAGTAAAATAAGTGCTACAAACCTTTTAACAAATTAGGTACTTGAAACTGTTTGCCAAAGTAGGTGTTCGAAACCGTTTGAGTCTCAATCAGTTTGGGATTGTTTGGTCCCAAATAGTCTTGAGACTGTTTGGTCCCAAACGGTCTTGAGACCGTTTGGACTCAAACGGTCTTGAGACTCTTTGGTCCAAACCTCCTCAAAACCGATTGGACCAAACATGGTCTCAACCATACATATCGATTTAGGGTTTCCAAGATTAATTCCTTCATCAATTGAATCCATGTAATTACTCACCAATTGAACATAAGCACCATGCTTCAATTGAGATTAATGAATCATCTTTCAATTGATTCAACCTTCAATTGATCATCAATTAGGGTTTTGAACCCAATTGAATTAGGGTTGAAATTGATGAAATTTCAATATTAGTCATTGTAGAACTAATTGCTTAGTAATCATTGGTCCATCAATCAAATTGGGCATGACCTGACCTCAAATGGTCTTGAGGTAGTTTGGATGACCTCCAAATGGTATTAAGACCATTTGCCCATCCCATCATCAAAATTTGTGAAGTTCAATTAGGGTTTGCATCATTGAATTGCTCATCAGACTAGCTATTGATTGCATCAACATTTGATATCTTTATATCTTCAACTACTTCACCATACTCAACCCTAGACCTCCAAATGGTCTTCGTTGACCTCCAAACGGTCCTGAGACCATTTGGGTGATCTCCAAATAGTCTTGAGACCGTTTGGATTAATCAACCCCAAGAATTAAATTAATCAATTGCAAAATCAGCACTCCACCCGATTAAGGTTTCAAATTAGATGATTGTTCACATATTAATTTAATTAATTGGAGTCATTAGATCCTCATCCAACAAGTACTAGGGTTCTGACCTCAAATGGTCCACCCATCCAAATAGTCAACCATCCTAAATGGTTTAGGGTCCTAGACTCCAAATGGTTTGCAAATGGTTTGGTCTCCAAACGGTTTGGTGAAACCGTTTGGACCAAGATCTTCAAAACTGTTTGCAAAGGAAACTAGTTGGATTGCGTGCCCAAGATGATGTCATCATCATCTACCTTTATTCATTCAAAAGCTACTACCATTTTCATGGTAATTACAATAATTGATCAGGGGAATTTCAAGTAGAACAAAACGTTCAGCAAATAATGGAGATTTGAATGCAATAACAATATTTAAGGGTTTGAGTTATATAACCCGCCTCCAATTGAGCTTCAAATATTGGAGATTCACATCAACAATGGTGGAGAAATCTTTTGCAACTGCCCATGGTCTGTTCTCAAGCTTTTTGGATGAAAAGATTGCTTAGGATTGAAGATGGAGTGAAATAAAGAAGAAATCATGCATTGTTTTGTGATTTCCACCATGAAATCGAGGTGAAAGAAGATCAAGAAGCTTACCAACAGGTTGGGGGTCGTCCTCAAGCTTCTCCTAGATCCTTTTTTTGGTTTGCAAGCAAAGAGAAGAAGCAGGTTCAGGGAAATCTTTTGATTTGGGTAAAAGGTGTTTTTATAAGAAAATTGATGAGAGAGAAAATGCCTTATTAAAAATCTTTTAATTCCAAATATAATTCCGCCTCTCCCCTCTAAATTACTTGGCCACGAAGACATCTTCATCCCCATGAAAAACCTCTTCATTATCCAAGAATTAAAAGAAAATCAATTAAGCACCTTAAACATATTATACTAATATCCCCTTTTTAGTGGATATTTCTTTTTATTATCTTAATGTGAGTGGGCTTTCCACTCACTCAAGATATTTTCGTGCCTTTGCAAGGCACAAGCTCGTCCAACCCTTTCACAAATTCATCCCTCACCTTTTGGTTGAAGGGCTCTTCAATTATCTTTATTTCTTTTTGCATTAAATTAAAATAAAGTTCCTTTTATGCTTAAATCTTGATTATTTTAATATCAAGATTCTCTCTCCTCCAAATTAATTCAAATGAGGCGCCCCTCTCATTTTCTTTCCTCTACATGATGACAAGAAACATGGGGGACCCTCAAGAAGTAGTATTTTGCATATTGAACCCTAGGTTTTGGGTAAATTGCACATTATACCAAAACTAGGTTTTAATGCACAAGGATTGCTCAGCAAGCTCTATCTTGGTGCTCAAGCTTGTGGAAACCATACCACTACATCATTCTCATTCTTTTGATGCTTCAACATCTGAGAATCATTTTATCATGTACAATTTGCAAGTTAACCCCTCAACTTGGGTAATTTGCATTTTAGTCCAAAACTAACAAAACAATGTTTTAACATTTTTCAAAACAGACTAAGACTGAAATGTAAATTCCTCTTGGGCCTTAATTACTTTCCAAGAAATATGAACAAGCATCTAATCAACATTATTAAACAAAACATCTAGGGTTATAGCATAACCCAGGTCAGGGATGTTACAAATTATCCACCCCTTACAAGGATTTCGTCCCCGAAATAATCAGCAAAACATTTAAGAGAAAAGAGTAGGGTATTTCCTCCTCATCTCTTCCTCTAGTTCCCATGTAGATTCTTCAGTGCCATGGTGATTCCAGAGGACTTTTACAAGACAGATGTCTTTCTTTTTCAACTTTTTAATTCTTTTATCAAGGATCGTTATAGGTCCTTCAACGTATGATATATCATCATTTAATTCTACCTCCACAGGTTGTAGAACTAATTCTATGTCAGGATGACACTTCCTCAACATGGAGATGTGAAACACTGGGTGCAACTTATGCAACTCAGGTGGTAAATCCAGCTTATAAGCTACCTTTCCAATCCGTTCAATGATTGGATAAGGCCCCATAAATCTTGGAGCTAACTTTCCCTTCCTTACAAATCTAAGAACTCCTTTCCAAGGTGAGACCTTGAGATATACTTTGTATCCAACTTGGAATTCTAAAGGTCTTTGCCGTTTGTCGACGTATGATTTATGTCTATCCTGTGCAGTCTTTAACTGTTGTTGTATTACTTTAATCTTCTATGTTGTCTATTGCACTAGCTCAGGACCCAAAAGTTGATTTTCTCCAGTTTCATACCAACATAAAGGAGATCTACATCGTCTACCATATAATGCTTCATATGGTGCCATGTCAATATTGTGTTGATGGCTATTATTGTAAGAAAATTCTATCAAGCTCAGGTGTAGATCCCAACTTCCTACAAATTGAAGGACACATGCCCTAAGCAAGTCCTCCAAAGTTTGTATGGTCTATTCAGATTGTCCATCTGTCTGAGGGTGAAAGGTTGTACTAAACCTTAACTGTGTACCCAAAGCTCTATGAAGTCGTTCCCAAAAATGACTCGTGAACTGGGGACCTCTATCAAAAATGATAGTGGTTGGAACTCCGTGCAACCGCACTATCTCATCTATATATAATTGTGCCAGCTTCTCAGCAGAGTAGGTTGTTTTGATAGGTAAGAAATGTGTTGTCTTTGTCAACCTATCAACTATCACCCATATGGAATCATGACCTTCGGTTGTTCTAGGCAAACCAACCACAAAGTCCATGGTTACATGATCCCATTTCCATTGCGGTATAGGCAAAGGTTGCATTGTTCCTACGGGCTTTTGATGTTCATCTTTAACCTGCTGACACACCGAACACCGCATAACAAACTCAGCAACGTATTTCTTCAACCCGGGCCACCAATACATATCTTTTAAGTTATGATACATCTTGGTGCTCCCTGGATGCATAGCATACATTGAAGAATGTGCTTCTTCCAGGAATAACTTTCTCAAGTCATTGGCATCAGGTACTACCATCCTACCATGGTAACAGACTACCTGATCTTATGACTCATGAAAGCCATCCCATTTCTCACTACCATATTCTGACCTAATCTGTTGAACTACATCATCATCTTGTTGTGCTTCTTTAATATGTTGTCTCAGAGTTGGATTTATGTGCATCTCAGCTAACAACCCGGCTAACAACGATACTTTAAACTTTACATTGTTTTGCCTCAAGGATATAAACATATCCCTCTTAGAGCACACTAAAGAACTCAACTGTGCTTTATCTAGGGCTGCTGTTGCTGATTTTCTACTTAGTACATCAGCTACCACATTAGCCTTCCCTAGATGATAATCAATTGTACAATCGTAGTCCTTGATTAATTCCATCCAGCGGTGTTGCCTCATGTTCAACTCATGTTGTGAGAAGATATACTTTAGGTTCTTATGGTCTGTGAAAATCTAGAATGTTTCTCCATAGAGGTAATGTCTCCAGATCTTCAAAGCATGGACCATAGCAGCTAGTTCTAGATCATGTGTGGGATAATTCTCCTCATGTTTCTTAAGCTGCCGGGAAGCAAAAGAAATCAATTGGTTATCCTGCATCAACACACATCCTAAGCCATTCTTAGATGCATCACAGAAAAGTATGTACCCCTTACCCTGCTCAGGTAACACCAGCACAGGTGCACTTGTTAACATTTCTTTCAACAACTAGAAAGAATGTTGACACTTGTCATTCCAGACAAAAGGAACTTCCTTCCTGGTCAACTTGGTAAGGGGTAAAGCTATAGAGCTGAAGTTCTTAATGAACCTCCTATAATAGCCTTCCAGTCCTAAGAAACTACATATCTCTGTCGATGTTTTTGGTTGTTCCCATTGCAGGACAGATTCTACCTTCTTAGAATCAACACGGATACCTGAAGCAGATATAATGTGTCCTAGAAAAGAAACTTCTGGTATCCAGAATTCACATTTGCTAAACTTAGCATACAACTTATGCTCTCTTAGCAAAGTTAAAACCTGACAGAGGTGTTGCTCATGCTATTGAGCATCTCTAATGTAGATCAAGATGTCATCTATGAAGACGACTACACACTAATCAAGAAAAGGTCGAAAGATTCTATTCATGAGTTCCATGAATGCAGATGGTGCATTAGTTAGTCCAAATGACATAACTATGAACACATAGTGACCATACCTTGTCCTAAAGGAAGATTTAGGTATGTCACTTTCCTTAATATGCAACTGATGGTATCCCAACCTCAGATCTATCTTAGAAAAGATAGTTTCACCATGCAACTGATCAAACAACTCATCAATGCTTGGTAGAGGATACTTATTCTTTATAGTTACTTTATTCAATTGTCTGTAATCAATGCATAATCGCATAGACCCATCCTTCTTCTTAACAAAGAGGACCGGAGCACCCCATGGTGAAGTACTTGGTTGGATAAAACCCTTCTTAAGCAATTCCTGCAACTGTTTCTTAAGCTCTGCCATTTCAGCAGGCACCATTCTATATGGTGTTGGTGCTATAGGTTGCGTGCCCGAAATTAGATTAATCTCAAAATCAATCTCTCGGGGCGGAGGTACACCTGGAAGTTCTTTAGGGAACACATCCTCAAATTCCCTTACTACCAGAACTTCACAAGGATTAGAACTCTCCATGGTGGTATCTACCACATGTGCCAAGAATGCAAAACATCCTTGCCTCATCAGCTTCTCAGCTACCATAGCTGACACAAGACAGGTTGGAAGAATCTTTCTATCTCCTTGAAAGATCCATGTGTCACTATCATCTGTGAACACAGCCTGCTTGGACTCACAATCCAAGACAAACTTATATTTTTCTTGGGTATCCATTCCAAAAATTATATCAAACCCGTGCATCTCAAGTGGTATAAGATCCACTTGAATGCAATTTTTATAAAAGAAAAGAGTGTAGGAAGAACACACCTCCCGCAACACTACAGATCCCATCAAAGGAGTTTCTAACTTCAAACTCTCTGCCCTATGACCAACTGTCATATTGCAGTCAAGAATCACTCTTTTAGTGATGAAAGAATGCGTAGCACCCGGATCAATTAAGACAGATACAATGCAGGATATATACATATCAGAATAAAATAGTTCCATCTGACTTGTCACAACCCTAGGGTTGACTACTGCATTAGGCTTATTCATCGCATAGAATCTCATCGTCGCCTGCGGTTGACTCGGTGCTCGATTACTGGGTGCTGACAATCTAGCTTGGGATGCTTATCCACATCCTCTAGATCCACTTGTAAACTATTGCCTTTGAGAGCCTTACTGACTCTTCCTCTGAGGTTGAGTCACACTTACTTCTCTAACTTGACAATCCTTCATCAGATGCCCCATCTTTCCACATATAAAACAACCTTTGTTCCCTGGTTGTGGTCTAGATGGTCCTATTACCGATACTGATGTTGCGTTGTGGGCTCCTTATGGTGGTAAACTGTGGCCTATACCCCTATTAGACGTCCATTGCATCTGGGTATTAAACCTTGGTGGTGCTATTGGTGCAGAAAACCTCGGTTTCTTAAACTTTTGGACCCTTGTCCATGAAACTGTGTATACACCTTCTTGCTCTTAGTTTATCACTTCTCAGTCACAGACCTCTCTATCTGTCTGACAGACTCTACAAAGGTAGCAAACCTCTCCCTATTCTCTAAAGCAGACGCAGGTGTGGTCAAATCAGCGTTCAACCCCTTTTCAAAACGTTGAATCCTTTCTTCATCGGTAGCTGCCATATGCAGATAGAACCACAAAAGCTCCATGAACTTAGCCTCATACTCGCTAATGTTCATTGGTTCTTGCCTTAATCTCTCAAACTGAGAGATCTTCTCATCCAAGAACGTCTTGGGAAAGTATCTATTGACGAATTCTTGTCAAAATACTACCCATCCGATCTCCACACCTGACATCTTGCCTTCTTCTATGGTCCACCAATGACCAGCACTCCCTTTAAGAAGGTACACTGCGTGTCTAACCTTCTCAGCTTCTGGGATGTTAAGGATTCTAAAGGCCTTCTCTAGCTCAGTCAGCCACATGTCAGCATCTGTTGGGTCAGCTATACCAGCATATTCTGTGGCTCCAACCCGGCGAAGTCATTCAAATGTCTTGTCGGCTCCCTAACCTTCTTGGTGGGTAGGTGCCCTAGGTACAAGTAGTGGCATCCTATCTGTCATATGAGTCATGGATGCCATAAACTGTCCAAACATGGCTTGGAAGGCTGGGTTCCCCATATCTGCTTAATTGTACTGGGGTTGTTCAGGTACAGGTTCTTCCCTATCTTGGTCTCTTGCACCTCCTCCTGGTGCAGCAACGCTGCTCTCATCAGCATGTTCATCATGTGATCCAGACATCTTTAGTTTTTCTTCTCCTCCTATATGAGCAGAAGACACTATCAGATAAACTGGAAGACACTAGAACGGACTCAACAACCTTAATCCTATATCTCTGTAGACTCAACGAACCTAGAGCTCTGATACCACTAAACATGTGGCGTCCAACTCATAAAACAAGATTTACTAATGCAGAAGCGTTCATGAGCAGCGGAATTTCTGAAAATCACTAAAAATTAAAACTTTTTACAAAGAGATCCATAAACTGAAAAACTCTTTCATAAAGGAACCAAAGTATTTCAAATGCATGTTGGTTTACTAGTACATCTTTTGTACCCTTTCTTCTCGAGAGTTACAAACATCAACTGCCCTGTTAGACTATACATAAGTAGTATAAAAATCTTGAGGCGTCAAGCCAAAATCTCATATGAATATAAAACTAACTATGGACTCCTAGGACCTGAGATACAGAGACGACACATAGGACTCTCTATTTACAGGACATGACAACCAGTGTCTCCACCTGAGAATTCATTGTTGTCCTTGTTGTTGCTGCTACTACTGTTGTTCTTCCCTTGCTGTAGGGTTTCTACTTCCTCTTCTGCGTCTATCTAAAAAGTTGGATCCCACCGGGTGAGACAATTGAGAATTGTCCCAGTGAGAGATATAACACTCCGCCAGAAACATTATTATTACAATTAATGGTATAAAACTGAGCAGAAGAATCATAAGCATTCAATAGTAGTTAAATCAATGTATAAATAGGTTAGAGCATTATTTCTTACTCAAAGCATTTTACTTATAAATTGATGAAGCAACATATTACTTATCCAATAAGGAATTTAAGATCATAAATAACATTTGTCCATTTAGAATCATACTATGCAAAATAGCATCAACCAATGATTCTCGTATTTCAACCTTAAGCAATTATGCTACACGGCTGATTACATTTTACAATCATACTTAACCCTGAGGAGATGAGGTATACCGCTCATACTCCAACCGACCATTATGAAATCAAAATTGGTACCATACATAGGTCAATAGAAGAGTCGGATTTCCATGACCTCATCTTCCTCAGTCAGTGTGAGGACCAACTACAGGACATCTCATCTCTCTACTAAATAGCTTTCCAGGGTATACTGGCAACTTCGCTATTAGAGTTATAGTGGCATGTTGTACTCTCTTTGCAATCGAGAGATATTATATTTATCTCACATCGATCCGGCATTAAGATCATCGGGAGATTAATGATACATCCATCCCGGTCTTCGGGAGATTAGTGATACATTCATCTCGGCATAAATAATGAAGGATTGAGAGATTTAATGTTTACCTCACATCAATTCCTCCATTAGGGTGTAAGGATATTCACGCCCATAACCCCCACATACTCAAAAGTATGCCCTCCAGGAGTTCCCATAGGAAAACCTATTTCACCATCACCAAACTACTGACGATGATGGATCTATGGTCAGGGCTCTACATGATACCATTTCACTTGGTTAATTAAGTACATTGCAATATTATTTTAGCATCAAACATGTTTTCAAACATAAAACATTATAACAGTTACTACAAGGAATGAATACTTATTTCTATCAAATTCTTTTTAAAACTTTGTTAAACATTGGGATCTCAATCCCTTATCACATCAGGGTATTCTCATCCCTTATCATATTATCATCATGAGTATGAAATATGGTATTCAAACCCTTAGTTCATCAAAACACATGTTGCCAATTTATAATGTAACTTATGCCTTCAGGTTAACTGTCCAATGTAAACATAATATTTGCAATGCAGGCACTTCACATGGATCTTAAAGCCCAATAATGTCTCTTGTTACCTCTCACTAGGAAACACAACATATTATGGCTCAGATAGCCCATAAAGAAATTTTATTAGTAAAACATCATAACTCATACATGTCTATGTCCACCATCTAATGTAACCTGCATAATTAGTGCATATGATAATAATTATATCAATTACAATTCAGCACTATGAATTGTAAGAGTATCATCACTATTTCCTTATTTGAACTAGGATTTCCCAATTTATGTCAATTAGGAATACTTAATCTCATTACCCAGATTTGGGTCATGATTATCATTATATTGCCCAAAATTAGGGTTTCATACATTACAACCCATGATTATGGCTCCACATATCTTTATCCTATACCAATGTAGGATTTCATATCAAAATGTCGCATACCAATATATGGCATTATCTTAAATTAAAGGTTATATCACATTATTATGATTTCATTTTAACATCACCCTTTTCTAGGGTTCCACATGACATCACCCTCACTTAGGGTTTCATATGGCTTCACCCTTGATTAGAGTTTCTCATAACATCATCCTCTATTAGGGTTTACTATTCACATTCAATTAGGGTTTATTATTGAAATACCCTAAATTAGGGTTTCTCATGTCATTACCCTAAATTAGGGTCATACCATTACCATAGATTAGGGCTTTACCTATCATTGTCCTCAATTAGAGTTTACTATCACCATGGATTAGGGTTTGACCTATCATTGCCCTCAACTAGGGTTAGGGCACATTGACCTTCTTAATTAGGGTTCATGATCTCTTATTCAAGAATCACATCCTAATTACACATTCATTCATTTTTGAAAGTGTTGAGGATTAACCACTACATGATTATCATTCATGTAGGAAGTCCTCTCTCTCTCTCATCTTCTATAAGATGATGCTTGATTCAGACTTGATTGGATTAGGTCTACTCAACTTGATTGGAGAGTAGACACATTTATTGTATCATTACTTACATAATTATCAAAGATTAATTATTCAAAAGCTACTAATCACTCTATCTTATTAAGAGTACAATTACCATAATCATCCTTGAATTACATCAGGTAATGATCAATTAAACAATTGTCCTTTAATCACCTTAAGTGTCCAAACGGTTTTGGTTAATTATTTCCAAACGGTCTTGGTCACTTACACCCCAAGCGGTCTTGACCAACCAGACCTCAAATGGTCTTACTTGAAATACCTTCAAATGGTCTAAGACCATTTAGACCTCCAAACAGTCTTAATCATACACTTGAAACCGTTTAGTAAAGTAAGTGCATGAAACCGTTTAACAAAGTAGGTACTGGAAACTATTTACCAAAGTAGGTGTTCGAAACCATTTCAGTCTCAATTAGTTTGGGATCGTTTGGTCCCAAATGGTCTTGAGACTGTTTGGTCAAAACCTTCTCAAAACTGATTGGACCAAACATGGTCTCAACCATACATATCGATTTAGGGTTTCCAAGAGTAATTCCTTCATCAATTGAATCCATGTAATTACTCACCAATTGAACCTAAGCACCATGCTTCAATCAAGATTAATGAATCATCTTTCAATTGATTCAACCTTCAATTGATCATTAATTAGGGTTTTGAACCCAATTGAATTAGGGTTGAAATCGATGAACTTTCAATATTAGTCATTGTGGAACTAATTGCTTAGTAATCATTGGTCCATGAATCAAATTGGGCATGACCTTGACTCAAACGGTCTTGAGGTCATTTGGATGACCTCCAAAAGGTCTTGAGACCGTTTTCCCATCCCATCATCAAAATTTATGAAGTTCAATTAGGGTTGCATCATTGAATTGCTCATCAGACTAGCTATTGATTGCATCAACATTTGATATCTTTAGATCTTCAACTACTTCACCATACTCAACCCTAGACCTCCAAACGGTCTTGGTTGACCTCCAAATGGTCTTGAGACCGTTTGGGTGATCTCCAAATAGTCTTGAGAATGTTTGGATTAATCAACCCAAAGAATTAAATTAATCAATTGCAAAATCAGCACTCAACACGATTAAGGTTTCCAATTAGATGATTGTTCAAATATTAATTCAATTAATTGGAGTCATTAGATCCTCATCCAATAAGTAATAGGGTTCTGACCTCAAAAGGTCCACCCATCCAAATGTTCAACCATCCTAAACGGTTTAGGGTCCAAGACTCCAAACGGTTTGCAAACTGTTTGGTCTCCAAACGGTTTGGTGAAACCGTTTGGACCAAGATCTTCAAAACCGTTTGCAAGGGAAACTAGTTGGATTGCGTGCCCAAGATGATGTAATCATCATCTACCTTCATTCATTCAAAATCTACTGCTGTTTTCATGGTAATTACAAAAATCGATCAAGGGAATTTCAGATAGAATAAAACGTTCAACAAATAATGGAGATTTGAATGCAATAACAATATTTAAGGGTTTGAGTTATATAACCCGCCTCCAATTGAGCTTAAAAGCTTGGAGCTTCACGTCAACAATGGTGGAGGAAGCTTTTGCAACTGCCCAAGGTCCGTTCTCAAGCTTTTTGGATGAAAAGATTGGCTAGGATTGAAGATGGAGTGAAATAAAGAAGAAATCATGCATTGTTTTGTGATTTCCACCATGAAATCGAGGTGAAAGAAGATCAAGAAGCTTACCAATAGGTTGGGGGTCGTCCTCCAGCTGCTCCTTGCTCCTTTGGTCGATTTGCAAGAAAAGAGAAGAAGTGGGTTCGGGAAAAGGTTTTGATTTGGTTTGTAAAAGGTGTTTTTGATAAGAAAATCGATGAGAGAGAAAATGCCTTATTAAAAATCTTTTAATTCCAAAATTAATGCCGCCTCTCACCCCTCAATTCCTTGGCCACAAATCCATATTCATTCCCTTGCAAAACCTCTTCATTATCCAAGAATTAAACGAAAAGAAATTAAGCACCTTAAACATATTATACTAATATCCCCTTTTTAGTGGATATTTCTTTTTATTATCTTAATGTGAGTGGGCTTTCCACTCACTCTAGATATTTTCGTGCCTTTGCAAGGCACAAGCTCGTCCAAAACTTTCCCAAATTCATCCCTCACCTTTTGGTTGAAGGGCTCTTCAATTATCTTTATTTCTTTTTGCATTAAATTAAAATAAAGTTCCTTTTATGCTTAAATCTTGATTATTTTAATATCAAGATTCTCTCTCCTCCAAATTAATTCAAATGAGGCGCCCCTCTCATTTTATTTCCTCTACATGATGCCAAGAAACATGGGGGACCCTCAAGAAGTGGTATTTTGCATATTGAACCCTAGGTTTTGGGTAAATTGTACATTATACCAAAACTAGGTTTTAATGCACAAGGATTGCTCAACAAGCTCTATCTTGGTGCTCAAGCTTGTGGAAACCATACCACTACATCATTCTCATTCTTATGATGCTTCAACATATGGGAATCATTTTATCATGTACAATTTGCAAGTTAACCCCTCAACTTGGGTAGTTTGCACTTTAGTCTAAAACTAACAAAACAATGTTTCAACATTATTCAAAAAGGACTAAAATTGAAATGTAAATTCCTCTTGGTCCTTAATTACTTTCCAAGAAATATGAAAAAGCATCTAATCAACATTATTAAACAAAACATCTAGGGTTAGAGCATAACCTAGTTCATGGATGTTACAGGTATCAATTATCCTATAAGTGACAGCCCTTGGGTTAGTGCTATTCGTGTGGTACCTAAGAAGGGGGAGTGCAACTGTCATCAAGGGAGATAATGATGAGTTGATACAAACACGTATAGCCATGGGTTAGCGTATGTGTATTGATTATCGTCATTTGAATAAAGCAACTCGCAAGGATCATTTTCCGTTGTCGTTTATCGACTTGATGCTTGAACGTCTTGCAAAACATTCTTATTTTTATTACTTGGATGGGTATTCTAGGTTTTTCCAGATTCCTATCTACCCTCCCGACCAAGAGAAAACCACTTTTACATGCACCTATGGAACCTACTCTTATCGTCGCATGCCCTTTGGTCTTTGCAATGCTCTTGTGACGTTTCAACGATGCATGATGGCTATTTTCTCTTATTTTATTGAAAACATAATGGAAATTTTCATGGATGATTTTAGCATTTATGGAGATTCATTTGATCAATATTTATGCAACTTGTCATTAATCTTATCCCGTTGTAAAGAGGTTAACCTAGTACTAAACTGGGATAAGAGCCATTTCATGGTACAATCCGGTGTAGTACTAGGCCATGTTGTATCTAATAAGGGTATTGAGGTTGATAGGGCTAAGGTGGAAGCTATTCAGAAGATGTCTACTCCTTCTTTAGTCAAGGACACATGTAGTTTTCTTGGTCATGCAGGGTTCTATAGAAGATTCATTAAAGACTTCTCCAAAATTGTAAAGCCATTATGTTCTTTACTTGCAAAGGATGTTGAATTCATATTCAATGATGATTGTCCAACTTAAGGAAGCTCTTATTTCATCCCCAATCATTCAACCACCATATTGGAATGCTCCTTTCAAATTGATGTATGATGCAAGTGACTATGCAGTAGGGGCAGTCTTGGGACAGCAGAAAGATAAGAAGCTTCATGCCATATATTATGCAAGCAAGACCCTAGATGAAGCACAAATCAATTATACAACCACTGAAAAGGAGATGCTTGCTATAGTGTATGCCTTTGACAAATTTTGATAGTACTTGGTAGGATCTAAGGTAATCGTGCATACAGATCATGCTGCCATAAAGTATTTTCTCAATAAGAAAGATGCCAAACCTCATCTCATCCGTTGGATATTGCTTTTATAAGAGTTTGACCTTGAAATTCGGGATAAGAAAGGGACAGATAACAATGTTGTTGATCATCTTTCTAGGTTAAATATGGATGTTGAAGACTTATTACCTATTGAGTACCACTTGCCTATTGAGAAGCTTTATGCATTATCGTCCTCACAAGCACCATGGTTTGCATACATTACAAATTTTCTTGCTACAGGACAGCTGCCATCAGATTTGACATACTAACAGAAGAAGAAGTTCTTCCACAATGTAAAGTTCTACTATTGGGACGATCCCTTATTGTTCAAACATGAGAGTGATGGACTAATTCAGAGGTGTGTTGTTGAAGAAGAAATTGCCATTATCATTGTTGAATGCAATGCCTCATCTTACGGAGGTCACTTTGGAGGAGAGAAGACTGCAACAAAGATTCTCCAGGCTGGTTTCTATTGGCTAACATTTTTTAAATATGTTAATTTATTTGTCAAAGCTTGTGATAAATGCCAAAGGACTGGAGGAGTATCTATACACGATGACATGCCTCTTAACTCTATTTTTAGTTATTGAGGTATTTGATGTGTGGGGAGTTGATTACATGGGACCATTCCCATCCTCTTGTGGCTATCAATGTATCCTAGTTGCTTGTGAATACGTCTCTAAATGGGTTGAGGCCATCCCAACCCAAGCACCAGATGCAAAATCTATAGTCAAGCTATTTCAAAAAATCATTTTCCCTTGGTTTGGAGTTCCTAGATTTGTAATTTCTGATAGAGGAATGCATTTTTTTGAGAAGCAACTCAATAACCTTCTATATAAGTATGGAGTCACTCATAAAGTCTCTACGCCCTATCATCCTCAAACTTATGGGCAAGTAGAAGTCTCCAACCGGTAACTGAAAAGCATTCTAGAAAAGACAGTGTCTAGCTCAAGCAAGGATTGGGCATTGAAGATAGACGATGCATTATGGGAATACCGGATAGCTTATAAAACCATCATAGGAACAACTCCATTTAAGCTCATATATGGTAAATCTTGTCATCTTTCGTTGGAGCTCGAACACCATTCTCTTTGGGCTATCAAATTCTTAAATTTTGACATGAAGAAGGCTGGTGAAAAGTGTCTATTGCAGCAACAAGAACTAGACGAACTCCGGCTAGATGCATATGAAAATGCAAGGCTCTACAAAGAAAGAAAAAGGTTTGGCATGAAAAAAGAATCTGGAGGAAAGAATTCAAAGAAGGAAACAAAGTGTTGTTGTTTAACTCTAAACTCAAGCTATTCCCTGGAAAATTGAAGTCCAAGTGGTCAGGTCCCTTTCTTGTGTTGAAGATTTTTCCATATGGAGTTCTTGATCTACAAGGAAAGCATGGAGCTTTCAAAGTAAATGGGCAACATTGCAAGATCTATACCTCTGGAGATGAAGTTCACAAGGAAGCCTTTTTCTCCCTCCAAGACGCATAATAGATAGATTGAAGAGTCTCACTCCGGACTCTAAATGGAGGACCTCATGGGAGTTGAACCCACATTAGGATAGATTTCTTTTCTGTTATTTGATTCAATAACACTCTTTAGTTTCATAAATAAGCTTGTCATGGATGATTGTAATAACTTAGACAATTATATTGGCATATCTATCATTATTTCTATTCTGACGAAATGTTGTTTTCTGTAGAAACTACAGAAGACATGCCATGTCTTTATTTGACACACCATGTTGCTGATCAAAGAATCACATCAGCCGAGCAACATATCCAGGTACATGACGTGTCATCACTCGACACGTCGTGTCCTGCCTATGGATCATCTTTCTGGAATCCCACACGGCATGCAAAAAAATCAGCATACATCATGTACAGATCACACTAACTTAGCAATAAACTTTCTGGAAAGTCACATGGTGTGTCTTTATTTGAATACACCATGTCTCAATCAACTAGTGAAATCTACACAGGTTTATGGAATCTCACACGACGTGTCAAAATTCAAACATGTCGTGTCTTACAAGTACAATTTTTGACTAGAAGATCAGCAAGGAGCTTTTTCAACGAAGAACACGACGTGTACAACCTTGAACACGGTGTGTCGCAAAGCGAAAAAGTCAAGTCTAAGTAAAGCACACGAGTCACCTCTTTCACTCACACCTCCATTCAAGTTGTGTGCCATCTCAGCCCTAGCCATCGTGTGTGATTTTTGTGGTGCCCCAGCTTTCGTCGGGTGCTCAGTCGTGTTCTTCTTCCCTCACATCACCGCCGTGTGTGGGTCTCCTTCACGCCATGTCACTTTGACATCTCCTTCTTTCTTAAGCAGCGGTTGTGCCCCCTTCAACATGCCACCGACATCGCCTTCACACCGTCGATCTCCAGCGCAAAGACGACCTCATACAGCCATGCCACCAAGCAAGGTCATCCTTCAAGTAGCAGCAAGTTCTAGTCGTTGTCGTGCTCAAATAGGAAACCACTTGTAGTCTTTCACGACCCAAACTCCTCTGCAAGAAAGATTTGCATCCAAGCTATGCCACCACCTCCTCACCATCATCACGAAGATGCCACTTTGCTAAGCCCCTTCTCCAAGCACCTCTGTCGCAAGTCTGGTTTTGCATTTCTGCTCCAGGCACACGACATGTCTGCCTACAGACACACTGTGTCCTTCTTAGTTCAGGCCTGATCTTCTTTGATAGGACATGTTGTGTCCCCTTCTAAACAGGATGTGTCTCAGCGTGTCAGTAGCCAGATGGCACCCATGAAATAGACGTCAAACCGCAAACGTGGAGCAAGCTCCTCTTTAGCCCCGGCCTACGTCTCCTCGATTTTTAGGCTCACAAAAGAGGAGGATACCACTTACCACTTCCTAATCTCTAGGAGGGTATTGCCATCTTGTTTTTCTTGTGAGAAGACCCTCACCAAGCTTGGTTTCAAGAATGAAGTGATGGGCCACCTGGAGTTCCTGGGGTTGCACTACGTCTGCACTATGGTAACTAAGATGTACCGTAGACTTGTTTATCAATTTCTGACTACTCTCACAATTAAGGAAGATTGCCAAAGGCGACTTGAACCATATCCTAAAATTAATTTCTGCCTACTGAATAAACCATTTATGTTTGACCTACTATGTTTCTCTAATTTATTGAATGTTACTATGGCGGTTTGATATACTATCATGCAACTTTTAATAGAAATTCTTTCCGGGCTGAAATCTCTAGTGATACTTTTCATAATGCCAAGCAAGCAGGAACTTCAACAATTCATAATATGATCTTTCTCTATATTCACTGCCTTCTCAGCATGGGGGTTTTTGCAAGGAAAGAAACATAGGGGGTCTATGGAAAGATTGATTTGATATTCCTATGGTGCATGGTTCATGATGAGCAGATAAGTGTAGGTCACTATATCCTCAACAGATTCTTGGAAATAAAGAAGATGAAAAGGAGAGAATTTGGGGATATCATGTGTGGTGGTATCATTACTCTTCTTGCTAAAAAGCTAGGGGTGGATCTAACTGACCTAGAGCCTACACCAGGAAAGATTCTGGTGGATATCCCATACCTCATCTCCGCCAATCTACTATCCAGAGTTGGTGACAGTGATTCAAAGTTTAGGAAGCTCCTTACCAAGAAGCAATATATTGAGATCCTTGACCCTGACCGTAATGATTTGAGTGACAAGGCCAACTGGAAAGTCAAACTAGAGCATGAGGATGAAGAAGAGGAGGGCACCAAAGGAGCATGCACTTCTAGTGCAACACCTATAGCTGCAGTAGCAGTGCCACTACCCTCTACTGGTACTCAGATGGACTACACTTGGGTGATGCCTGACGTGTGGCATCTTTATGGCTATGTTCAGCAGCACTTTGATCACATAGATGGCCGCCTGGATTAGTTGGGTACACAGTATACTGGGATGTATGACATGGTCCACCGCATGGACTCGTGGAACATCTCATAGGGCCACTACTCCATTCTGCCGCTGTATCAGCCACCATTGCCTCAACAACCTGACTTCATCCCATAGCCTGAGTTCACCCTGCAGCCCATGGACATTCCAGACATCATCATCCAGTTCTTTCCACTAGATCATGAGGGTGATGTCCCCTCTCTTTGATTTTATCCATGACATGTATCTGGTTGTTACCTCTACGAGTTTGATTGATGCAGTGAGGACATTGTAGATTTCAAGATTTGGGGGGGGGGGGCGCAACTGGCCTGTAATGTAGTTTTTATTTACATTTGCTTTTGTTAGTGTTAGTCATGTCAATATTTTATTTCATTTTGTTTTATGTTCTATTTTTCTTTCATGGCAAGTTTAGTATAAAATGAGGCTATTGTAATGGAATGAACTCTTGTACCTTGTATGCTTGAACCATCTCATCCCTTGTACTTCTTTTGGCCATATGAAAGAATTTAGTAAAGAGCATGCATGAATCAAATGGAAATGAAATTCCCCATGTACATGATCTTGGTTTGTAATTGTAGCCTGAACTCTCAATTTTCACATCCTTGATTGCTAAATACATGGAATGGTCTAAAATTTTAGCAAATTAATCAACTCTACAACCTTACTTAGAATACAGGATACTCTTGCCAAACCCTTAGCACATATACAATTGATTTTTTAGTGAAAATTTTGCAAAACAATGAACGAAATCTTGTTAACTTAACTTTCTAGTTGACTCTCTTGTGTTGTGTAAAAATTTCTTTTATCCTTTTCTCCCTTTACCCTATAAAAGATGGCTAACAACCCACATATCATGCTAGCCTAGTGTGAGTCTGATCCAGCAATGATGGTTAGGAGATATGAAATCAAAAGAGGGTAAAAATAACACCCCAACCGACACTCCACATGTGCATAAGCCTAAATTAGCAGCCGAGTGCCGGAATCCCAAAAAAATCCATTGTAATATCTTTTCGAGAAGAGAGAACAACTAAGATTGTTAAAGTTAGCTAAGATTTCTTCATTTGTATCCATAATAGCTAGACAATTTTTGTGCTGTACATCCATTATTTGTTTGGCATGATTATCCAAATCATGTTTAGTGTTGTTTAGTTGATTGTTTCACTTAATTTGTGACCACCATTGCTGAACTAAAACTTCTCTATCTTGGATGATTAAATTGAGATGATGGATATGAATATAAACCTAATGTACATCATTGGTTGAGTTTATTGCATATCTTCATTTCATTTAATCCATGCATGATCTTGAATATTCCTTCATTTGTGTGCTCGTGCTCTTTTTACTTGAGTACAAGCAATGGTTCAATCTTAGGGGGATATGTTGTGTGCTTTCCACATCAACTTTTCACATGTTTTAACAAACAAATTCAGTTCATTTTGTTCTCATTTAGCCTCTATTCATATTATTCTTACCACCTTTTTTATTTTACTTATCACATGATGTGTATTGCAGATATGCTTTAAAAGGATCAAATTGGAGATAGCCCAACTCAAATTCAACATCATTGGGGCTTCTTCACGCATTGCAGATCATTCAGAGTTTCATTTCTACCGAAATAGCATCCCACACGACGTGTCTGAATTAAGACACGGCGTGTGCGATTCCAGAAAGCCATGTATCTAGCCGAAGTGACAAAGACATTGCATGTTCCTTTTTGGAATATGACGTGTGCAATTCCAAAAGGTGTCGAGCAAAGCAAAGACACGTCCTATTCCACTCAGACACAGTGTGTACCTGGAGACGCAGAGTCAACTATATGTTTCTGGAAATGTACATAGTGTGTCTTAATTCAGACACTCCGTGTGTTGTACACTTGGAGCAACTATCGAAGGCCAGGACACGATGTGTCCAAAGGAAGACACGTCATGTCGCTTTCAGTTTCAGCAAAACTGAAAAATGACGCCCCTTGTTTTTAAAGACAAAAAAAACTTATAGAGCGGTTATCGAGGGTCATAATTAGAAAGTCTTTCGTCTAAGAAGAATGTGTAGAGCAAAGGAGGGTGATTTTGGGTGGAAGAGGGTGGTTATTTGCCAAAGAACCTCCATTCTTCTTCTCTTCTTCTCCATTTTCTTCTCCGAAGGTGCAACAGAACTTCTTCTCTCCACCAAGCTTCTCGAGAGGGAAGTTTGTCTAGTTTAGAGCAACTGTAGGAGTAGAATTTTGTCCCCAATCTGGAATTCTACTCTTCTTGGGTTAACTGTTGGGGTTCTCTTAGCTTTTCCTACTCTAAACCATGTTAAACTTTGAAAATTCGGTATATTTTCTGTTGTACATCATCATGGACGAGTAGACCCTTTTTCTTGGGCATGGGAGAAAATGTCATAGCATATAAGGAACATGATAATTTTGTACTAAATGCTAAGTTTTTTGTTTTTCCACCTTGTGAGTACTGGTTTCTTGCTTCTTGCATGTATGGCTGGCCACTTTATGTGCATGTTTTATGCTTTCTTGCTTGATCTGAGAAGATAGGTAGGAGAGTAAGGAGGTACTCTCTTGGCAACTCCGTCTTTACCAAGACAGTGGAAATTTTGGAGTTGAGGAGTAGGCTTGTGATCCAAAACAAAATTCATACATGAGAATGTTGTATTGAGTTAGGATTGTAGTACTTGCACTGAGAGGTGAAGTGCAACATACAACTCTCCTTTAAAACAAGTGCTTAGTATGTTTAAATTTCATGCTCCTATTTTGTGCTATGATATGTTGGTGAAATCCTAAGTCCAAGATCCTTCCATATCTGAAATCAACCCTCTTTTAGTAATCCATTTACTATTTTGTTTAGTTCTGAAATTTTAGCTTAATCAACCAAATCACATCTTTAAAATGGTCTATATTGTTGGACCTTAGCACTATTGCATTTAATTGGTTACCAAGCTCCTTGTGTTTGATCTTGACTACAACTACTCTCATATACCTATGGGAAATAGCTAGTTGAGTAAAAGGTCTTTCTTAATATTGAAACTCGTTAGTGTAACAACCAACACTATGCTATGTTGAATCAACACATATGTGTTTGGTACTTTGGAAATGATGTTGAACTAAGTGAAACCTAGATTTAGGGGAAACCTCGACATTACTCATATGATGCTTAGATTATCAATCCATATTGATCTAAGACTCCTCTATTATGTTTTGTATATCTTAGGTCCCTATTGGGTTGGACCTTCCTTCGAAATCTATTGATGGTTTATGACTAGTACTCACCTCGCAAGGTACATTTTCCTCTTGATCCTACTATGATATTGGCTTACTTGTATGTATTTGTGTATGAATGCTTGGATACTTACTTACTTGGTTGAGCTATTGTTTCTATGATTATTGCATCCATTTTTGAGTATACTATGTTGACAAACCTTGAATATAATATACAAAAATCCATCATGCAACCTAATGTTGACATAATGGATAAAGGAACCTAAAACATGCTTTGTATAACACGATGTTGTTAAGTGTTCTCAATTTGTTTCTTCTCCTTGAATATGGTCATATTTCTAGACAAGCAAGTTTGGTGTTACTCTTAAACTATTTACATGCTTTTCATAGTGTACATAATTCTTTAGCGTCAATATGTTTTGTTTATCGAATTTGTAGTTTCCAAATGAAGATTTATTGCATTCAAGATTAGAAATGGAATATGGTATACTTGAGTATATAAATGGGTAAAAATCTCTTATCTCCTATTTTAGTGCCTTGTTATATCTTGTTGTTATTGCTTTTACATATATATTGCATGTGTGAAATATTTGTGACATTCTACGGACGAACGCCCAAGTCCACTCGCCTTTGGCTATGAAGCCATTAGGAGTGCAGATTAGATTAAAAATCAGTTCTGTGACAAATGGTATTAGAGTGATACAAATAGGCATCTATATATATTTAAGGCATAACATATCTTAACAGCCCAGGAAGGACTAAAATCCTCTCCTCAAATTTAGATAGTCTTCTAGCATCTCATCTCTTCTTTAAGGACCACCTAAGCCACCCAAGTAGATGATGATTAGGTATCTTTCTCATATCCTCATGTGATTCTTCTCTCATAACTATTAATCACATGAATTCTCGATTATGGGTAGCTTATGCATGGGGAAACTAAAAATTTATTTGAAATGATGGAAGTTGATTAAGATGATAATTCCATGATCAGATCTTAAATTAAAAACCCTATTTGATGAATGAAAGTACTCTTGAAAGTGTCGTAGTCATGTGCAAAGTTTATGAAAAACTTAGTGTTACCAAATCAAATATAAGTGCTTTACCTGTTTGAGGTAGACTCTTGATATCGTGAAGTAAGATGGTAATCATATTTGACACCTCATGTTTGATGAGGTCCATATTAATTAAACCTATCTTACTCTATTGTTGTTTAAACCTCAAACATAGTTAAGCAAACTTTGCCCCTATCGATATGTAGAGTGCCACCTACTTTAATATGAATAAGTCTTTGGATCCCTAGATCATGATGTGATGACTTAGATACAAGAGGCACTTCCCTATTGGCTATTGTGCCTCCTTGTAAGCTCCATTTTGAATAAATAATCGACATGGACCTAAATCTAGCCTTATTATGCTCAAAGTCTCGAGTTCTCAATTTGAATTCTCAATTTCCAAAACATACCCTTACCTTGATCATAAAAGGGATGGAATGGTATTATGACTCTAAACTCACAAAATCTCAAAGTGTGGTTGTCCAATTAATGATCTTAAGGTTTGACTTGTGATCCTGTGAAATATGATTGGATAGTTGGTATTCACCCTATTTAGATATGATTGATGAGTCATGATTAGTGTGGACTAATGTGCTAGATTAGGGTGGTAATTGACTTATGACTACTTTTGAATTGTCATCTTATTGATTATTTAGAATTTTGAAAGGTGACCCCATCCACACGATTTTGATTTCTTGACCTAAGTCCCTAATAGGTTATGTCTATGATGATATTGATACTCGATCTCAAAATCTCGATTAGTGACGATCTTGGAATATGATGATGATGACCACAACTATTGGTCAAGTTCTTAGAAAGACCTAGACCTAGATCATTCACCAACCATGAATACTATGAAAATAAACTCGATATAGATGCCACAAAATGTTGAATAATGCATGAAATTTTTCTTGATCGTTACTCGATTGTTGTATATGGATGAGTGATCACCCCTAGAAGGGTGAGGTTATCAATCAATTTAAGAATTGAGATAACCTCAAATGCCACCTAATGTTTGGAGGGTTAAGTATACAAAGCATGAAAGAATCAATATTGAGTATAATGCTCTAAACCCAACTATTCCATCTCCAAGGGGCTTAAAGGAAGGTCATTGGGTAAGTGACTGACATTAGGTGGCCAAAATCAGGAGGGAAGGTCACCAAGAGGTGAATCCCAGGAGGGAAGGCCAACATGAAGTCCAAACCCAGAAGGGAAGGTCGCCAAGAGGTTAAGCCCAGGAGGGAAGGCCAACATGAAGACCAAGCCAAGGAGGGAAAGTCACCAAGAAGACCAAACCAGGAGGGAAGGTCGCCATGAGCCCAATGTGGGGACATAAAGAAAATGATGTGCACCCTAAGAGATGGAGAAAGTTTGGGTTAATGATTTACATAGAAATTAATGCACTCAAATGGTGTTGAAGAAACCTTAAGAAAAATGAGAATGACATCTCAATAAAAACTTTGGGAAAGATAGATCCCTAAGTCACCCCTAAGGTATCAAATAAGAATCTAAACCCTAGATTCAAAATGTTTAGAGTGTGACTTTGATGTCCAAACTTGATTCCCGATACTAAATAAGGAAATCTTGACTCGTGATTATTGATCTTGACTCAACTCCTATGGTCACTCTAATTGGATCTTGAGATCACACTCAATATATGACTAATGACATTCATGTTGACTTGTTCAGTTTATGACTTAGGTTTAAGATCCATTATGGACTAGGGTGGGCCCTTCCATCGATTTTGAGAATGAAATTGTTATGTTGAAATATGCAATTTGTCTCGAAATATATTTGAAATATGAGTCTCGATCATGGATGTATAACCCTACCTAGGACAATGTAGAAGTTATAACCCTAAATGTTTGGGAATGAAAGTCATGATTTTCTCTTCATTGGAAGATCTCTATTCATTTAACCTAAAACATAGTCTCTGCAAATTTGTGATCTATAGGGAATTTTTTTCCAAAATTGTGACTCGTGTAATGATTTTCCAAATTTGATGATATATGTGACTATGAGTGGGCTATGATACTCAATTTCTCAATTTTGAAGTAGTGTTGATGTTGTAGAAGTATCCAGAATGTTATAACATGGAATATGAAAACCCAATCTTGATTGTTGAATTGTGCTAATTTTGAGGACAAATTTTCTTTAAATTTGAGGAGGATGTGATAACCTGGATCTTTATCTCTCCACCTTATGCCCTTTATCTCTCTAGTAGTGACTCACATCAATCAATTTGAATTAAATCATATATTGTGAGTGTTTTGATTCTTAAGTATAATCACCTTACTCTTTTGTCCTTCTATGTGGCATTAAAATCAATATTGACCTTGGTTGTGATGAACTTAGTACATCATGCTTTTTCTTATGAATTTGAACCTCATCAACGTGATCATCTTGTTCCAATATGTGTTCAATGTGGTAGATCTTCCTATTATCTTTCCAATGGTGCACACCCTAATCAGACATTCAGAGCCCAAGTTATGGGCCTTTCAAATTTACCTCATTTTCTTTTGATTTAATTTGACTTAAATTCAAGTTTACACCCTTGTTCGGTCGAATTGTGGGTGTGCGGCCCACTCGTCTCCATGTCCTCTCCTTAGCAATCTAGAGCTTTTCTCCTTACCTAATCAGGAAGCTTGAAATTATGGGCCATGATTTTTGGCCATTGGATCTCACCCACAGATCTGAGACCCTATCTAACGGCTAGCAAGATTTCCCCTTCCTCCATACATCTTTTCCAGCGTAAAAGTATTTGGAGTTTTACCTACTCCACACTTCGGCACCACCTTTTTTTATGTCGTTTTCACCAAAAATTGATGTTTCCTTGCCTATATATCTCCCTTCCAAGTTGTTTGCCCCCTCTTTTCTTCACCTTTCATGAAACCTAGCCATTTCTATCTTCGTTTCTTCCCTAGTCACCATGGTGGCCCCGTTGCCCCTCGATTTGTGGGTGTTAGCATTCCAGTGATGGTCGTCAATCATAGATTCTTCCTTTGGCCTCGTGATGCCACGATGAAGTCGGGAGTATGCTTTTGAGGCCTCACCATGGCCTAGTCTGAGATGACCATCAGCTTCTGGTGAGCCTTTGACGCTGGAGCACCATGGCACACGTCTGTCTACATGAGTTCCTTCATGGGTGGGAGACATATCACCAGCCGTCAGATGAAGCTGGGACCAAGGTAGACCAAGAACCGAGGTCCCCGATGGCCTTTCCTCTTTCTTCTCTTACTCACGGGGTGGTGTTTGGCCGTTCGGTAGCGAGTGATTGGGGAACACCCCAAGGAAATATGTGAGCAGTCATCTGCGGCTAGCCACCACAATTTGGTTGGGTCTGCACCAACATATGCTAACAAGCCTAGAACGGGAGACCAAACTGACCCATCTTGGGCCCATCCTCTCCAAAAACCCTAATATAAGGTGCAAACTTCATTTCCTCATAATTTCCATGTCCATTACTCAAATATATTGATATTATAGACCATTTTGATGACAAAAATGAGAGCTTTCCAAGTAAAATTGTTCCATTACCTAATTTGTTTTTCATCTCTTCTAATATCCAAAATACTATGATTTGTATGTACTTTTTGATTGATAAATGGTGTATCTTTCTCCAAAATGTTATTATTGATTCATACATCATTCTCAAACCTTAGATCAGTATTTTTATCAACTTCTTGATCTGAATCACGAAATATATCATCTTGATGCACCTGTGTTTGCACTTTTGACTAAAAAGGACTCTTTTATTCATGTAAATGATGCCACTTGTATAATGTTGGAACTTTGATTTCTTTTCATCATCAAATGACTATCCCACTTTGAAATTAGTAACATTACTAATGTTATGTGCTAAGTTTGACTAAGGTCTTTAACTGTGTTTGCCCTTATATGACTTAAGGACCTACTTGAGTACCTTCATATGCTCTAAATATGATGTCTATGGACCTTTTTTATTGGACCTTTATTCTTGTGCTCAAGTAGATCCTTATTATTCAAATCTCTATGTTTACTCCTTGATCAGACCCTAAATGACTTGTTTCATGAAATTCCATGTAGCTCACTCATGTACTCTCTTGACTACATGCATCACCTAGTGTGATCTAAATGTATATGCTACTAGTTTGAAATCTAACCTTGCTAAGAACATGCTCTAATGTTACATATGTATCTTAAGACTTCAAATCAGTAGATTTATCATGTTGTTACTCTATAATCCTAACTTGGACTTAATGCTTCTTTGACTTGGAATTAAGACCCTATTGCATGAATTGATCTAATATGCCTAATTATGATCTTGCATGATTAAACTATGACGATAGTTAAAATATCATATTTTCCTAATGCCAAATCAGACTTCACCTCTATCTTGTATCATTTATAATGTGTATGGTTTGCCTGGACTTAGACCTGAATGTTGATACCTATGTTGTAACGACCCCGCATCCTGGTAACCCCCAATTAAGGGAGACTAGAAGGTCAGAGACGTTATCCCAATATTTTTTGGATCAGTGGTTCAACAGTTAATCAATAGTAATTATCAAATTCTACTAAAACTAAACTGGCAAGTTGGAATTAAAGTAAATCCCATGCATACCTTATAAAATTTTGGATTTCTAGACTTCTATCCACAGATGGAGTCTATCTATCTAATCATCCTTAAATTGATTATTCATACTTTCACAATGTTTCAATTTACTGTTTGCCCTTTTCAATGATTGTACCTAAAACGTCGACAATCAAAACGTCGGTCAATATATTTCTATACCGGTATGTGGGTAACAATCAAAATTTCCACAAATAATTGCTAACAACCTAATTATCACAAAATAAGTTATTAACAATCCAAATTATGTTTTCAATGTGACATTCCCAACCACTTTTGCCCTAAAACCTAGATTACCCTCTCTTAGGGTTTTGTCCTTGCAAGGGACATAAGGCCACCTTCTCCATCCTGAATTTGGTGCCTGGGGTCGCCTCTCATGGTGCCCAATGGTCTTCCCTCCGGGGCTTGACTAAATAGACCTTCCCTCTGGGGCTTGGTCATGCATCATACATCAAGGTGGCATGTAGGTTCAAGAATGCACATACATACTTTTTAATGATAATCATAGTGGCTTTATAAGATTGCACAAATAAAACACTCAATAATTTAGGTTGCATCCAATCGATCAAACGATCAAGAAAACTCTGTGAAACTAGATCAATTATTCATAAATAACCATATACCTATTCAGCCGAATCAAGATAGGAATATTCCAAGCAAATATGAAATCCAGACAAGCAAGCAATTCACACAAAAAGGATCCTAAAATTACCATACAAATTCCTTTACTACTCATGTTATCAAGATCTATTCAATCTAACTCGCTTCCTAGGGTTTCTACTTTCTTTTAGGGTTTTGTTAACACATTTGTCACTACAAACCCAAAATAAGTAAAACTACTCATAAACCCTATTTATTTTGTCCTATCTCTCCTAACAGGCTTAGGATCAACAATTATTAGTATATTTCCAAATATTTCGAATTAAACATATCAATCTCATCCTTTACCCTATATTAGGGTTTCTACATGCATTAATCATGGACTCTTGGTTTAAAACCCTAAAACATGCAATTTTCTCATCTAAATCTGATTCGAGTCTTTCATTATCATCCAACAAGTTATTATTACTCAAATTAACCCATTAAACATCATAGATTCGATCTTTAATCACAATTAGGGTTTCTAACCTAATTTCAATGCACTTTTCATAAACTTAATATAATTTTGAAACTAAGGTTCTAAAACTATTTTTATCAGGTTCCTCATATTTTTCTGATCAATTTTCACATATTAAGTTTATCTATCGAATCTTCCTAGCATTAGTTATGATTTTTGCAATGAAAAGTGTTTTCTGGAATATTCTGGCAGAGAGGAGCTATTTACGGGGAAATTAAGAAATGCCAAAAAAACTTGGTCACTCTATCGGTGGTCCATTGGACCACATGGGATCAGACAATCTGCATCACACTCCTCCACTAACACAGTCACGCCTGTTGACCAATTGTCGAACCGTTGGATCTCCTCATGAGACCACAGTGTATTCCAATCGGACGGCTGCTGCTAGTCATCCTTCTTTTACCTCAGGATTCATCCTATGGTGGTGCCCTCACCAGAGTGAAAAAAATTGAGAGAAGGACAGGGAGCTAGGAATCATGGAACAGCCGGTTGGGTTTGTGAGGGTGTGAGGAGTCGAGAGGGGGGTTCTATTTATAGGATTGGGGTCCCTCTAGGGCTTCCCCAAACTTGTCTCCACCCACACCTTCAGGTGATTTGGGTATTTCCTCTATATTCTTCAAAACCACCCAAAACTCAGGCTTGATGCGCACGGAATCCCCTCCCAAAGTCCCTCGTGGTCTTGGATTCTAATTTGGAGTCGTGAGATGTGAGAAAATAGGATTTGAAATATCAATTTCCCCTCTCCCTTTCCTTCTGTGAATTGAGGTTGATGATGCACAACCATCATCGGATCTATGGTCCTCTAGCCCACACAGGGATATGATGGTTGTCATCGCCCCCTTGTTTCCTTTTTTCTTTAAAACGAGAAAGTTAGTAATATATATAATTCAATGCATTGAAAACTTGCAAATTTCATAACTCTATCCTCATTTGTCCTTTTTCATTCAAATTTTAAAGGAAACTCTGGCTTGGCATTATATACTCATTTATTAAATTTGAAACCTAAATTCCAAAGGAAAAGGATATTTCCTTCATAAGCAAGTTATCCTTTAATAAAACCAATTTAATTGGTATTTTCTCTATCTTATGCCATTATCTTGGTATCTTGGACTCCTTGGACCTCAAGGAATCTTAAAGGAACAAAATCCCATCTTGGAGGATATTCCCTGGCCTTTTTCTTTATCATTTCTCCTTTTCTTATATATTCATTTATTGTTTGAATTTTCTTTATCTCTTTCTTATTATTGGGCCCAATAGCCAATAAAGCCCACTAAGCAACCAAGTAAGGCTATTGTAAACAAAATCCATTCAATTCAAACAAATAAATCAATTATTGATTTCATTTATCATTAAAAGGAGAAATACAATTTCATTACATGGCTAGGAAAAATGGGGTTATAACATCCTCCCCTCCTTATAGGAATTTTTCCCTCAAAATTCAACAATCAAACAAATAAGTCAGGATATGCTTTTTCCATGCCTGTCTTCAGCTCCCACGTGGCCTCATCCTCTCCATGGTGCTTCCAAAGAATCTTTACCATCTCTATATTCTTACATCTAAGTTCTTTCACCTTGGTATCTAGAATCCACAAAGGTGACTCAGGATATGTCAGCTTCCCTTGAAGCTCAATAGGCTCAATGCTCAGCACATGGCTTGGATTTTGCACATATCGCTTCAGATTGGACACGTGAAACACATCATGCATCATACTATACTGAGGGGGTAATGATAAATGGTATGCAGCTTCACCAATCCGTTCTAGCACCTCAAATGGACCCACGTATCGGGGACTCAACTTTCCTCTATTCTTGGCTATAGCTCAGAGCGGTTGGATTTTCAAGAATACATGCTCTCCCATAGTGAACTACACGTTAGTCCGCTTCGCATCAGCATACGACTTCTTTTGATCATGGGCTCTCTTCACCCTCTACTTAATCAAACCAACTTTATCTACATACACTTGGAGCTCATCTGACCTCAATAAGGTCCTCTCACTAACATCATCCCAGTGAAGCGGTGACCGACACGGTCTCCCATAAAGAGCTTCATATAGAGGCATCCTGATATTGTATTGATAGTTGTTGTTGTAGGTGAACTCATCTAAAGGTAAGTACTGCTCCCATGATCCACCCCAATCGAGCACACAAGCTATCAACAGATCCTCTAATGTCTAGATCGTCCTCTCTGATTGACCATCCGTCTGGGGGTGATAAGCGGTACTGAACTTCAACCTTGTACCAAGTTACTCTTGTACTTGCTTCCACAACTCGGAAGTGAACTTTGGGTCTCTATATGAGATGATGGAACCGGGTACGCCATGCAAATGTGCTATCTCCCTGATATACAGCTCAGCTAGGTCTGACACCTTGGTAGTGGTCTTTAGGCAAGGAAGTGTGCTGACTTGGTAAGGCGATCTACCACAACGCATATCACATCATGGCCTTTCTTGGTCCGAAGTAGACCCACCATGAAATCCATGGTGATCTACTCACATTTCCACTCTCGAATCTCTATCGAGTGTAAAATTCCACTGGGTCATTCGTGTTCAGCCTTCACCATCTGGCACGTAAGACAGCTGGCCACATATACCGTAATGTCTCTCTTCATTCCTGACCACCAGAAATACCATTGTAGGTCCTTAAATATCTTTGTAGTTCCTAGGTGTACTGTATACTTAGAACCATGAGCCTCTTACATGATACATTCCTTCAACGGTGAATCCTCAAGAACCCATATATGATTCTCAAATCTGATCCCTCCGTCTACTCCCACTGAGAGATGGGTCTGTGGCTTCATCATTAAGCCCTTCATCCTACTGAGTTCTAAACTGGACAATTGCGCCGCTACTATCTCACTCAACAACTCTGACTGAATCTAAATATTGGCCAATTGAACTCGGTCCTCTAAAAGCTACGGAGTCCACTGTATGAGATCTTCTAAGGTCTTCCACTGACTGGACAAAATAGTTGCACACCTAAGTTGTTTTCGACTCAATGCATCAGCTACAATGTTTGCCTTTTTAGAATGATAGGAGATGGTAAAGTCATAATCCTTCATGTACTCCATCCATCGTCGCTGTTATAGGTTCAGGTCTCTCTGTGTCAGGAGGTACTTCAGACTCTTATGGTCGGTGAGGATCTCAAAGGTAGCACCATATAGGTAATGTCGCCATATCTTCAACGCATGGATGATAGAAGCCAGCTCTAAGTCATGTTTTGGGTAATTCACGTCATTGGGCTTGAGTTGTCGGGAGGCATATGAAACCACATGATGATTTTGTTCCAACACACAACCAAGTCCCATCTTCAAAGCGTCAGTGAATATCACAAAACCCTCATTGCCGGAAGGTAGGGTCAACACTGGGACGTTGGTCAGCTTCTCTTTTAGCTCCTGAAAATGAGACTCACATGTATCAAACCACACGAACTTCACATCCTTCTGATTCAACATGGTAAGTGGCAAGGTTGTCTTTGAGAAATCCTTGATGAAGCACCGATAGTATCTGGCCAACCCCAAGAAGTTGTCAATCTCAGAGGGGTTCTTTGGTGCAGGCCAGTCTCAAACTGCTGACACTTTAGTTGGATCTACTGTGATCATTCCTCCTAAGATGATGTGTCTGAGAAACATGACTTGGTTTATCCAAAACTCACATTTTGAGAACTTTCCATACAACTTCTTCTTTCTTAGGATATCAAGGACTCTACCCAGATGGTCACAATATTGAACTAGGCCATCAGAATACAGAAAGATGTCGCCAATGAACACGATCACAAAGGAGTTAAGGAAAGGTTGGAATACACTATTCATAAGGTTCATAAAGACATTGGGTGCATTGGACAACCCAAACGGCATGACCACAAACTCATAATGGCCATATCAGGTTCAAAAAGCCATCTTAGGTATATCCTCACTCTTGACTCATACCTGGTGATACCCAGACCTCAAATCGATCTTAGAAAAGAGTCAGGCTTATTTGAGCTAGTCAAAAAGGCCATCTATCCTGGGTGAGGGGTACTTGTTCTCAATGGTTGCATGGTTGATCATCCGATAATCAATATACATCTGGAGTGTTCCATCCTTCTTCTTCACAAAAAGGGATGGTGCTTCCCATGGTGACGTACTAGGTCAGATAAAACCTTTATCTAATAACTCCTGCAACTGAGTTTTTAACTCAAGCAACTCAGCTGGGGCCATTCTATAGGGTTCCTTAGATATAGGGCTGGTCCCAAGAGCTAACTCAATGGATACATCTACCTCCCTCTCTGGGGGAATCCCTGGTAGATCATCTAGAAATGCATTCGCGTACTCTCGAACCACCTCTATCTCTTCCAAGGGTTGTACCTTGGACTTAGGCTCGGTGACTATGGCTAGGTATGCTCTGTAGCCTTTGGATATCATCTGCTTAGCCTTCAAAGTTAACATATAAAGGTTGGTAGTCACATCTCTCCTTCCTCGAATGGTAAAGTGTGGATGACCAAGCTTCCTAATAAGAATCTTCTTCTCTCTACAGTCAATCTATGCTCTATAGGTGTAAAGCCAATCCATACCAATGATTACATCAAAATCATTCATATCAACGAGGATGAAGTCAGTGGGAAGGTCATGGCTCAGGTACTTAACTAGCAAGAGAGGGGTTTTTAAAAGATATGTATATATTCGACCACTCGGGGTTGTGACATCCAAAACATAGCCTAAATCCTTGATGTCCAAACAAAGC
This sequence comes from Alisma plantago-aquatica, assembly GCA_963693085.1. Classification (NCBI taxonomy): domain Eukaryota; kingdom Viridiplantae; phylum Streptophyta; class Magnoliopsida; order Alismatales; family Alismataceae; genus Alisma; species Alisma plantago-aquatica. The sequence goes on from OY856409.1 coordinate 1,037,056,665, forward strand.
ATAGTTGCCAGATTTTTCAAAATAAAAGTATTAGTAGAACCAGAATCAAAAAGAGCTTTTACATTTTGTCCCATGACTTTAAGCATGCCTTCATAGTTTCATACTGTATCAAATTGCTATTACATGATCAAACTAAATAGAAAGGCAAAACTCTATGGGTTATTACCCTCGATCAACCTATTAGCATTTTAATGGGCTTCTTCATTGTCGATGGCAAACACTCTGGCTTATCTTCTCTCTCCAACAAGTGGACCTCCAGTTGGTACTCCTCCTCCTACTGGGGGTCTTCTGCCACCGGTTGTGCTGCCACTGGACCTCTCAGGTCAGGAAGAGGACAATTGGTGATGAAGTGTCCCTTTTTTTGGAAACGGTACCGCACCCTCTTCTCGAAGAGGCACTTACCAAGACGTGTCCATCCACTGGTACGACACTTCTGAAAGTGACTCTCACCACATGGCTTTCCTTTGTTTCCATGTTTTCCCTTGTTGTGGTTACACCCTTTTCCTTTCTCGTGGTCATTCTTTTGTCCTTGAGTTCCTTTATTGAAACCCAGATATCCTTTGGGTGGGTTCTAAGTAGGCATCACTATCCTCTCCATGTCTATGGAAGTGTTGTAGGCTTCAGCGAAGGTTGCAGGTTTACTCGCCATTACATGTGGTTTGATTGTAGGGTGGAGGCACTCCACGAAATGGTCCACCCTTCTTTCCTCATCCATCATGTGTCCAAAACCCTCCAAGATGTGAAACTTACGGCCAAAGTCTGCAACGGATAAGTTACCCTGGGTCATGTCGGTGAACTCTCTTTCCTTCTCCTTCTTAGTTGAGGTGGGGATGAATCTGGCAGTGAAGATAGTCCTGAAGTCGGTTCATGCCATCGGTTCTTCACTTAGATCTCATCCCATGATGTGGTTTTCCTACCAGATCTTGGCTGCTCCTTCTAAGAGGTGAGTAGCAAAAAGAACCTTCTTATTCGGTTGTACCTCCAGCATGCGGAAACCACTATCGACTACCAGCATCCAAGCATCCGCTTTGTCGACCACTTCAGTCTTATCCTCTCCCCAGAATCTCTCGATATTCAGCTTGACGGAGTCCAGAATGGTGACTCTGAGTCGGGGGTGAATGGAAAGTGACTCACCATTTTCATCTCTGGCTATATCCCTGAGGGCCAGAGCATTGATGGCCTTAGTTAGCCTTTTCTATTGTTCCATCCATAGGGCATCAGGGGTGTGAACCACCATTGTTGGTCTTGGACCACCGATATGATTCTCCCCAAACTTGACCTCATCCTCAGACATGTGTTCCTCTTCCGGGTCCATCTTGGGGTTGTCGAAGGGTACCGACTTACAGTCAGGGCCTTCTTCCGAGGCTCCCTCATGTCTCTTTCTCTTCTTAGAGGACTCACCACCATGGTTCCTCTTCCTCTTCTCAAAAGACCCCTTTCCCTTACGGGGAGGCCAACCACCCCTATCTGGGTTCTCTGTGGCCTCGGGAATAGCTACAGTCTTCACTCGAGCCATCTACATAAGCATACAATCAAACTTTAGTTTACGTTTAAACTAATTATACTTATGTGGATGACATCTTGTTTACGTATATTTTATTAATTTAATGGAGGATTTCTTAATCCTTATCATACTTACCATTACCTCCAGAGGGTGGGGAAGAGAGAGAAAAATCCTAAATCTTAGAATTCTTAGTTGAATTAGGGTTGAGAAGGGAAAAAATAGATGAGAGAGTCCTAAAGGTATCTTATTTCGAGTCAGAACATCAGACATTGGCCAGGAAGTCACATTGCATCTGGGAGTCCTCGTGACTAACTAGCGAGGTGGAGGAAAATATTATTTTACTAAGAATAAATAAAAAAATAAAAACAAGAGTGATAGAATAAGAATGAGAAATTTATGTTTTTTCCTGAAGTAAAATTCTACTAAAACAAAACTGGAAAAATGGAATAAAAGTAAATCTCTTGCATACCTTGTAAATTTTCAAATTTCTAGACTTCTATCCACAGATGGAGTCTATCTATCTAATCCTCCTTGAATTGATTATTTGTACTTTCATAATGTTTCGATTTATTGTTTGCCCTTTTCAATGATTGTACCTAAAACGCCAACAATCAAAATGTCGGTCAGTATATTTCTATACTGATATGTGGGGAACAATCATAATTTCCACAAATAATTTCTAACAAACTAATTATCACAAATAAGTTATTAAGAATCCAAATTACGTTTTCAATGTGACATTCTCAACTGTTTTTGCCCTAAACCCTGGATTACCCTCTCTTAGGGTTTTGTCCTTCCAAGGGACATAAGGCCACCTTCTCCATCCTGGGCTTGTTGTCTGGGGTCACCTCTCATGGTTCCCAATGGTCTTCCCTTCGGGGATTGATCGAATAGACCTTCCCTCTGGGGCTTGGTCATGCATCATAAATCAAGGTGGCATGTAGGTTTGAGAATGCACATATATACTTAATTGTGATAATCATAGTGACTTTATAGGATTGCATAAATAAAACACTCAACAGTTTATGTTGCATCCAATCAATCAAACGTTCAAGAAAACTCTGTGAAACTAGATCGATTACTCATAAATAACCACATACATGTTCAGTCGAATCAAGATAGGAATATTCCAAGCAAACATGAAATCCAGGAAAGCAAGCAATTCACACAACAAGGATCCTAAAATAACCATACAAATTCCTTAACTACTCATGTTATCAAGATCTATTCAATCTAACTCGCTTCCTAGGGTTTCTACTTTCTTTTAGGGTTTCGTTAACACTTTTGTCACTACAAACCCAAAATAAGCAAAACTACTCATAAACCCTAATTATTTTGTCCTATCTCTCCTAATAGGCTTAGGATCAACAATTATTAGTATATTTCCAAATATTTCAAATTAAACATATCAATCTCATCCTTTACCCTAAATTAGGGTTTCGACATGCATTAATCATGGACTCTTGGTTTAAAACCCTAAAACATGCAATTTTCTCATATAAATTTGATTCGATTATTTCATTATCACCAACAGGTTATTAGTACTCAAATTAACCCATTAAACATCATAGATTCAATCTTTAATCACAATTAGGGTTTCTAACCTAAGTTCAATACACTTTTCATCAACTTAATCTACTTTTGCAATTAGGAAAGAAAACATGTTCTAAAACTATTTTTATCAGGTTCCTCATATTTTTCTGAACAATTTTCATATAGTATGTTTATCTATCAGAGCTTCCTAGCATTAGTTATGATTTTTGCAGTGAAAACTATTTTCTGGAATATTTAGGCAGAGAGGAGCTATTTACCGGGAAATTAAGAAACACCAAAGAAAACTTGGCCACTCGATCGGTGGTCCACTAGACCACATGGGATCAGACTATCCACATCGCACTCATCCACTAACACGGTCGCACCTGCTTACCAATTTTCGAACCGTTGGGTCTCCTCACGAGACCACGGTGGATTCCAATCAGACTGTTGTTGCTATTTGTCCTTCTTCTTCCTCAGGACTCAGCCCACAGTGGCTCTGTGGTGGCGCTCTCACCGGAGTGTGAACAATTGAGAGAGGGACAGGGAGCTAGGGATCACATAACAGCCGGTTGGGTTCGTGAGGGTGTGAGGAGTCGAGAGGAGGGTTCTATTTATAGGATTGGGGTCCCGTTAGGGCTTCCCCAAACTTGCCGCCGCCCACACCTTCGGGTGATTTGGGTATTTCCTCTAGATTATTTGAAACCACCCAAAACTCAAGCTTGATGCACATGGAATCCCCTCCCAGAGACCCTCATGGTCTTGGATTCTAATTTGGTGTCGTGAGATGCGAGAAAATAGGATTTGAAATCCTGATTTCCCCTCTCCCTTTCCTTCTGTGAATTGAGGTTAATGATGCACAACCATCGTCGGATCCGTGGTCCTCTGGACCTCGCGGGGATTCGATGGCAGTCATCTACCCCTTGTTTCCTTTTTTTCTTTAAAATGAGAAAGTTAGTAATATATATAATTTGATGCATTGAAAATTTGCAAAATTCATAACTCTCTCCTCATTTGTCCTTTTTCATTCAAATTTTAAAGGAAACTCTGGCTTGGCAATATCTATTAGTTTATTAAATTTGAAACCCAAATTCGAAAGGAAAAGGGTATTTCCTTCATAAGCAAGTTATCCTTTAATAAAACCAATTTAATTGGTATTTTCTCTTTCTTATGCCATTATCTAAGTATCTTGGACTCCTTGGACCTCAAGGAATCCTAAAGGCACGAAATATCTCTTGGAGGATATTCCCTTGCCTTTTTCTTTATCCTTTCTCATTTTCTTATATATTCATTTATTGTTTGAATTTTCTTTATCTCTTTCTTATTTCTGGGCCCAATATCCAATAAAGCCCACTAAGCAACCAAACTAGGCTATTGTATACGAAATCCATTAAATTCAAACAAATAAAGCAATTATTGATTTCATTTATCATTAAAAGGAGAAATACAATTTCATTACATGGATAGGAAAAATTGGGTTATAGCATCATGCGTTGAACTAAGGGAGTTATATCATTAAAAAAAAGAAATACAATTTCATTACATGGCTAGGAAAAATGGGGTTATAACATATGCTATGTTGAATTACTCATACATGTTTGAAACTTTAGAAATTATGTTGAACTAAGTGAAACCTAGATTTTGGGGAAACCTCGACATTACTCATATGATGCTTAGATTATCAATCCATATTGATCTAAGATTCCTCTATTATGTGTTGCAGGATGGACTCAACTATAGACTAGGGATGTTACAACCCCAAATTTTAGGTTTATATTGATTGAAATTTAATTTCTCAAATAAAATGTATATGCATGGAAATTGTATGATTTAATGGTTTCTCTTGCTATATTTCACTTGAATGTATGTTTTTGTGAATCCTACTGATTTAGTGAGTCCAATGTGATAAAAAGGGAAGAAAAGATAAAAGAAATCTCATAATAAATAAAAAGGATAAAGAAATGAAGATAATGGTGAGAATTATGTAGAATTATCTAGAAAGTGGTATTGATGACCTTTATTGATTAGGTTTCAATTCCAATTGGTTCTAATGATAAAAGGAATCCAAATCAAGAAAGTAGAAGAGAGAAAAAAAGAGAAAATATGAATTTTAATTGCATAAATATGCCTTTTGAGTAGATAACTTGCATATTAAGAAAGTCTCTTTTAATTTCAAATTTCGGTCCCAAACTTGGCACACAAGTAGTTAAGTCATTGTGGACTTCCTTTTAAAATTTGGTATCAAATAGATAAGCAGTTTAGGAGATATGATTTAGTAAGAATTCATAAAGTGAGAGGGATAATCGAGCAATGTGTTAAATGTCACGATTTTGTGTAGCCTACTGGCCGTTCAATTGATGATCCAACAGATGTGGATCATCTTCCAGCTCAGACTAAGGAGGAAGTCGTGCCTACAACACATACAAGATTCTTGTATCTTGATCTCACTCCTCTTTCCCCCTCTTCCATTGATTCCATTCCCATTAGATTCGGGAGTGTGAATCGGACCAGGATGACCCTTGGTTTCTTAGTTTTAGTGCACAATTAGGATTTGCCCCAAATCAGCGTGGGAGTCACCTCCATGGGTGACTGACCCCTAAAGGGAAGGGTCTATATAAGGGTTCGTAGACCCTGTTTGAGGGACCAAAGGAGTAGGCAGCAACTCCCCACTTGCTAGGGACCCCTTTCTGCCTCTGATTTCCTCTGAACCTTTGACGTTTTGTTCCCCTATTAAGTCATCTCCTGCTTCTCAGTTGAAGCATGGTTGGTGCTGCCACAACCATCGTTCGTCGATATAGATGGGTCGAAGGAGTCTAGCGGGTTTTGACTTGTTCACCCGCGGTCTCAGTTCTAACGCCAGGGCTCCAGAATGAGGAGTCAACATGGAGTTGACCCCCTATCCGTAATGTATCGATGGGGAGAGATTCATAGGCTGGAGGAAGAGGATGAGAAAAGGTAGAAGTACCCTCCTACCCCAGGCACGTGAGATCTCAAACTCATCGGCACGGGGGTAGAAGAGTCAATTCTCACCCTGACTTGGGTTGCCACCAGAGCAAGCCACACACAAATGTGGTTGCAGTTGATTGGCTCAGCCGATCCAGGTGGAAAACAAGGTAAAAGCCCGCCTTTATGACATGGCTTGTTTTGATTGGTTGACTTATGCTTAACTTGTGAAAATTATAATAAATCATAGGATGATCAGATGATGACATGTCATATATGAAAGTTGATCAAAAAAATACATAGCATATGGTAAAAATATAATTGTGGTCTAGTTTTTCTTCTAATTCAAAAAGTAATGTAAAGATGTTATCTTTAATGATTTCATTAATGAAAAAGCCTAAGTTTGATGATAATTAGATCTAATGATGTTCCCTGAATATTTTGAGTTGAATATTAACATGTTGTTTATAAAAGGAAGAATTAAATCTAAAAGGATGATCTTTGTACATAATTGGCTTAATTTAGGGTTCTATGGATATGAAAGTACATTAATGGGCCTAGAAACCCTAATTTTGGTAATTATGACTAATGGTTTTATGTATGGAAATCCATGAATATGATAGAGATATAATGATCCTAAGCCAAATAGAGAATAAAGACCCTTAATGTGGATAATTTGTGTAATTAAGGTTTTTATGAGTAGAAGAGATGTTTAGGGTTTATTGACCTAAAAAGTATAAATGTTGAGAAATAGATCTAAGAAACCCTAATGAATCCTAATAAGGCTTAGAAACCTTAGAAAGGAGTCCCAAGTCAATAAGGAGATGTTTGGGATATGATGGTAACAATTAGGTATGATACATGTTTTTAGGATCAAGGGTTGTTTGATTGATTGCTTGGCTTGCTTGATTTGACATTTACTTGGATTTGGATATATTGCCTCTTTTGACCCCTAATTAAGTATGTGGTTACGCATATGGCTAATCGCTTTAGTTTCACAGTGATTTCTGAGGTTTTACTCATTGCTTAAAATTAAATGCTTGGATGAACTTTAATTCTTGCAATTTATAAAGTGACTATGATTATCATGATATATTGCTTATTCTGAGAACCTATTACACTAAACGAGATTACTCAAAACATAAAACACAATCAATCACTAATTAATCACATACCCAAAAATATGGGTAAATTAAAACTGATTTCAACGTTAGCACCTACCCAAAAACATTTGCATAAGATCCCAACATCTTTCTTTTAACCATATTAGGCCAAGAATTTGATACAAATGTTTTATTGCCGTAGCCACAACATATATACATAGGAGAACAATATTCATATATGCCACACAAACAAGCATTAACATGCTAACAAAAGTTCAATTTGTTTGAAATGCCATATATAAACTTTTCCTGCCCAGACCTGAGAGTACAGGGACGACTCTATGACACACTAGACATCTAATCAACTTTCTCAAGGATTCATTACTATAGCTCCTCTTTGTTGTCACATGTTTGTTTTCATCACTTCCGGTTACCTGAAAAAAAATGTGGCAAACCACAAGGGTGAGACCCATGACCCAGTAAGAGATATAACCTCCAACAATGTTTATTGATTACAACATTTTTAAGTAATTAAATAGATAAGCAGTTTAATCAGATATTAAAAATAAGATCAGTAGCACAAATGATTAACAAAATACATAAATAAGTAGATGATAACTATCATCATTATCCAGACTATCATCCTTTATCTTATTGACAATATCAGCAATTCAGTAGCATATGCATATCTAGCATCATGAGAAATTCTAATAACATAGAATCTCTATCATTATGAATAAGTCTACACAAAAGCATAGATAACAACATTAGCATTTCTAATAGGTTGAGCATATCAACATCATAGAAAGAGCTAACAATATAAGCACAACTATCTGGATAAGCATGATGAGTAGTATATGCATCTCTAGTTACCAAGGCATGGCTAGTATCATGATTATAATCAGCAGTAGCAATATAGTTATCAACATAAAAATGGCTATTATATGTACGCATATACAATGTTAAGCATATCCACAACATAAGTATATCTATTATCTATTAATTGCACTAAACATCATCTTTATGTAAAGAGAACAAACAAGGGTTATCATCCAATATGAAGTGTCATGTATAACCCTAAACAGATATGCTATACAGTTATATTACATCTTTTATTATGCCCTGGGGAATTTGAATCGTACCATTCAAAGTCCAACTGACCCCTGTGAAGGGCTATTCGGTTCCGTACAAGATCTAGGAGTGTCGGTATCCTAAGATCTCTTCCCCTCAGTTAGTACGAGTAAAAAGGTAGTGACATATCAGTCAAAGCTGCCACCACAGCGACATATAGTCAAGCTGATAACCACTAGTCCGATCTTGGTACAGGTCATGACACTAGAAACTAGGGTATTCAAACCCAATCACTGAGGTACAACCACAGTTATCCTCTAATCACATAATGTTATAATCACCGAGACACGACTGCAGCCATTCTCATTCACATCAGATGTATGAGGCATGACTGTAGCCAACCTCCACAATTTGCATTGTGGATGACAAGGATATATCCTCAACCTTACACCCCGACATACTCAACAGTATGCACTCTGAGTTTCCCTTAGGAATACTCATTTCACCATTTAGAAAGTTCTGACACTGAAGATGATTCTACGGCATAGGGCACTACATGATTAGAGTTGCACTTGATTAGTTATGCCAATTGGGTGAATTAAGGCTGCATCAAACAAGTGGACATACAAACCATAATTCACATTTATCAAGCATATAAATATCGCAACTTTGAAAAGATATAAAATGTGTGAAACATAATTTCTCATCTCATCATCACATGGTACTATTCACTTTCCATTCATGAGACCACACTAGTCATCATATTATAACAAGATAATAATCTTTTTCATAATATCACAGGGTATCAACCCTTATCAACATAAGAGGATTACACTTCATTCAGGGCTCAACCATGCCCAAAGGTCATTAAGACCATCATATTATCACAGGATATAAATCTTTTTCACAATATCACAAGATATTAACCCTTATCAACACAAGAGGATTACACCTCATTTAGGGCTCAACCATTCCCAAAGGTCATTAATACCATCATATTATTCCCTACAAGATCATCATTATCTTTGCATGCCTTATAACAAGGCTCAACAACATCACTTATATATAATACACCAGATCAGCAAAATATTGCATTAATGAACTAGGTTATATTCATGAACAATCATAGTAGGGTTACATTAACATTAAGAATAATCCTTTCTTACATCAACATGCAATGAATCTAGATATGATTAACTCTCATCATATTCATAATGCACATGTTTAGCATAAGAAAGTATCAACCATGTGGCTATGATAACCACCAATTAACATACCAAGGTCATGATCATGTTAAGTAGGTTACTCCACCATAATTCCATCATATACGAATGTTAAACATTAATAATCATCTTTATCTATTTGCATTAGAGTTAGGTTCAACATGATAAATTGTATCAATGCTACTAATCAGCACTTATACCCAAATCCTAACTCGCGACATCCCCATTGGATCATGGATGCATAAGGTGAAGCATCACCATCAGATTCCATACATTCTCAAGTATGAACCCACACATAAATCAAGGTGTAACAATCGGGTTATAGCATACTAAGGTTTCAGCACAATAACAAAGTCTCCATGATTGTATTAGTCATTCAAGGACTTTTCATAACCAATTAACATCATTTAGTTATATTAAAGCTAGCTATAACCAGCTATACCTCTTTAGGGTTGCATATAAACACAATATGGTTATCATCCCTTCCATTCATATGAGTGAATAGGTAAGAATACCTTATTAAGGGTAACCCTCCATTTATTCCATCATCATTCAACATGTATCACCATACCACAATGTCACCCAGAACCATTGGATGTTTAAAAGGGTAAGACCTTTGGTTGTTTGCATAAGTAAACACCTTAGATAAACCACCAATGAAGTCCTTGATGTGTGCTCTAGAAAGAGTCACCATCTAACCCTAGACATCCCTTGATTAACAATACAAAAAGTTCCATTGAGGGTAGGGTTAAATCCACAATCGACTATTCAGTTAAAACAAGCTATCCATTGTCAACAATTAAGCTCCTTAAGTTGATCATATAAAGGAAACCATCTAAATCCCATTATTAGTAACAACATATTACATTATCCATCATTCCACTTTATTTGAGGAATAAACATTAGATTTTGACCATTGGTTCAAGTTCATATGTTAAAACCATCAATTACAGTATAGGTTCGACCATTGCATCCAGTGGTTCAAGAAACCATTGGTATAAGGCTTAATTGATGATACAACTACAATGATTAACTCAGCATAGGTTGTAGATACCTGATCCACCATCATTATTGATCATGAAATCACAATGGTTTGTTATATCAACACTATATTCATTAATGAGCATCAAATATTAAGCTAATGTCAAAATTGATTGATAACATCAGTAGGGTACTTAATAGTTGATCATTAAACTTCTAATTTATCCAAAACCTGACCTAAGGGATAAAAATAGGTTTTCACCATAATATGACACTTTTGATCACGACCATAAGTTGCCATGAAGACAACACCATCGGGTTGTTGAAATGGTACTATCATCGGGTCATGGTTTATAGAAGAAATCAGCTTTAAACCCTAAAATTGACCATTGTTTGATAGGTGCTTAGCATCATAGGTTGTCAAAACAACCTGATCCAAGTCATATAATACCTTAGTAATAATGTACACATGATCACAGGTTCATATATAACTGAAATCAGAACAGGAAACATTATAAAAATTGAAATCCTAGTCAAGCATAGCTTTTTAGTGCATGAATCATCATTTTCAAGCAAGAGCATGATCTAGAAAGCTTATGGTAAGAAATAAACGTGGATCAAGTTATAAAACTTGCCTCTAATGAGAATATGAAACTCTACAAAGAAGAAATCTCGAGCAGGTAGGGTAGAAAATCCAAGAATAAGATATGAATTCGTCCATTTAGCACCTTTCTTCGTCAAATGAGCAAACCATAAGCATAAGGAGCAAGAAAGGTAGGATTTTAGAGCTTTAGAGAAATTTCTACCATGGAACAGTAAGTTTCAAACCTGGAGAAATCTAGGAGGAAGGTTAAAAAAGAAATATATGGAGCAAAGAAGGGAATTCTTAGACTTTTAGGTCAAGATCACAAGAAGGAAGCTTTTTCAACCCTAAAATGGAGTCAATTTCAACCTCAAAGCCTTTCTCCAAGAAGATCCCCACTTTTTCTTCCTTAGGCAGAAAAATTCATAGCTGAACTGAGGGATAAAGAGTTTGGGAGAAGGAGGGAGGTTGTGGAGAGAGAATGGCTCATTTTGGTGCTTGGGGATTAGTATATGACACTTTAAGATAAAGATAAAGAAAAAGTTGAAGTTCTATTATCTATCCAAGTGTCCATGGCCTTATTTTATTAAGAATATACAAGCACACACACAAGCAGCTCCCCCATCATGTGTATAGACCTGATTAGCTTGCCTTTGTCAAATTTCCCAGCCAATCAAATAATTCATTAGTTGATAGCTACTAAAGGTAGCTCATCCGTGAAGGGGAAAACCCTAAAATACCCTTGAAGAAAACACCTTCAAACCAAGGTTTAAATAGGCACCCCATGGCACAACAAGCTCAATAATGATTATATAATATCCAAGTAACATAATTCAAGTGATAAATTGCAAAGAAAACCTCTCAACTGGGTAAATTGCATAAAAGCTCAAAATGTGCAGAAAATTGCATAACTTGTTCAAACAGTGTCCAAATTGGATCAAATTTGAAACTTAAGCTTGTATTATGATTTCAAAGCATATCACAAGGTTATATTAGGATTATAAGCATTAAATTATGTTAATTAAGCTTGTTCAATGCATTAAGCAAGTTTAGGGGCCTAACAACTATAAACCCCTAACAGGGATTTCGCCCCCAAAATCTAAAGTAAGCAAAGATGGGTACTTCCTATGCACCTCATCCTATCAAATTCACATGGTTACTTGCATATCATGGTGATGTCACATCATTCATACATATCTCATCTTGGGTCAGCACAAAAACCCCCACATAAGAAGACATTTGCAAATATGGAACATAGAAACTTGTTGTGCCACCTGTACAAATCTAATAGTAACTTTCAACTTTGGGACTCAATTGTCATATTAAACTATTCTATATGTTGTATCACACATCACTCATAGGCCACACTCTGTATCTTACCAAACATAAAACATCAGGTATCTATTATCATATGCAACTTTATAAGGTTTCATCTCTATGCTCCTTTAATGGTTGTTGTAATCAAGAACTCAATAAACCATGTAGGCACCCCCTAGTTTTCAAGAAATTATGAGGAATATGTTTTTAGATGATTCTCCAATCATATCAATGGTGGACTGACTATCTATTTGGTTGAAGAATCATACACTTGTATATAATTGTTAACAAATATAACTTCCTGATTGACCTTGTTAGGGGTGGAGCAATGACATTGTCTTCATCTTATCAGGACTCACATAACATACTTAACAAAGGTATCATAACTCTTAGAGGATACCCTAGTCAACCCACAACTCACTCTTGTTCAACTTGTCTCATAACTATTGCTACTTCGGCAACCCTAAGGTTTTTGAAAAAATATTGATCATATTTTTTACCATATTTTAAATAGTTTGACATGTCATCGTTCAAAGCTTGATATAACTTGTATGACATGTCTGGAACACTCTGTTCATCATATTCATAAATTCTATTTGTACATTGGTTAGTCTAAAGGACATATTCTAAACTCATCATGGTCATGTGAATTATGTCATCCAATCTAACTCTTATGCTTTGATATTTGATCATAGGTTTATCTTAAAGGAACACAGTATCACATATCTATTGACCAAAAACCATCTATCCCTTGATAGTGGTCTTACTCAGCTATCACTGAACCATACACAACATTATAGAGTCACTTTTGATTTTGTTTTTTTTCCTTCCAAACAACATTTAGAGGGTCATCGTCAACTCTCTCTCCCTCTCTTTAAGGGAGAGGGACATTTGGAATGTTCATTTAATAAACATCTCCAACCTTCACATACTTCCCATATCGTTGATACATCTTTGATACTAGGATTCATTACCTTGGTATCCACCTCATGTGCTATAAGGAACTCACATCATTATCTCATCCACTTTTTACCAACATAACAATTTCAAAACATATAAGAGGAGTCTCCAAAATTATTAGAAGTCTAAAAAGCAAACTCATCGCAAACTTTATGATCTTGGAATCATAGTCCAAGCAACCTTATGCTATAATAAGCTATCCACCCTCATGTTTGCAGTGAATCCACATGTACCAAGTGGAAATGATCCACTTGAAAGTTGTGCCCTAGAAAGGAAAGATACAAAGGGAAACATATTTCCCACATCATAGCAGGATTGTTTAGGGTCACTACCAAAAAGTAACCAATTCTATTTTCATTATGCATATTACAACTTCTTATGTATCATTTTACCTGTTTCATTTTTGGCTCCTTGCAATTAGCATAGTAATCATCATGATTAACATATCTCACTACTCCTTCCTTGATGACTATTTATCACACTTGGGTATGTTCTCTTATTTTAGTATATTTTTCAACCACTTATCAACAAGTAAATCATCATATTCTTCATTTTCTTCATTAAATAGGGATCATCTCCCTTAATTTGTTTCACATGCCATGTTGATTTTTCATTAACACTTTCTTACACACATAGGTTGGTTTGAGATTAACTTAGGTTCCACCTTATTCCTTTGTCATTATTACCATTCATCTTCTTATTTTGTACTTGTTATAGGAGTTCTTTCCATCTTATGTGGATTTCATAACTTGATTCACTTTAAGACTTATCTGTCTTTTATTTTATTATATTCTTGAATCACATCTCCAATAACTCCTCTTTTTCTAATTTGTATTTAGATTTAGATTTCATGGTGTTGTATCTTTCCCTTATAGTTACCAAACATTCAAGTTTTGATAGATAATGATGCAATTCTCATCTTCTTTAAGTTAGGATTGAGATATCCACACCATGATTTCTTAATCGTTATGCTCTTTAGATTGTATCAAAATGACTACTTGATTAGAGTAATCAGAAAGATAACAATCTAAGAGTTCCATACTTACCTTTTCTTCAATAATTGAATACCTGGCCAGGGCACCCAAATACTGAGATTAGGCAGTATGCACCATGTTTTTGTGTCACGTTCCTAACTTAGACATCATCCTAGTCTTAAGTTCTAATGTCCCTGTAGACTCAGTGAACCTGAAGCTCTGATACCAACCTATGAGAACATGTTACAATAAACAAGATTACTCAAAACATAAAACACAATCAATCACTAATTAATCGCATACCCAAAAATATGGGTAAATTAAAACTGATTTCAACATCAGCACCTGCTCAAAAACATTTGTATAAGATCCCAACATCTTTCTTTTATCCATACTAGGCCGAGAATTTGATACAAATGTTCTATTGCCTTATCCACAACATATATACATAGGAGAACAATATTCATATATTCCACACAAACAACCATTAACATGCTAACAAAAGTTCAATTTGTTTGAAACACCATATACAACATTTTCCTGCCCAGACCTGAGAGTACAGGGACGACTCTAGGACACACTAGACATTTAATCAAATTTCTCAAGGATTCATTACTATAGCTCCTCTTTGCTGCCACATGTTTGTTTTCATCACTTCCGATTACCTAAAAAAATGTGGCGAATCATAAGGGTGAGACCCATGTCCCAACAAGAGATATAACCTCCAACAACATTTATTGATTACAATATTTTTAAGTAATTAAACAGTTAAGTAGTTTAATCAGATATAACAAATAAGATCAGTAGCACTAATGATTAAAAAAATACATAAAGAAGCAGATAATAACTATCATCATTAGCCAGACTATCATCCTTTATCTTGTTGACAATATAAGCAATTTAGTAGCATATGCATATCTAGCATCATGAGAAATTCTAATAATATAGAATATCTATCATTATGAATAAGTCTAGCCACATAAGCATAAATAACAACATTAGCATGTCTAATAGGTTGAGCATATCAACATCATAAAAAGAGCTAACAACATAAGCACAACTATCTGGATAAGCATGATCAGCAGTATATGCATCTCTAGTTACAAAGGCATGGCTAGTATCATGATTATAATCAGCAGTAGCAGTATTGTTATCAACATAATCATGGCTACTGTATGTACGCATCTACAATCTTAAGAATATCCACAACATAAGTATATCTACTATCTCTTAATTGCACTAACCATCATCTTTATGTCAAGAGAACAAACAAGGGTTATCATCCAATATGAAGCGTCATGTATAACCCTAAACAGATATGCTATATGGTTGTATTACATCTTGTATTATGCAATGGGGAATTTGAATCGTACCATTCAAAGTCCAACCAACCCCTGCGAAGGGCTATTCGGTTCTATACAAGATCTTGGAGTTTCGGTATCCTAAGATCTCTTCCCCTCAGTCAGTATGAGTAAAAAGGCAGTGACATGTCAGTCAAAGCTGCCACCACAGTGACATATAGTCAAGTTGATAACCACTAGTCCGATCTTGTTACAGGTCACAACACTAGAAACTAGTGTATTCAAACCCAAGGTACAACCATAGTTGTCCTATAATCACATCATGTTATAATCACTGAGACACAACCGCAACCATTCTCAATCATATCATATGTATGAGGCATGACCATAGCCAACCTCCCCAATCTGCATTGTGGATGACAAGGATATATCCTCAACCTGCCACCCCCACATACTCAACAGTATGCGCTCTGAGTTTCCCTTAGGAATACTCGTCTCACCATCCAGCAAGTTCTGACATTGAAGATGGTTCTACGCCACAGGGCATTACATTATTGGTGTTGCACTAGATTAGTTATGCCAATTGGGTGAATTAAGGTTGCATCAAACAAGTGGACATACAAACCATAATTCACTTCTACCAAGCATATAAATATCACAACTTTGAAAAGATATAAAATGTGTGAAACATAATTTCTCATCTCATCATCACATGGTACTATTCACTTTCCATTCATGAGACCACACTAGTCATCATACTATCACAAGATAATAATATTTTTCACAATATCATAGGAGATCAACCCTTATCAACATAAGAGTATTACACCTCATTCAGGGCTCAACCATGCCCAAAGGTCATTAAGACCATCATACTATCACAGGATATAAATCTTTTTCAAAACATCATAGGGTATTAACCCTTATCAACACAAGAGGATTACACCTCATTCAGGGCTCAACCATGCCCAAAGGTCATTAAGACCATCATATTATTCCCTACAAGATCATCATTATCTTTGCATGCCTTATAACAAGTCTCAACAACATCACTTATATATAATACACCAGATCAGCACAATATTGCATTAATGAACTAGGTTATATTCATAAACAATCATAGCAGGGTTATATTAACATTAAGAATATTCCTTTATGACATCAACATGCAATGAATCTAGATATGATTAACTCTCATCATATTCATAATGCACATGTTTAGCATAAGAAAGTATCAAGCATGTGGCTATGATAACCACAAATTAACATACCAAGGTTATGATCATGTTAAGTAGGTTATTCCACCATCATTCCATCATATAAGAATGTTAAACATAAATACTCATCTTTATCTATTTGCATTAGAGTTAGGTTCAACTTGATAAATTGTATTAGTGCTACTAATCAGCACTTATACCCAAATCATAACTCACGACATCCCCATTAGATCATGGATGCATAAGGTGAAGCATCACCATCAGATTCCATACTATTCTCAAGTATGAACCCACACATAAATCAAGGTGTAACCATCGAGTTATATCATACTATGGTTTCAACACAATAACAAAGTCTCCATGATTGTATTAGTCATTCAAGGACTATTCATACCCAATTAACATCATTTAGTTATATTAAAGTTAGGTATAACAATCTATACCTCTTTAGGGTTACATATCAACACAATATGGTCATCATCCCTTCCATTCATATGAGTGAATACGTAAGAATACCTTATTAAGGGTAACCCTCCATTTATTCCATCATCATTCAACTTGTATCACCGTACCACAATGTCACCCAGAACCATTGGATGTTTAAAAGGGTAAGACCTCTGGTTGTTTTCATAAGTAAACACCTTAGATAAACCACCAATGAAGTCCTTGATTTGTGCTCTAGAAAGAGTCACCATCTAACCCTAGACATCCCTTGATTAACAACACAAAAATTTCCATTGAGAGTAGGGTTAAACCCACAATCGACTATCTAGTTAAAACAAGCTATCCATTGTCAACAAGTAAGCTCCTTAAGTTGATCATATAAAGGAAACCATCTCAATCCCATTATTAGGACCAACATATTACATTATCCATCATTCCACTTTATTGGAGGAATAAACGTTAGATCTTGACCATTGGGTCAAGTTCATATGTTAAAACCATCAATTACAGTATAGGTCTGACCATTGCATCAAGTGGTTCAAGAAACCATTGGTATAAGGCTTAATTGATGATACAACTACAATGATTAACTCAACATAGGTTGTAGATACCTGGTCCACCATCATTAGTGATCATGAAATCACCATAGGTTGTTAGATCAACACTATATTCATTAATCAACATCAAATATTAAGCTAATGTCAACATTGATTGATAACATCAATAGGGTACTTGATGGTTGATCATTAAACTTCTAATTTATCCAAAACCTGACCTAAGGGGTGACTATAGGTTGTCGCCATAATATGACACCTTTGATCACGACCATCAGTTGTCATGAAGACAACACCATAGGGTTGTTGCAATGGTACCATCATCGGGTCATGGTTTATAGAAGAAATCTGCTTTAAACCCTAAAATTGACCGTTGTTTAATAGGTGCTTAGCACTATAGGTTGTCAAAACAACCTGATCCAAATCATATAATACCTTAGGAATACTGTACACATGATCACAGGTTCATATATAACTGAAATCAGAACAAGAAACATTATAAAAATCGAAATCCTAGTCAAGCATAGCTTTTTAGTGCATGAATCATCATTTTCAAGCAAGAACATGATCTAGAAAGCTTATGGTAAGCAATAAACGTGGATCAAGTTATAAAACTTGCCTCTAATGAGAAGATGAAACTCTACACAGAAGAAATCTTGAGTAGGTAGAGTAGAAAATACAAGAATAAGATATGAATTCGTCCATCTAGCGCCTTTCTTCATCAAATGAGCAAACCCTAAGCATAAGGAGCAAGAAAAGTAGGATTTTAGAGATTTAAAGCAATTTCTACAATGGAACAGAAAGGTTCCAACCTGGAGAAAGCCAGGAGGAAGGATAAAAGAAAAGTAGATGGAGGAAATAAGGGAATTCTTACACTTTTAGGTCAAGATCACTAGAAGGAAGCTTTTTCAACCCTAAAATGGAGTCAATTTCAACCATAGAGCCTTTCTCCAAGAAGATCCCCACTTTCTTCTTCCTTAGGCAGAAAAATTCGCAATTGAATTGAGGGAGAACGAGGTTGGGAGAAGGAGGGAGGTGGTGGAGAGAAAATGGCTCATTTTGGTGCTTGGGGTTAGTATATGACACTTTAAGATAAAGAAAAAGAAAATGTTGAAGTTCTAGTATCTATCCAAGTGTCCATGGCCTTATTTTATTAAGAATATACAAGCACACACACAAGAAGCTCCCCCATCATGTGTATAGACCTGATTATCTTGCCTTTGTCGAATTTCCCAGCCAATCAAATAATTCATTAGTTGATAGCTACTAAAGGTAGCTCATCCGTGAAGGGGAAAACCCTAAAATACCCTTGAAGAAAACACCTTCAAACCAAGGTTTAAATAGGTTCGACATAGCTCAACAAGCTCAATAATGATGATATAATATCCAAGTAACATAATTCAAGTGATAAATTGCAAAGAAAACCTCTCAACTGGGTAAATTGCATAAAAGCTCAAAATGTGCAGAAAATTGCATAACTTGCTCAAACAATGTCCAAATTGGATCAAATTTGAAACTTAAGCTTGTCTTATGATTTCAAAGCATATCACAAGGTTATATTAGGGTTATAAGCATTAAATTATGTTAATTAAGCTTGTTCAACACATTAAGCAAGTTTAGGGGCCTTACAACTATAAACCCCTAACAGGGATTTCGCCCCCAAAATCTAAAGTAAGCAAAGATGGGTACTTCCTCTGCACCTCATCCTATTAAATTCACATGGTTACTTGCATATCATGGTGATGTCACATCATTCATACATATCTCATCTTGGGTCAGCACAAAAACCCCCACATAAGAAGACATTTGCAAATATGGAACATAGAAACTTGTTGTGCCACCTGTACAAATCTAATAGTAACTTTCAACTTTGGGACTCAATTGTCATCTTAAACTATTCTATATGTTGTATCACACATCACTCATAGGCCACACTCTGTATCTTACCAAACATAAAACATCAGGTATCTATTATCATATGCAACTTTATAAGGTTTCATCTCTATGCTCCTTTAATGGTTGTTGTAATCAACAACTCAATCAACCATGTAGGCACCCCCTAGTTTTCAAGAAATTATGAGGAATATGTTTTTAGAGGATTCTACAATCATATCAATGGTGGACTGACTATCTATTTGGTTGAAGAATCATACACTTGTATATAATTGTTAACAAATATAACTTCCCGATTGACCTTGTTAGGGGTGGAGCAACAACATTGTGTTCATCTTATCAGGACTCACATAATATACTTAACAGAGGTATAATAACTCTTAGAGGATACCCTAGTCAACCTCCAACTCACTCTTGTTCAACTTGTCTCATAGCTATTGCTACTTCGGCAACCCTAAGGTTTTCGAAGAAATATTGATCATATTTTTGACCAGATTTGAAATAGTTTGACATGTAATCATTCAAAGCTTGATATAACTTGTATGCCATGTCTGGAACACTATGTTCATCATATTCATAAATTCTATTTGTACATTGGTTAGTCTAAAGGACATATTTCTAAACTCATCATGGTCATGTGAATTATGTCATCCAATCTGACTCTTATGCGTTGATATTTGATCATAGGTTTATCTTAAAGGAACACAGTATCACATATCTATTGACCAACAACCATGTATCCCTTGATAGTGGTCTTGCCCAGCTATCACTGAACCATACACAACATTATAGAGTCACTTTTTCTTTTGGTTTGTTTCCTTCCAAACAACATTTAGAGGGTCATCGTCAACTCTCTCTCCCTCTCTTTAAGGGAGAGGGACACTTGGAATGTTCATTTAATAAACATCTCCAACCTTCACATACTTCCCATACTGTTGATAGATCTTGGATACTAGGATTCATTACCTTGGTATCCACCTCATGTGCTATAAGGAACTCACATCATTATCTCATCAACTTTTTACCAACATAACAATTTCAAAACATATAATAGGAGTGTTGGCTAAATGGACATCATTTAAATCCCTTTGTTTTGATAATGACAAACATTTCATTCTTGTGGATCTAACGTGCTACTTAAGTGTTGTAGGAACTAGGTGGATGACAAACCCTTGGAAGATCTATATACTCAAAATGTCTTAATTTCATGATTGTAATCAAATGTAAAAACTTGTACAAGTATATAATGTACAAGTACTTAGATATCATGTAAATGAAGTGTTTAGATCTTCCCTATCCAATCACAACACTTAGATAGGTCATCCCCTACAAAAGTGTCACAACTGCACACTGATACACACACTTAGTACATAGTTTAAAACATTGAAACAGAGTCATTCTCGATCGACAAACTTCTTGACCGAGACACTCTCAGTCGACAATCTCCTCGATCGAGAATGACCCAAGTAGTCGTTAGACACAGAAGACAAGGTAGTTGGGAGTTGGAATAGAATGTTATACATGCTTTCTCCAGACTATCCCTCGATCGAAAAAAAACTTCGACCGACAGGATTCTCGATCGACAATTCCTCGACCAAGAAGAGCTCTGTCTGCACATTTCAGAATTAATTAACTAGTCATTTCTAAAGCAATTAGTGGATACCTAATGACTAATTAAGCACTACGAAACCCCTAGAAAGTGTCTAGAACGTCCTTAAGCACTCATAGGCCATTCCTATAAATACAACATGCCTTAGGACACCCAATACACACTTGTGCAATACTTGAGCATACTACTTGCAATTGGCAATCATTTCTTGTGAGAAATTGAGCAACTCTAGCATTTGCAAATCCTTCCCATTGCTACAATTTTGTTTCCTATATGCTAGCATCTCCTACCCACTGCACTTACACTTCCATACACATTGGTTAGGAGATCAAAATGCTTGATATACGAAATCAAGCCTTGTGCTACAAGCGGTAATTGTAATTTCTATTTTCCCTTCTTATTCTTTCTTATTGCTTGTACTCTCCTTGCTACTCCTAGGGTTGGAGGATGTTGATTGGAGAGGGTTTGATCTTCTCGATGGAGAAGGAGGACTTTGGACTACTTCAAGAAGGCTGTCTCAACGAGAAGCTACTTCAAGAGGAAGGCTACTTTAAGGGGGAGCTTGAAGTTACTTCAAGGAAGGCTGCTTTGAGGTTGGTGGGACTACTTCTAGGTGAAGGTTGTCCAAAGGGTGGTGAAAGTATTTGTAATTTTATGTAACATCCTTGTGAGGTAATAAAATTTAAATACTTTCAAAGTCCCAATTGGAAACAATTGGGTAGTGGACTGA
The DNA here is from genome assembly GCA_963693085.1 of Alisma plantago-aquatica. Lineage (NCBI taxonomy): Eukaryota > Viridiplantae > Streptophyta > Magnoliopsida > Alismatales > Alismataceae > Alisma > Alisma plantago-aquatica. Next base: position 1,037,078,605 of record OY856409.1, read on the forward strand.
CTCCTTTAGTTTTTGCTAAAGGTGGAACCACTCTATACACCTTGCCTCCTTCTTATTATCTCAATTGTGTTTGTTTGAGTTGAATTATTGTTAACATATTTATAAAACCCTATTCACCCCCCCCCTCTAGTGGTTTTTCATTTAGTATCAGAGCAAGGCTTCAAGGAACTCTAACAAATTCTTGAAGAATGGGTGACAGGGTACTCAACAACCTCAACTTGGAAGGGACACTCGTGGCTAGACCTCCACCTTTTGATGGCACTAACTACACCTACTGGAAGAGGAGGATGCAGTTCTACTTCCAGGGAATTATCTAGGATCTTTGGAGGATGGTATCAAATCCATATGAATTTCCTCAAATAGAGTATGCAAATTGGGATGCTAATACAGTAAGATCTGCCCAAATGAATGCAAAAGCTATAAGTATACTCTATTGTTCAATTTCAGTTGGTGAATTCAATATAATATCAAATTGTGAAATAGCATATGAAATATGGCATAGACTCTCCATAACCTATGAAGGAACTTTTCAAGTTAAGAATTCTAAAATTGGAATGCTTAAGAAAAAAATTGAATAGTTTCGTATGGATAAAAATGAGTCTATCAGTGAAATGTATGCAAAATTTTATTCTATTGTGAATGGTTTAAATTCTTTAGGTAAAGTGATCGGTGAAGAAGATCAACTATCAAAAATTCTTAGGTCTCTTCCTCCTAAATACAAGCCCAAGGTGACTGCTATTGAAGAAGCAAATGATCTCACCCGACTAAGGATGGATCAACTTATTGGCAACTTAGAAGCACATGAGGCAACCTTGGAGGAAGAAGAACGACGAGAGTGTGAACTTCAACAAGGAAGAAAGAAATATATGGCCCTAAAAGCTTCAAAGATCATCACGTAAGAAAGTGATGAAACAAGTGATGGAGAAGGAGAAGAAGCTCTAATTGTTAATGGTAAGAAATATAGAAGATTTAGATCTAACAAAGTTATTGGTTCTTCTTCTTCCCCTCCTAGGTGTTTTGAATGTGGAAAGAAGGGACATCTCAAAAATGAATGTCCTAAAGCAAAGAAAGGAAAGAAAAGCTCATCCAAGAAGAAGGGAGAAAAAGCATACAAAGTTGCATGGGATGAGCCAAGTGATAGTGAAAGTGGAGAAGAGAATGTGGAGTGTCTCATGGCCAAAGAAGATGATAGTGACGATTCTCAAGAGGTAAGCCTTTTTTATTTGCCAAAAGAAGATATAATTGCTAGTCTACAAGATACTCATGACAAATATGTTGATTGCAAAAAGAAACTAAAGAAGATTACTACAACTAATGAGGATCTGTATGCTAGATTGAATAATCTTTCTTTTGAAAAGGACAATATTGCTTCTGAAAATTTGACTTTGAAATCATCTTTAAATGATTGCAATATGAAACTGCTCACTTTAGAGACAAATCATGATCTTCTTTCTCAAGAAAAGGTTGATTTTCTTACAAAACAGAATAATTTTCAGACTCAACCTATTCTATGTAATAATCTAGATTATGATGTTGTTGTTAAGGAAAGAAACTCTTTATTATCTGATCTAGATCAAGAAAGGATAGATATCAATAAGAAGATGGATGAGATTGCTAAACTACAGAGAGAAATTAATGGTTTAAAGGGTAATGATGTTCTTGATAATATTCTGAAATATTCTTCTAGTTACAATGGAAGAAGAGGTTTAGGATATGTTCCAAAAGGAAAATCCTATCAACCTAAACCTAGGAGAACTCAAGCACCCAAGATCAAGATCATGTTTGTACCCAAGAACACAACTCCAAAGAGAAATGAAATTGACTCTATTTGTTGTCATTATTGCTTGCATCTTGGACATTACTCTTTTTCATGCCCTTATAAGAAGAAAGATTCTGAATTAGTTTGGGTCCCCAAACCTCAAACTTAGAAGATTTGAATTTAATTTAGTTGGGATATGATCTAATACTTCTTTTGAACAACTAAATGTCTTATCTCAACTAAGTAGATAGTTTCATATGTTGCTTTAAATTCAGAACTGATACAAACAAATTATTGAAACAAATAGAAACATTCTCGATCGATAAACAGTTCAACCGAGACATGCTCAATCGAGAAAATATTCAACCGAGAGAATGCATGTGACTGATCTAAAATCTACAATAGAATTTATAGTGAAAACAGTAACTATTCCGGTCGAAGAATGTTCAATCAAAGCATAAATCGGTCGAGAAATTGTCGACCGAGTGCATTTATATTTTAGTTTAGTTTCAACCTATGAAACAGAAACTTTCTTGATCGACAAACTGTTCGACCGACACATCTGTCGGTCGAACTATTTGTCGACCGAATGAAGTTATGTTCAGTTTACTTTGTTAAAACATGTTCAGTTTGTTATTAAATGTACCTAACCATAATGGACCATCACATGGGTACCAAAACCTATATTTTATTATAGGATTGGGTAGTTGATAGTGGATGTTCCAAACACATGATCGGGAACAAGGATGCATTTCAAACCTTTGAGGAAAAGAAAAGTGGAACAATCACTTCTGGAGACAATGGTAAAGGTAAAATTGTTGGAATAGGTAATATTGGTACAAACCTTGAAATAAAGAATGTTTTTCTTGTTGATGGTTTGTATCATAATTTAATAAGTGTCAGTCAATTATGTGATAGTGGATATGATGTTTTATTCAACAAAAATTGTTGTAAATTACTAATAGAAAATACTACAAATGTTGTTTATGAAGGAAAAAGAGTTAGAAATATATATATCCTTAGACCTAACTCTATGCAATCTGTAGTTGGAAAATGCTTACTTGCAAAAGAAAATTCCTTACAAGTATGGCATAGAAAATTAGGTCATGCTAGTTCATATGTTATCAAAAAGCTAGTTAAATATGATCTTGTTTGTGGTTTTCCTAAGTTATCTTTTGATCAATCTGAAACTTGTGAACCATATACTTTGGGTAAACAAACTAAAACTTCTTTTAAACCCAAAAACATGCTTAGCACCAATAGATCACTAGAACTTATTCATATGGATCTGTTCGGACCTATGAGGACACAATCTATTGGTGGGAAAAGATATTGCTTTGTTATTGTTGATGATTACAGTAGATATACATGGGTACATTTTCTTGCAAATAAAGATGATACTATTCAAGTTTTTATACAATTTTGTTCAAAGATTGAAAATCAATTACAAAACAAAATATTCACAATTAGGAGTGATCATAGTGGAGAATTTAAGAATCATCTATTTGAAGATTTTTGCATATCTCAAGGCTACACTCACAATTTTTCTGCTCCACGCACTCCACAACAAAATGGCATAGTTGAAAGGAAAAATTGGTCATTACAAGAAATGGCTAGGACTATGATGCTTGAACATAATACACCTAAAACATTTTGGGCTGAAGCAGTAAACACAACTTGTTATGTGCTAAATAGAGTAACCGTACACTCTTATTTGAAGAAAACACCATATGAAATCATGTATAATAAGAAACCAAGGGTTGACTATTTTCATACTTTCGGCTCAACTTGCTATATCTTGAACACAAAAGATGATAGAGAAAAGTTTGACTCTAAATCACAAAAAGCCTTTTTCTTGGGATATTCAACCTCTAGTAAAGCATTTAGAGTTTACAACACTATCTCTAGAAAAGTTGAGGAATCTATTCACGTTACTTTTCATGAAGAACTAAGAACTGAAAATTATGATGTAGTTGATATTACTCATCAAGTAGAAAATCTAACCATATCAACTAAAGATGATCAAAATTCTACAAATGATCAACAATATGAAACACAACAACCCGTTCCTAGACTCATTATGGGTCATCCTCAAGAACTAATCATTGGAAATCCTAATGATAGAGTAAAAACTTGTTCATCTTTTAGAGATGTTGCAAACATGGCATTTGTATCTATAATTGAACCTAAGAAAGTGACTGAAGCTCTAAAAGATGATTATTGGATAATGGCAATGCAAGAAGAATTCAACCAATTCACTAAGAATGATGTATGGGACTTAGTTCCTAAGCTGCAAGATAAAACCATTATTGGAACTAAGTGGGTTTTTAGAAATAAGCTAAATGAAGCGGGGGAAGTAGTAAGAAATAAAGCTAGATTAGTAGCACAAGGGTATAATCAACAAGAAGGAATAGACTTTGATGAAACTTATGCACCAGTGGCAAGACTTGAAGCCATTAGAATGCTACTAGCTATATCTGCCCATAAAAACATCAAACTATTCCAAATGGATGTCAAAAGTGCATTTTTAAATGGAATTATACAAGATAAAGTATATGTTGCCCAACCACCTGGTTTTGAAATACCGGAAAAAGGTGACTATGTATAAAAACTTAAAAAAGCACTTTATGGTTTAAAACAAGCACCTAGAAATTGGTATGAAAGGCTCAAAAACTATCTCTTTGATAACAGTTTCTTTATTGGAAATTCAGATTCTACTTTATTTTTCAAAACATATGAATCTGACTTTCTATTGATGATTCCTTATATAGGGTTATAATTGGTAGCTTTCTTTACTTAACCGCTTCTAGACCGGACATCATGTTTTATGTAGGTCTTTGTTCTCAATTTCAATCACAACCTATGCAAACCCATTTTCAAGCAGTCAAACGGATTTTAAGATATTTAGTCGGCACTGCAAGTTATGGTCTATGGTATCCTAAAGGACAATCTTTGGACTTTAAAGCTTATACCGATGCTGATTATGTTGGTTGTTGAATTGATCAAAAGAGCATAAGAAAAAGTTGTTTCTTGTTAGGAAGAGCCTTAGTATCTTAGTTTAGCAAGAAACAAAACACGGTTGCCCTCTCTACAACTGAAGTTGAATATATGGCAGTTGGATCTTGTTGTAATCAAGTGCTTTATATGCAACAAGTTTTAAATGATTATGGATTTACTTTTTCATCCACGCCTATCTTTTGTGACAATACAAGCGCTATAAACTTAGCACATAATCCTATTTTACATAGTTTTTCCAAACATATTGAAATCCGTCATCATTTTCTAAGGGATCATATCTCTAAAAATCATGTATCCCTTCATCATGTTGATACGGAAGATCAATTGGCTGATATTTTCACAAAACCACTTACATTACATCAATTCAATAAAATAAGGAAGCAACTACTCATTACTCCCTTAGAAGATGTTTTCTTTGACATTTATGCTTCTTAAATCGGTTGGTTTTTAATCCTTACATTTTGTCTTCAAATGGACATCTTTTCAAATGATTTGATGGTTATCTTTTGAAGGGGAGAACAAATTAAGGGGGAGTTTTTAACACTTGATTTTAACGGATATCTTTTTGAAATGAAAAAGGGGGAGAAATAATGTAAATATTAAATAGTTGTAACTCTTAAAAACTCAATCAATGAGTTTCATAATCTCTTGGATTTACATTAAAAGTTGCTATATTCCCTAAGAATTGGATTTTATGTTCCATACTTCTTTGGGAATTGTAACATCTCTGACCTGGGTTATACTATAACCCTAGGTGTTTTGATTAATAAAGATGATTATATGCTTAATAATATCTTGTGAAAAGTAATTAGGGCTCATGAGGAGCTTATGTTTCAATTTTGGTCATGTTTGGACAATGTTGAAGCAATGTTTGCTTATTTTGGACTAATGTGCAAATTACCCAAGTTGAGGGGTTTAAGTGCAAATTGTGCATGATAATATGTTCCTCATTTTTTGAATCATCATGAGAGTGAAAATTATGCTGAGGTATGGCTTATGGAAGCCTGAATACCAAGAAAGAGCTGATAAAGCAATATACGTGCCTGAAAACCTAGTTTTGGTGTAATATGCAATTTACCCAAAACCTAGGGTGCAATATGTAATTTATCACTTCAATAAGGTCCCTAATGTTTCTTGGCATCATTTAGAGCAAATAAAATGAGAGGGGCACCTCTTTTGGATTAAGTTGGAGGAGAGAGAATCTTGATATTAAAATAATCAAGATTTAATCCTAATTGAAACCCTAATTCAATTTAGGGCAAAAATGAATATATTAATTAAAGGTCCTTCAACCAAAATATTATTGGTTGAGTTTGAATAAGTATAGACGTCCTTTTGCATAGATAAGGCACGAAAATATCTAAAGGAGGTGAAACTCCACTCACCTTATTATAAAGGAAAAGTAATATCCACTCACATTATGGATATTACTATTATATGATTAAGGTGCTTAATTTGCTTTTCTTTTAATTTGATGATAATGAAGGAGAATTAAAGGCAAAGGAAGGTGCCTTCGTACACAAGGGAGTTAGGGGGTTTATGTGGCACCAATTTGAGAGTGGAGGGAAATTAAAAATGCTTTCTCTCTCCTCAATTTCCTTTATAAAAACTTCATTTCCAAATCAATTGAAAGGATTTTTCGGCCCTCTCTTCTTCCCTTGCTTTGTATGAGCTCAAGGGGACTTAGGAGCAACAGGAGGACGAGACCCAACCTGTTGGTAAGCTTATTAACCCTCATTCATCTTGATTCCATGGTGGAAATCGAAAATAAATTATGGATTCCTTCTTATTTCGATCTCCTCTTCAACCCTAGCCAACTTTTTCATCCAAAAGCTTGAGGACGAGCCTAGGGGGAGTTGCAAGAGCTTCATCCACCATTTTTGACGTGGTCTTGGAGCTTTGGAGCTCCATTGGAGGCGGGTTTTATAACTTAAACCCATAATCATTGCTATTGCATCAATTCTCTATGCATTGTTGATTGTTTTCTTCAATTTGATACACTTTTGTTTCTTTGCTGCAATTTCCATCAAGAACGGTTGCTGTTCTTGGTTGTTCGATGGAAGGGGATGATGATATCATCCTAGATTCTTATCCAAAGAAAATTACCAAGCCAAACGGTTTTGATAGCTACTCCAAATCGTTTAAATTTGATTGGCTATGCGGTTTTAGCAAACCGTTTAAGGGAAAACGGTTTGAAACCGTTTGGGTGAAAACGGCTTCAAAACCGTTTGATATGGTTGACCAAGAGTTTACCGTTTTGGAATCTTGTTCCTAATTATGTAGGCTGATGACCCTCCAAATTTGAGGGGTTAACTCCAAAGTAATCGTGAGTTAAAGGCCAATAAATTAGGCAAATAGAATTGAATTCAATGTTGATTTTCAACCTGATCAACTTGACCTGCTTGGGCAAACGGTTTCAAAACCGTTTGAGATGGTTGACCAAGCATTGACCGTTTTGGATTCCTGTTCATAATGATGTTAGGTAATTACCCTCCAAATTTTATGGATTAACTCCAAGGGAATCATGAGTTGAAGGCTAATCAATTAGGGAAACCTAATTGGATTAAGTGCTGATTTTCAATCTGATTTAATTGACCTTTTTGGGCAAACGGTTTCAAAACCGTTTGAGTGCGTTGACCAAGCGTTGACCGTTTAGGATTACTTATCCTAATTATGTTTTCTAATAACTCACCATATTTGAGGGGTTAATTCCCACGGAATCGTGATTTGAAGGCTAATCAATTAGGCAAACCCTAATTGGAATTAGTGCTGAAATGCCAATGAGTTAATTAGAGATTTTGGGTTGATTAGCCCAAACGGTTTCAAGACCGTTTGGGGATCACCCAAACGGTCTGAAGACCGTTTGGGGGTCACCCCAAGACCGTTTTGAGGTCTGGGGTCAAGTATAGTTGACCAATTAAAGGTCCAAAGGTACTAATCATATTGCAATGAAGTGCTGATTTGTTGATCAACTCGATAGACCAATCCTTGATGATTTTTCACTAGAATCCAAAGGATGGATGGGCCAAACGGTCTCAAGACCGTTTGGAGCTCATCCAAACGGTCTCAAGACCGTTTGGTGGTCACCCAAGACCGTTTGGAGGTCTAGGGTTGAGTATGGTTAGGTGTTTGAAGGCCTAAAGGTACCAAGTTGATCTGCAATAAATTGCTGAATTGGTGAGCACTTCAATGATCCAAACCCTACTTGGATGCTTGGTTTTGAGTGATTTGATGAGAAAACGGTCTCAAGACCGTTTGTAGGTCATCCAAACGACCTCAAGACCGTTTGGGGTCAGGTCATACCCAATTTGGATGATGGTTCAATGGTTTCAAAGTAACTAGTCTTACATTGATTAGTGTTGTTGAATCATCGATTCTAAACCCTAATTCAATTGAATCAAACCCTAATTGATGAACAATTGAGGGTCAATTGAGGGTCAAATCATTTTAAGGTTGACCTATTAAACTCAATTGAAGTATGAGGATTGGTCCAATTGATGATTGATTCCATGAATTCAATGATTGAAGGAATCAACATTGGAAACCCTAATTCAATTGGATACTTATGTAATGGAGGTCCAATGTGATTGAATCTCTTGAGAATCAAGATGGTGAATGATCCATTGATCCAATACTGATTAGTAATGATAGTAAATGAAGGTACAGAGGTTGAAACCCTATTAGTACCTAAGTGGTTAGTGCCAATTAAGGGATGAACCCTAATTGCTTATAGGATCAATGACTTGATATACTATGTTAATCATAGTTGTATGAACTCGATTGAAGGGTTGATATGACCTAATCAAGTTGAGATGATGATAGCATGAATTCCTATAAGAATATGATTCATGTGGTGTTTAAGGGTATAATCCTTAAGTAGAGAGATCATGAAACCCTAATCATGAACATAAACCCTAATTATGGGCAATGTGATATGAAACCCTAATGAAGGGTGATGCTATATGCAATCCCTATTCTAAAGAAGGGAGATGGTATGTGAAACCCTAATCCCTAATGAGAGAATAGAATTCATACTTGAATATGATTCATGAGGTGAACTCCCTTTGCACGACCATGCAAGGTAGCACGGCCGAGGTAGCTTCCCCTCGCACGGCCGTTCTTGGTTGCACGGCCGTGGTGCTCTATGCTTGATTTAGAGGTGATTTGAAAGTGACCTCATATGATCGTATACCTTGATATGATTATAAGTCCAATATAATTGGATTAAGGATACATAAGATATGTGATGAGAAACCCTAGTTGAGGGTGTATCATTGTGATTGTTTATACGCAACTTTATAATAAAGTCATGCCTTAAACTAAGATAAGTCCATATCATGTGAGATAGCTGTACAATTATAATGTGTGGCCTTTGCATTATATGCTAAAGGTAAGAGATTAGTGATGGAATGTATTAAGAGGGAAATACCTTAATACAAGATAAGATGGATAACTCAATAGAGCTTGAAATGATGAGAAAGTGATACATCAAGATATGATAGTTATCACATTCAGCATTTCGGGGTTTATATGCCTTGATGTACTTCAAATACAATATAATTGGGTAAGAAACATATGAAGTGTGTTATGCAACTATTACAATGAAATGTAATGAGTTGTTACACCTTCATGAGTGTTAATTAATGTACCTTGAGAATGGGGTTAAGCCCAAATGATGTGTATGATATAATCATACCATGATAAGGATGAGAAATGAACTCATACCTTGAATTGATGATCATTAATGCTATATGATGAAAGTAATTTTCTAGAATAATCAAATATGATATCCTTGAATGCCCCAGAGGTATGGAATAATGTATTAAGGGTTGGACAGATAATGAGATCATGAACTCTTTATTAATGAGAAATGTGGAACCCTAACCCTAATTTGGGTAAAGGGAATGAAAAGCCCTATTTGATAGTAAACCCTAATTCCTGGTAGAGGAATAATGGTGTTACTATCACATCACATGATGTGATGAATATCTTGTATGACTGTCATCATGCCTAATAACCATACAAATATTATGAGATGATGTATATAGCTAGTGTGAGTTGTGACATTTATATAATAAATGTTGATTGGCATTATATGCCTTAATGTTGTTGTTGCTTAGTAAAAGAAGCAATATGCATGGACTTTTATGAGTCACATGAGTAAGTTGTTACCTAGTGAGAGGTGACAAGATATTTCATGGCCTTGTGAGCCAGGTGTGATGCTTGTGTAACAAGTATCATGAATGCCTTGGTCAGATGACCTGAAGGTGATAGTTACCTGAAAAAGGTATAATAATGCTCAATGATGAGTTAAGGGTTTGAATACCCAGAACCATATGATTATGGTGATGAGAAAGTGAAGGGATGATAATTCCCAGTATTAAAATGAGGGACTGAGTTCCCAGGGTCTTTGAAAGACTGATGAATATCTGATAAAAGTAGTACATGTCTCTTTATAGCATTGTTGTAATAAGTTATGTTTGAGAACTTGGCTGATGCTAAAAGAATATGAGAATGTACTTAATAAATCAAGTGAAATCTATTCATGTAGTGCTCTGACCATAGATCCATCATCGTCAGGAATAGGTGATGGTGAAATGGGTGCCCGCGGCAAAACCCGAAGCACATATTTTGAATATGTGGGGGTAAATGGGCGAAAATATCCTTACGTCCTCTTGAAGAGATTGTTGGAAGGTAAACAAGAAACCTCTCAATCCTTCATGAATATGTCGGGATGGATGTATCATGAATCTCTAATGATACTTAATGTCGGATCGAGGAGATAAACAAGAAATCTCTCGATTGGCGATGAGAGTGCAGTTGACGCTGTAACTCTGTAGCGAAGGTGCCAGAATACCCTGGCTAGCTAGTTAGCAGAGACACGAGATGTCCTGCATATGGTCTCGTACTGACCGAGACAGATGAGGTCATAAGAATCCGGCTCTTTTGATGACCTATGTATGGTACCGAGGCGATTTCGTAATGGTCGGTTGGAGTATGAGCGGTATATCTCATCTCCTCAGAGCATAAGTGTGATTGTAAAATGTAATCAGCCGTATAGCATGTTTGCTTAAGGATTAAATACGGAGATTCATTGGCTGATGTTGCATTTCTTTGTGCATTCCTTAGTAGATAAATGTTAATTATGTTTCTTTATATTCTCTGCAAAGTAGACAGATGAATTACTTATCTACCATGGGTAGATGCAATGACCTCCTTGAGAATGGAGATTATCTTATTCTGTTCTATGATGAATAAGTCTTCCTGATAATGTAAAAGTAACCCCTACTCAGTTTTAATTTGATAAACTGCAATAACAATGTTTTTGGCGGAGAGTTATATCTCTCGCTAGGGCAATTTTCAATTGTCTCACCCCCGTGGGAAACATTTTTAGGTATGCATGGAAGGTAGAGCAGAAACCCTAGAACAGGGAAAGAGCAGCAGCAACAGCAGGGACAACAATAAAATCTCAGGTGGAAATATTGTCTGTCTAGTCATATAGATAGTAGTCTTATGTGTCATCTCTGTACTCTCAGGTCCTCGGAGTTTTAAATGTATTAATCTAAGTTTTGGCTTGGTGCCTCGAAGTTTTTATACTGCATGTGTATATTTGTTAACAGGGCAGTCAATGTTGTAATCCTTGAAAAGGAATGGTACAAGTTGTGTACTTGTGAACCAGGATGAATTTGGAATACTTTGGTTCATGGTTAAAGAGTTTTCCTGTGAATGGATCTCTTTGCAAAAAGTTTTAAATTTTCAGTGATTTTCAGTAATCCGCTGCAAATAATTCTCTTCTGCATTAGTTAATCTTGTTTTTGTGAGACGGTCGTTTCAATTAGTGGTATCAGAGCTCTAGGTTCACTGAGTCTACAGAGACATAGGACTAAGGTATCGAGTCTGTGATAGTGTCCTCCGGTATACCCTATAATGATTTCTGCTTGTGCAGAGAAAGGGTAAAAGTTAAAATGACTGGAGAACACAAGGAACACATTGCTGGGAGCAATGTTGTTGCACCAAAGGGATCATGCAAGAATAGAATGAGTGCCAATCCCCATTAAGACCTGATCAGGATAGATAATCCTATGATCATGTTCTTTTTGGGAAGATTGGGGCAACAGTAATGCATATAAGTGGACTGGATACTAGCCTTACAATCTAGGTTAGCAGTCCTTAATACACAAAGCTTGAGCTTTAAAAGAGTTCCTGAATGACTTAGTCATGTTGGAACAAGGGAAAATATGGAAAAGATTAACTTATGGCAAGAAAGTAGACTCTGCCATGAGCTTAGTCAAATAATAAATCTATGATGGCAGTGCTCAAGGAAGGGCAATAAGCTGAGAAGTAGGGAATGGTCTCTATAATTCTAGAGACATTTGCTTAATGGTTTTGAAAAACCAAGTTTTTGGTATTAATAGTGCAACAAATGCCTAGTATACCAGGGCAGTAGCCATTAAGTAAGTGCAAAGGTCTTAACCTTTCACCTGTAAGATCCCATGTCTTAGTTTTTGCATCAGTAATAAGACTAATAAGACCATGATATGGGGAAATGGTATGCTATTAATGTGTACATGTCGAGTACACTAAACCCTTTTTGTTATAGGAAAAAAAAAGAGGATTGTTGATTTTGTTTTCCCTATTAGTTGCTATATAGGGAAGAAATGATGAAAAATAGAATTTGAATTTTGTTCAGTATTCTTTTAAATGCTCTATATTGGTCTTACCTCTATGAAAGAGGAAGAGGTATTGAAGAGATGCCTGGATAAAATCCAAGGATGTTAAATTTTATGCTTATAATAAAAGCAAGGAATATGATATTAGACAAAGTGCATACTACTTGATCACAGTCTTTGTAAACCCTGGCCAGGTATACAACTATTGATGATAAAGTGGGTATGGAAACTCTTAGATTGTTGTCTTTTTTATTGCTCTGATCAAGTAGTCATTCTGAGACAATCTAATGAGTATCATGAAATCAGAAATCTAGAATGAATAAATGTGTCATATCTCATGCATAAGAAAGAGAAGCTTGAGATAATCTCAGATGAGCTTGTTGTATGAGGAACTTAAAATTTACTCCTCATAAGATAAGAATAAGAATGAGGGAGATGGACCTTGTTCAATAATGTTGCCAGCATAATAAAGATCTTTTCCATAATGAGGACATGGGAAATGTGATGAGATCATGAGATGATCATAAACATGCTAAATAATAATAAAGAAAGGGATAATGACATGTAATCATCCTTACAAATTCCAATGCTAAAGGCAAAGAACTTAAGATGAGATAAAGAGTAAATGGTTCATGAATAGCTAAAAATACATGAAATAATAAGAGGAATATGAATCCTTGTTTTCTTTCCTTTCAGGGGCATGGCAATCAAGTGGGTCTTAGGACACCTGATGTGCATAAGATAAATATGTTCATGTGAGGGATACTTAGAAAAGTATCAGTTATCTTGGACTTTGGCTCCAAGAAAAAGACATATGTAACAAGTAATGCCTCATAATGAAAGGAATATGAGAATGTGATGTGTTCCCAACACATGTGACTGATACCAAGGTAAGAGATTCTGGTATTTGAGAGTTATCAGATGGTTTAGGTTGGCCACCTAGAGTGGTCAACTATGAAATCAGTCTGATTATATAAAATGATATGAACATCATATGCTAGGGGTTTATGCTTTGCATAAACATGATATTAATAAGGAATTTAAGATGTCTCTATGAACAAGAAAAGTGTTATGTGACACAAAGTTGACTCCACAGTCTATGATAAGGGGACAGTGGAGCATGTGTCTTGTGTGTTGATTCTATAAGAATCCTATAAGGAAACACATTCTGATGAACAAAGCTTTTTGGTGTCTCCATAATAAGGAGATGATATGTGAAGATTAGATAGTATGATGAATGAAATACATCTGTCTTCCTTTATCTGGATTTCGGGGACGAAATCCTTGTTAGGGGTTTATAATTTGTAACATCTCTGACCTGGGTTATACTATAACCCTAGGTGTTTTGATTAATAAAGATGATTATATGCTTAATAATATCTTGTGAAAAGTAATTAGGGCTCATGAGGAGCTTATGTTTCAATTTTGGTCATGTTTGGACAATGTTGAAGCAATGTTTGCTTATTTTGGACTAATGTGCAAATTACCCAAGTTGAGGGGTTTAAGTGCAAATTGTGCATGATAATATGTTCCTCATTTTTTGAATCATCATGAGAGTGAAAATTATGCTGAGGTATGGCTTATGGAAGCCTGAATACCAAGAAAGAGCTGATAAAGCAATATACGTGCATGAAAACCTAGTTTTGGTGTAATATGCAATTTACCCAAAACCTAGGGTGCAATATGTAATTTATCACTTCAATAAGGTCCCTAATGTTTCTTGGCATAATGTAGAGCAAAGAAAATGAGAGGGGCACCTCTTTTGGATTAAGTTGGAGGAGAGAGAATCTTGATATTAAAATAATCAAGATTTAATCCTAATTGAAACCCTAATTCAATTTAGGGCAAAAATGAATATATTAATTAAAGGTCCTTCAACCAAAATATTATTGGTTGAGTTTGAATAAGTATAGACGTCCTTTTGCATAGATAAGGCACGAAAATATCTAAAGGAGGTGAAACTCCACTCACCTTATTATAAAGGAAAAGTAATATCCACTCACATTATGGATATTACTATTATATGATTAAGGTGCTTAATTTGCTTTTCTTTTAATTTGATGATAATGAAGGAGAATTAAAGGCAAAGGAAGGTGCCTTCGTACACAAGGGAGTGAGGGGGTTTATGTGGCACCAATTTGAGAGTGGAGGGAAATTAAAAATGCTTTCTCTCTCCTCAATTTCCTTTATAAAAACTTCATTTCCAAATCAATTGAAAGGATTTTTCGGCCCTCTCTTATTCCCTTGCTTTGTATGAGCTCAAGGGGACTTGGAAGAAACAGGAGGACGAGCCCCAACCTGTTGGTAAGCTTATTAACCCTCATTCATCTTGATTCCATGGTGGAAATCGAAAATAAATTATGGATTCCTTCTTATTTCGATCTCCTCTTCAACCCTGGCCAACGTTTTCATCCAAAAGCTTGAGGACGAGCCTAGGGGGAGTTCCAAGAGATTCATCCACCATTTTTTCCGTGGTCTTGGAGCTTTGGAGCTCAATTGGAGGCGGGTTTTATAACTTAAACCCATAATCATTGCTATTGCATCAATTCTCTATGCTTTGTTGATTGTTTTCTTCAATTTGATACACTTTTGTTTCTTTGCTGCAATTTCCATCAAGAACGGTTGCTGTTCTTGGTTGTTCGAAGGAATGGGATGATGACATCATCCTAGATTCTTATCCAAATAAAATTACCAAGCCTAAACGGTTTTGATAGCTACTCCAAATCGTTTTAATTTGATTGGCTATGCGGTTTCAGCAAACCGTTTAAGGGCAAACGGTTTGAAACCGTTTGGGTGAAAACGGTTTCAAAACCGTTTGAGATGGTTGACCAAGCATTGACCGTTTGGGAATCTTGTTCTTAATTATGTAGGCTGATGACCCTCCAAATTTTAGGGGTTAACTCCAAAGGAATCGTGAGTTAAAGGCCAATCAATTAGGCAAATAGAATTGAATTCAATGTTGATTTTCAACCTGATCAACTTGACCTGCTTGGGAAAACGGTTTCAAAACCGTTTGAGATGGTTGATCAAGCATTGACCGTTTGGGATTCCTGTTCATAATGATGTTAGGTAATGACCCTCCAAATTTTATGGATTAACTCCAAGGGAATCATGAGTTGAAGGCTAATCAATTAGGGAAACCTAATTGGATTAAGTGCTGATTTTCAATCTGATTTAATTGACCTTTTTGGGAAAACGGTTTCAAAACCGTTTGAGTGCGTTGACCAAGCGTTGACCGTTTGGGATTACTGATCCTAATTATTTTTTCTAATAACTCACCAAATTTGAGGGGTTAATTCCCAAGGAATCGTGAGTTGAAGGCTAATCAATTAGGCAAACCCTAATTGGAATTAGTGCTGAAATTCCAATGAGTTAATTAGAGATTTTGGGTTGATTAGCCCAAACGGTTTGAAGACCATTTGGGGATCACCCAAACGGTCTCAAGACCGTTTGGGGGTCACCCCAAGACCGTTTGGAGGTCTGGGGTCAAGTATAGTTGACCAATTAAAGGTCCAAAGGTACTAATCATATTGCAATGAAGTGATGATTTGTTGATCAACACGATAGAGCAATCCTTGATGATTTTTCACTAGAATCCAAAGGATGGATGGGCCAAACGGTCTCAAGACCGTTTGGAGCTCATCCAAACTGTCTCAAGACCGTTTGGTGGTCACCCAAGACCGTTTGGAGGTCTAGGGTTAAGTATGGTTAGGTGTTTGAAGGCCTAAAGGTACCAAGTTGATCTGCAATAAATTGCTGAATTGGTGAGCACTTCAATGATCCAAACCCTACTTGGATGGCTTGGTTTTGAGTGATTTGATGGGAAAACGGTCTCAAGACCGTTTGGAGGTCATCCAAACAACCTCAAGACCGTTTGGGGTCAGGTCATACCCAATTTGGATGATGGTTCAATGGTTTCAAAGTAACTAGTCTTACATTGATTAGTGTTGTTGAATCATCGATTCTAAACCCTAATTCAATTGAATCAAACCCTAATTGATGAACAATTGAGGGTCAATTGAGGGTCAAATCATTTTAAGGTTGACCTATTAAACTCAATTGAAGTATGAGGATAGGTACAATTGATGATTGATTCCATGAAGTCAATGATTGAAGGAATCAACATTGGAAACCCTAATTCAATTGGATACTTATTTAATGGAGGTCCAATGTGATTGAATCTCTTGAGAATCAAGATGGTGAATGATCCATTGATCCAATGCTGATTAGTAATGATATTAAATGAAGGTACAAAGGTTGAAACCCTATTAGTACCTACGTGGTTAGTGCCAATTAAGGGATGAACCCTAATTGCTTATAGGATCAATGGCTTGATATACTATGTTAATCATAGTTGTATGAACTCGATTGAAGGGTTGATATGACCTAATCAAGTTGAGATGATGATAGCATGAATTCCTATAAGAATATGATTCATGTGGTGTTTAAGGGTATAATCCTTAAGTAGAGAGATCATGAAACCCTAATCATGAACATAAACCCTAATTATGGGCAATGTGATATGAAACCCTAATGAAGGGTGATGCTATATGCAATCCCTATTCTAAAGAAGGGAGATGGTATGTGAAACCCTAATCCCTAATGAGAGAATAGAATTCATACTTGAATATGATTCATGAGGTGAACTCCCTTTGCACGACCATGCAAGGTAGCACGGCCGTGGTAGCTTCCCCTCGCACGACCGTTCTTGGTTGCACGGCCGTGGTGCTCTATGCTTGATTTAGAGGTGATTTGAAAGTGACCTCATATGATCGTATACCTTGATATGATTATAAGTCCAATATAATTGGATTAAGGATACATAAGATATGTGATGAGAAACCCTAGTTGAGGGTGTATCATTGTGATTGTTTATACGCAACTTTATAATAAAATCATGCCTTAAACTAAGATAAGTCCATATCATGTGAGATAGCTGTACAATTCTAATGTGTGGCCTTTGCATTATATGCTAAAGGTAAGAGATTAGTGATGGAATGTATTAAGAGGGAAATACCTTAATACAAGATAAGATGGATAACTCAATAGAGTTTGAAATGATGAGAAAGTGATACATCAAGATATGATAGTTATCACATTCGGCATTTCAGGGTTTATATGCCTTGATGTACTTCAAATACAATATAATTGGGTAAGAAACATATGAAGTGTGTTATGCAACTATTACAATGAAATGTAATGAGTTGTTACACCTTCATGAGTGTTAATTAATGTACCTTGAGAATGGGGTTATGCCCAAATGATGTGTATGATATAATCATACCATGATAAGGATGAGAAATGAACTCATACCTTGAATTGATGATCATTAACGCTATATGATGAAAGTAATGTTCTAGAATAATCAAATATGATATCCTTGAATGCCCCAGAGGTATGGAATAATGTATTAAGGGTTGGACAGATAATGAGATCATGAACTCTTTATTAATGAGAAATGTGGAACCCTAACCCTAATTTGGGTAAAGGGAATGAAAAGCCCTATTTGATAGTAAACCCTAATTCCTGGTAGAGGAATAATGGTGTTACTATCACATCACATGATGTGATGAATATCTTGTATGACTGTCATCATGCCTAATAACCATACAAATATTATGAGATGATGTATATAGCTAGTGTGAGTTGTGACATTTATATAATAAATGTTGATTGGCATTATGTGCCTTAATGTTGTTGTTGCTTAGTAAAAGAAGCAATATGCATGGAATTTTATGAGTCACATGAGTAAGTTGTTACCTAGTGAGAGGTGACAAGATATTTCATGGCCTTGTGAGCCAGGTGTGATGCTTGTGTAACAAGTATCATGAATGCCTTGGTCAGATGACCTGAAGGTGATAGTTACCTGAAAAAGGTATAATAATGCTCAATGATGAGTTAAGGGTTTGAATACCCAGAACCATATGATTATGGTGATGAGAAAGTGAAGGGATGATAATTCCCAGTATTGAAATGAGGGACTGAGTTCCCAGGGTCTTTGAAAGACTGATGAATATCTGATAAAAGTAGTACATGTCTCTTTATAGCATTGTTGTAATAAGTTGTGTTTGAGAACTTGGCTGATGCTAAAAGAATATGAGAATGTACTTAATAAATCAAGTGAAATCTATTCATGTAGTGCTCTGGCCATAGATCCATCATCGTCAGGAATAGGTGATGGTGAAACGGGTGCCCGCGGCAAAACCCGGAGCACATATTTTGAATATGTGGGGGTAAATGGGAAAAAATATCCTTACGTCCTCTTGAAGAGATTGTTGGAAGGTAAACAAGAAACCTCTCAATCCTTCATGAATATGTCGGGATGGATGTATCATGAATCTCCCAATGATACTTAATGTCGGATCGAGGAGATAAACAAGAAATCTCTCGATTGGCGACGAGAGTGCAGTTGACGCTGTAACTCTGTAGCGAAGGTGCCAGAATACCCTGGCTAGCTAGTTAGCAGAGAC
Organism: Alisma plantago-aquatica; assembly: GCA_963693085.1. Lineage (NCBI taxonomy): Eukaryota > Viridiplantae > Streptophyta > Magnoliopsida > Alismatales > Alismataceae > Alisma > Alisma plantago-aquatica. Next base: position 1,037,097,522 of record OY856409.1, read on the forward strand.
ACGAGATGTCCTGCATATGGTCTCGTACTGACCGAGACAGATGAGGTCATAAGAATCCGGCTCTTTTGATGACCTATGTATGGTACCGAGGCGATTTCGTAATGGTCGGTTGGAGTATGAGCGGTATATCTCATCTCCTCAGAGCATAAGTGTGATTGTAAAATGTAATCAGCCGTATAGCATGTTTGCTTAAGGATTAAATATGGAGATTCATTGGCTGATGTTGCATTTCTTTGTGCATTCCTTAGTAGATAAATGTTAATTATGTTTCTTTATATTCTTTGCAAAGTAGACAGATGAATTACTTATCTACCATGGGTAGATGCAATGACCTCCTTGATAATGGAGATTATCTTATTCTGTTCTATGATGAATAATTCTGCCTGATAATGTAAAAGTAACCCCTACTCAGTTTTAATTTGATAAACTGCAATAACAATGTTTTTGGTGAAGAGTTATATCTCTCGCTGGGGCAATTTTCAATTGTCTCACCCCCGTGGGAAACATTTTTAGGTATGCATGGAAGGCAGAGCAGAAACCCTAGAACAGGGAAAGAGCAGCAGCAACAGCAGGGACAACAATAAAATCTCAGGTGGAAATATTGTCTGTCTAGTCATATAGATAGTAGTCTTATGTGTCATCTCTGTACTCTCAGGTCCTCGGAGTTTTAAATGTATTAATCTGAGTTTTGGCTTGGTGCCTCGAAGTTTTTATACTGCCTGTGTATATTTGTTAACAGGGCAGTCAATGTTGTAATCCTTGAAAAGGAATGGTACAAGTTGTGTACTTGTGAACCAGGATGAATTTGGAATACTTTGGTTCATGGTTAAAGATTTTTCCTGTGGATGGATCTCTTTGCAAATAGTTTTAAATTTTCAGTGATTTTCAGTAATCCACTGCAAATAATTCGCTTCCGCATTAGTTAATCCTGTTTTTGCGAGACGGTCGTTTCAGGAATAATAAGCACATATTTCATAAACAAGAGAAGGAATTGACAAAGTAAATCTCAGGTATGAAACTCAACTCATTTTAAGACTGTTTGATTTATATTTTGGAAATGTTTGTCATCTTCAAAAAGGGGGAGATTGTTGGCTAAATGGACATCATTTAAATCCCTTTGTTTTGATAATGAAAAACATTTCATTCTTATGGATCTAACGTGTTACTTGAGTGTTGCAGGAACTAGGTGGATGACAAACCCTTGGAAGATCTATATGCTCAAAATGTCTTAATTTCGTGATTGTAATCAAATGTAAAAACTTGTACAAGTATATAATGTACAACTACTTAGATATCATATACATAAAGCATTTAGATCTTCCCTATCCAATCACAACACTTAGATAGGTCATCCCCAACAAAAGTGTCACAACTGCACAGTGATACACACACTCAGTACATAGTTTAAAACATTGAAACAAAGTCATTCTCGGTCGACAAACTTCTCGACCGAGACACTCTTGGTCGAAAATCTCCTCGACTGAGAATGACCCAAGTAGCCATTAGACACAGCAGACAAGGTAGTTGGGAGATGGAATAGAATGTTATACACACTTTCTCCAGATTGTCCCTCGGTCGACAAAAACTTCGACCGATAGGATTCTCGGTCGACAATTCCTCGGCCGAGAAGAGCTCTGTCTGCACTTTTCAGAATTAATTAACTAGTCTTTGATAAAGCAATTAGTGGATACCTAACGGCTAGTTAAGCACTAAGAACCCCCTAGAAAGTGTCTAGAATGTCCTTAAGCACTCATAGGTCATTCCTATAAATAGGACATGCCTTAGGACACCCAATGCACACTTGTGCAATACTTGAGCATACTACTTGCAATTGGCAATCATTTCTTGTGAGCAATTGAGCAACTCTAGCATTTGCAAATCCTTCCCATTGTTACAATTTCGTGTCCTATAGGCTAGAATCTCCTACCCACTACACTTACACTTCCATACACATTGGTTAGGAGATCAAAATGCTTGATATAGGAAATCATGCCTTGTGCTACAAGCGGTAATTGTAATTTCTATTTTCCCTTCTTGTTCTTTCTTATTGCTTGTACTCTCCTTGGTACTCCTAGGGTTGGAGGTTGTAGATTGGAGAGGGTTTGATCTTCTCAGTGGAGAAGGAGGACTTTGGACTACTTCAAGAAGGCTGTCTCAACGGGAAGCTATTTCAAGAGGAAGGCTACTTCAAGGGGGAGCTTGAAGTTACTTCAAGGAAGGCTGCTTCGAGGTTGGTGGGACTACTTCTAGGTGAAGGTTGTCCAAAGGGTGGTGAAAGTATTTTTAATTTTATGTAACATCTTTGCAAGGTAATACAATTTAAATACTTTCAAAATCCCAATTGGAAACAATTAGGTAGTGGACTGACTCCTTTAGTTTTTGCTAAAGGTGGAACCACTCTAAACACCTTGCCTCCTTCTTATTAACTCAATTGTGGTTGTTTGAGTTGAATTATTGTTAAAATATTTATTAAACCCTATTCACCCCCCCCCCCTTTTGTGGTTTTTCAAGGAGTCTCCAAAATTATTGGAAGGCTAAAAAGCAAACTCATCACAAACTTTATGATCTTAGAATCATAGTCCAAGCAACCTTATGCTATAATAAGCTATCCACCCTCATGTTTGTAGCGAATCCACATGTACCAAGTGGAAATGATCCACTTGAAAGTTGTGCCCTAGAAAGGAAAGACACAAAGGGAAACATATTTCCCACATCATAGCAGGATTGTTTAGGGTCACTACCAAAAAGTAACCAATTCTATTTTCATTATGCATATTACAACTTCTTATGTATCTTTTTACCTTTTTCATTTTTGGTTCCTTGCCATTAGCATAGTAATCATCATGATTAACATATCTCACTACTCCTTCCTTTATGACTATTTATCACACTTGGGTATGTTCTCTTATTTTAGTATATTTTTTAACCACTTATCAACAAGTAAATCATCATATTCTTCATTTTCTTCATTAAATAGGGATCATCGCCCTTAATTCCTTTCACATGCCATGCTGATTTTTCATTAACACTTCCTTACACACATAGGTTGGTCTGAGATTAACTCAGGTTCCACCTTATTCCTTTGTCATTATTCCCATTCATCTTCTTATTTTGTACTTGTTATAGGAGTTCTTTCCATCTTATGTGGATTTCATAACTTGATTCACTTTATAAGCATAGACTTATCTGTCTTTTATTTTATTATATTCTTGAATCACATCTTCAAGAACTCCTCTTTTTCTAATTTATATTTAGATTTGGATTTCATGGTGTTGTATATTTCACTTATAGTTACCAAACATTCAAGTTTTGATAGACAATGATGCAATTCTCATCTTCTTTAAGGTAGGATTGAGATATTCACACCATGATTTCTTAATCGTTATGCTCTTTAGATTGTCTCAAAATGACTACTTGATTAGAGTAATCAGAAAGATAACAATCTAAGAGTTTCATACTTACCTTTTCTTCAATACTTGAATACTTGGCCAGGGCACCAAATACTGAGATTAGGCAATATGCACCATGTTTTTGTGTCACATTCCTAACTTAGACATCATCCTAGTCTTAAGTCCTAGTGTCCCTTTAGACTCAGTGAACCTAAAGATCTAATACCAACCTGTGAGAACATGTTACACTAAATGAGATTACTCAAAACATAAAACATAATCAATCACTAATTAATCACATACCCAAAAATATGGGTAAATTAAAACTGATTTCAACGTCAGCACCTGCTCAAAAACATTTGCATAAGATCCCAACATCTTTCTTTTATCCTTACTAGGCCAAGAATTTGATACAAATGTTCTATTGCCTTAGCCACAACATATATACACAGGAGAACAATATTCATATATGCCACACAAACAACCATTAACATGCTAATAAAAGTTCAATTTGTTTGAAACGTCGTATACAAAAATTTCCTGCCCGGACCTGAGAGTACAGGGACGACTCTAGGACACACTAGACATCTAATCAACTTTCTCAAGGATTCATTATTATAGCTCATGTTTGCTTCCACATGTTTGTTTTCATCACTTCTGATTACCTAAAAAAATGTGGCGAACCACAAGGGTGAGACCCATGTCCCAGAAAGAGATATAACCTCCAACAACGTTTATTGATTACAATATTTTTAAGTAGTTAAACAGTTAAGCAGTTTAATAAGATATAACAAATAAGATCAGCAGAACTAATGATTAACAAAATACATAAAGAAGCAGATAATAACTATCATCATTAACCAGACTATCATCCTTTATCTTATTGACAATATAAGCAATTCAGTAGCATATGCATATCTAGCATCATGAGAAATTATAATAACATAAAACCTCTATCATTATGAATAATTCTAGCCACATAAGCATAGATAACAACATTAGCATGTCTAATAGGTTGAGCATATCAACATCATAAAAAGAGCTAACAACATAAGCACAACTATCTGGATAAGCATGATCAACAGTATATGCATCTCTAGTTACAAAGGCATGGCTAGTATCAGGATTATAATCAGCAGTAGTAGTATAGTTATCAACATAATCATGGCTATTGTATGTATGCATCTACAATCTTAAGCATATACACAACATAAGTATATCTACTATCTCTTAATTTCACTACACATCATCTTTATGTAAAGAGAACAAACAAGGGTTATCATCCAATATGAAGCGTCATGTATAACCCTAAACAGATATGCTATGGTTGTATTACATCTTTTATTATGCCATGGGGAATTTGAATCGTACCATTCAAAGTCCAACCGACCCCTGCGAAGGCCTATTCGGTTCTGTACAAGATCTAGGAGTGTCAATTTCCTAAGATCTCTTCCCCTCAGTCAGTATGAGTAAAAAGGCAGTGACATGTAAGTCAAAGCTGCCACTACAGTGACATATAGTCAAGTTGATAACCACTAGTCTGATCTTGGTACAAGTCACGACACTAGAAACTAGGGTATTCAAACCCAATCACTGAGGGACAACCATAGTTGTCATCTAATCACATCATGTTATAATCACCGAGACACAACCACATCCGTTCTCAATCACATCATATGTATGAGGCATGACCATAGCCAACCTCCACAATCTGCATTGTGGATGACAAGGATATATCCTCAACCTGCCACCCCCACATACTCAATAGTATGCACTCCGAGTTTCCCTTAGGAATACTCATTTCACCATCCAATAAGTTCTAACATTGAAGATGGTTCTACGGCATAGGGCACTACATGATTAGAGTTGCACTTGATTAGTTATGCCAATTGGGTGAATTAAGGCTGCATCAAACAAGTGGACATACAAACCCTAATTCACTTCTAGCAAGCATATAAATATCACAACTTTGAAAAGATATAAATGCATGAAACATAATTTCTCATCTCATCATCACATGGTACTATTCACTTTCCATTCATGAGACCACACTAGTCATCATACTATCTGTAATATCCCTAACCTGGATTATGCTCTAACCCTGGTAGTTTTTGTTTAAGCAAGTTAAGTAGATCCTTGATTTATCTTGGGAAAAGTAATTAAGGCTCAAGATGAACTTATGTTTCAATTTTAGTCCTTTTCAAATAATGTTGAAATAATGTTTTTCTTGTGTTGAACTAAAGTGCAAATAACCCAAGTTGAGGGGTTAAATTGCAAATGTTACATGATAAGATGTTCCTCATGTGTTTTAGCATCATGAGAATGAAGATGATGCAAAGGTATGACTTTTGGTAGCCTGAGTACCAAGAAAGAGTTGATAAAGCAATGTTTGTGCATTAAAACCTAGTTTTGGTGTAATGTGCAAATTACCCAAGACCTAGGGTTCAATATGCAAAACACCACTTGAAGATGGTCCCTCATGTTTTTATTTGTAAACAATCCTGCTATGATGTGGGAAATATGTTTCCCTTTGTGTCTTTCCTTTCTAGGGCACAACTTTCAAGTGGATCATTGCCACTTGGTACATGTGGATTCGCTGCAAACATGAGGGTGGATAGATTATTATAGCATAAGGTTGCTTGGACTATGATTCCAAGATCATAAAGTTTGTGATGAGTTTGATTTTTAGCCTTCCAATAATTTTGGAGACTCCTTGAAAAACCACTAGAGGGGAGGGGTGAATAGGGTTTTCTAAATATTTTAACAATAATTCAACTCAAACAACCACAATTGAGTTAATAAGAAGGAGGCAAGGTGTTTAGAGTGGTTCCACCTTTAGCAAAAACTAAAGGAGTCAGTCCACTACCCAATTGTTTCCAATTTGGATTTTTAAAGTATTTAAATTTTATTACCTTGCAAGGATGTTACATAAAATTACAAATACTTTCACCACCCTTTGGACAACCTTCACCTAGAAGTAGTCCCACCAACCTCGAAGCAGCCTTCTTTGAAGTAACTTCAAGCTCCCCCTTGAAGTAGCCTTCCTCTTAAAGTAGCTTCCCGTTGAGACAGCCTTCTTGAAGTAGTCCAAAGTCCTCCTTCTCCACTGAGAAGATCAAACCCTCTCCAATCCACAGCTTCCAACCCTAGGAGTACCAAGGAGAGTACAAGGAATAAGAAAGAACAAGAAGGGAAAATAGAAATTACAATTACCGCTTGTAGCACAAGGCTTGATTTCCTATATCAAGCATTTTGATCTCCTAACCAATGTGTATGGAAGTTTAAGTGCAGTGGGTAGGAGATGCTAGCCTATAGGACACAAAATTGTAGCAATGGGAAGGATTTGCAAATGCTAGAGTTGCTCAATTGCTCACAAGAAATGATTGCCAATTGCAAGTAGTATGCTCAAGTATTGCACAAGTGTGCATTGGGTGTCCTAAGGAATGTCCTATTTATAGGAATGGCCTATGAGTGCTTAAGGACATTCTAGACACTTTCTAGGGGGTTCTTAGTGCTTAACTAGCCGTTAGGTATCCACTAATTGCTCTAGCAATGACTAGTTAATTAATTCTGAAAAGTGAGATAGAGCTCTACAACATGAACATTATAGTAGGGCATAAAAGTTCACAAGAATATAATCAAATCTAAGGGAAAGGAGATGATGAGTGTTATGCTTGAAAACTATATTGGAGTCAAATTGAGTGTCATCAAGGTATCAATTGTGCCCATAAGTTATCAACTATGAATCGAATCATATTCGATTATAAATTTGAAGGTGGGGCAAGAGGGAAGTCAACAATAGAAGTCATATACATGGCATGAAATTCCAGGTCATCACATCCTCCCCACCTTAAAAGAAAAGTTTGTCTCCAAAATTGGATCAAGTCATCAACCAAGATTGGAATTCATATTCCATATCAAACCCATCTTGGTATTCCATAAACATCAACATTATTTCAAAGTATAGTGTTCGGGCATCGATGTCTAATTTCAGTCACATTAATCATCTAATTGGAGAGATCATTACATGAGTCACCAATTTAGAGAGGTCATCTTATAGATTCACCAATTTTGAGAGATCACTTCTAGGTCAAACAAATATAGCTTGTGAATTCAATAGTAAGGCATGACTTTCATTCCCAACATTTAGAGTTCTAGCTTCTACATTGGCCTAGGTATATATCCCATGATTGAGGTTTCATATTTCAACAATTTGAGACCAACATCATATTTCAACAGTCGTGATTTCGTGCTCAAAATCGATGGAAGGTCCAACCCTAGTCCACATGGAGCTGACCCTTAAGTCATAAATTGAGCAAATCAGCATAGTTTTCATTTCAAGTCTTCGAGCTTTAGGGACATGAAAATCATTAATCATATATCAAGGGTGATCTCAAGATCCACATAGAGTGATCATAGGAGTCAAATCATGATTGAGATCAATAATCATGATCAAGATTTCATAAATCAATGTCGATTCGAGTTTGGGCATCAAATCCATAGGCCCAAACATGTCAAGCCAGGGTTTAGATTCTTGTATTAGACCTTAGGGGTGACTTAGGGCTCTATCCTTCCCAAGATTTTTATTGAGATGTCATTCTCATTTTTCTTGAGGTCTCTCTAGAACATTTGAGTGTATCAATTTTTTTGTGTAATTCTTTAACCCATATTTTCTTCATCTCATAGGTGCACATCATTTACTTTGTATCCCAACATTGGGCTCATGGCAACCTTCCCTGTTGGGCTTTGTCTTCTTGGTGACCTTCCCTCCTAGTCTTGGTCTTCATGTTGGTCTTCCCTCCTGGGCTTGACCTCTTGGCGACCTTCCTCCTGGGCTTGGTCATCTTGGTGACCTTCTCTCCTAGGCTTGAACTTCAAGTTGGTCTTCCCTCCTGGGCTTGACCTTTTGGTGACCTTCCTCCTGGTCTTGGTCTTCATTTTTGGCCCTCTCTCTTGGGCTTGGCCTCTTGGTGACCTTTCCTCTAGGGCTTGGTCATCTACTGTTAGCCACTTCCTCAGTGACTTTTCCTTATGTCCCTTGGAGATGGAATGTCATATTGGATTTAAGGAATTGTACTCAATATTTGTTCTTTCATGATTGTATACTTAACTCTCCAAACATTAGGTGATACTCAAGGTTTTATCAAATCATAAACCAATTGATTAACTCACCCTTCTAAGGGTAACCATTCATCCATATACAACAATCGAGCAATATTTCAATCATAGTTTAACATTTTGTGGCATCGATGTTGAGTTTATTTTCAAGGCATTCATGGCTGATGAATGATCTAGGCATAGGCCTTTCTAGCAACTTGACCACTAGCTATAGTCAATGTCATCATATTCTAAGATCGTTATTAAATTGAGATTTTGAGTTCGAGTATCAATGTCATCATAGGCATAACTTATTAGGGACTTAGGTCAAGAAATCAAAGTCATGTGGAAGGGGTCACCTTTCCAAGCTCTATATAGTCAACAAGATGATCATTTATTGGTGGTCATAAAGGGGGTGTGGCCTATGTTAGGGGAATTGTAAGTCAACTACCACCCCAAATCTAGCACATTAGTCTATACTAGGCATGATCCATCAAACATATCCCAATAGGGAGAGTATTTATTATTGAATCATAATTCGAAGCTCATGAGATCAAAGATCATGATCATAATAGGGTAGGAGTGAGATCCATGTCCATCACATTATTCAAATTGAATTTACAAAGAGGACCTCTTGTAACAAGTGTTCACATCATGATCTAGGGTTCCAAGGACATGATCATTTTGTGGCGTGAACATTGCACATATTGAATAGGGATAAAAGTTTGCTTAACTATGTTTGAGGTGGGATAAATAATAGGGCAACATGGGTTCAATCAATAGGGACCTCATCTAACATGAGGTGTAAGACATGAGTTCCTCTTATTTCACCATACTAAGAATTTACCTCAAACATAGAAAGACTTATGTCCCTTTTAGTAATATTGAGTACATCGCTTTCAAGAGTAGTTTCATACATCAAACATTTTTTTCAATTTAATATCAAATCATGGCATCATCATCTTACTCAACTTTCATGATTTCAAAGGAGTCTTACTTTTCCCATGCATAAGCCACTCATAATTGAGATGTCATGTGATTAATAGTCATGAGAGAAGAATCACATGACAAGGTAAGAAATATAACTAATCATCTACTCGGGCGGGTTAGGTAGTCCTTAAAGAAGAGATGAGATGCTAGAAGAGTCTCTAAACTTTGAGGAAAGGATTTTGTTCCTTCCTGGGCTCTTACAATGTGTTATGCCTTATAACATGTATAGAGGCCTATGTGTTTAGTTCTGATACCATTTGTCACAAAACTATTTGTTACCCTAAGTCCACCCTCCTAATGGCTACAAAGTTAAAGGTGAGTGGACTTGTGTTCCTGTCCGTAGAATGGCACAAATATTTCACACATGCAATATATATGTAAAAGCAGTATCAACAAGACTAAAGAGGTAATAAGATACTAAACTTGGAGATAAGAGAAACATGTACCCATTTCTACTTCTAGCACCCCATGATGTTTCATGTCTGGTCTTAGAGTATTCAGAGCAGCAGATCTTCATTTAGCAACTAAAAATCTGATAAACAAAACATACTAACGCTAGAGTATTAAGTACGTTATGAAAAGTTATTTAAATAGTTTAAGAGTAATACAAAACTTGCTTGGCTAGAAACAAGATCACAATCAAGAAGAAAAAACAAAGCGAGAACACTTAACGACATTGTTTTATACAAAGCATGTTTTAAGTTCCTTTATCCATTAGGTCAACATTAGGTTGCATCATGGCTTTCTGTATATTATATTAAAGGTTTGTCAATGTAGAATAATCAATCATGAAAGTAGTAATCATAGGAACAATAGCTCAGCCAAGTAAGAAAGTAGCCAAACATGCATACTAGCATACATACAAGCAAGCCAATATCATAGCAGGGTTAAGAGGAAAACATACCTTGCAGGTAGAGTACAAGATATGATTTATGAGTAAGAATCCTAGATGTAAAATACATAATGTAGAGTCTTAGATCACTATGGTTTGATAATATAAGCATCATATGAGTCATGTGGATGTTCCCTAGAGCTAGGTTTCACTTAGTTCACACATAGCTTCCAAAGTTCCCAACATGTATACAAATAGTCATCACAATCCAAGCATCATCATTATATTTTAGGTCTAAGGGGGGGCATCCACAATATAAGTGTTATACGGTAGGGATAAGACCTGATTTAAATGTAGGATAAACATGAGATCTAAGTTATCCCCATGGTTTAAACTTGCAAGTTCACATCTAGTCATATTAGATCAGTCACATGCAATACATTTAAATGTCCAAGTCATAAGATCATTAAAGAGCATAGGATAGATCAAGTTGGTATTAGTGCTATGAGTGTGATGAATCTATTGAATTGAACTAGATAGAGCAAGACATTTGCATAAAAGTCACCTTTCATCATATATAAATAAACTAGATCAACTAAATCATTTTCAGGCACAAAAGAGGTACTTGAGGTCCCATTAGTCAAACATGGACCACTTATCATGATATCTTTGCTTCACATGTAACAAAACAATACCTAAATTACGAATTTCGAGTTTAAGGGATTACATCATCACAAACTAAGACAAAGTTGTATACTTTATCATGTATGTACATGAAAGGGCCATTTATAGAGAAAAACTAGTCTTAGGGGGTCAAAAAGATCATTAGGGTTCATTTAGATGGTCCAAGATGTCAAACATAGTAAGAGGGAGCTAAATTTTACTAATTTGCATGAATATAAGGTCCAAGATCCTGAAACATACAAGTGGTGCATGTTTGAGTTGATTAAGAAGCCTAAGATCACAAGACACCATTTTTACTTAAAATAAGGATAAAACATGCAAAACTAGTAGGAGGTAACATCATTATGAGGAAGGTGATGCTTTTTTGGTCAAAATGATATATAAGATCATGTTGTTTGGTTTAGGGGCAAGAATTGTATGGTGTTTTGAAGTTTATAACATTAAAGGAGGTATATTAGGGCATTTTACCCTTATTGGGCCTTACGGAGGGGATATATGGGCCAACCCGCTAGGGAGCCATCATGTGCGCAAGCCAACAACTTCCTGGGACTCCACACTCATGATCAATGATCATGAGTAGCGACTAGGGGATCTCCTCACATTGTCTGTCTCAGCTCCTCAAGCATGGGGGCAACTACTTGAGGTTGGGGGCGATCGACGGAGTGTTGCGACGGGTCGACCTTGCATGATGACCAACGATGGGGAGAGGCAGTTGTGTTAGGAGGAAACTTAGAGTGGGCATAGTGGCATTGGGCAACTAGGATGGTGGGGCTGAGATGAACCCAACTGTCACCACGTAGCTGGGCAATGGAACTGGAGGGACGTACGTTGCGTCTTCAGTGGGTGGGCATCTGCGGGGTTCACGTTATCAAGAGAACGTGAGAGCGAGAGAAATATGGCAAGAAAGAGATGATGAGAGGGAGCATAGGTGAACTTGGGTCGTGGATGTCCAATCCAACACCCACAACATCACCACCAACCTCCTACTAGGGTTTGCATACCCTACAACAGGGGAAGGTGGTGTTGCCCCGAGGAAAACCAAAGAACGCAGGGCTCAGGTGATGGGATAGGAAGCAAGAGGGGAGGCTAGTGGAGATACTAGTGGTTTTTATATGTGATATGAGTGAGTGTAGAAGTGTCTAGGGTTGTAGAAAGGATGGCCAGCTACCAAGGAAGAAAGGGGGGGTGCTTGCACACTTCTCATCCTACCCTAAGATTTTTTTTTTTAGGCAAGGTAATGATATATTGAAAAAAAACACATACAACAAGCGAAGACCTGCTAATGTGAAGTAACAACATAGAGTTTGAAGAGGAACGAAAATAAGTTAAAAGAAGCTTGGGGAGGCACCCCTTAAGACAAACCTCTTTTAAATATAAAAAGTTTTAGCAAAATAGGAAATGAGACTAATAGAGCTGAGCTAGCAAGGGATGGAATGTCACTGAGGCTGCAGCACCAGACTAACTCCCGTCTCATCGTCCACCATTGCTTTTAGATCACAAAGGAAAGCAGCTTCCGATTCAGCTGCTTCAGAGTCACCTTCACTAGAAAGCTCATGGGATTTACCTGCTATTTTTCCTGCAGTTTGAAAAGGATGTGAAGATCGGCATCGATATCATTTATAATGGTTGTAGCCAATTTTTTCTTGTTGTTGAACATCCTATTGTTTCTTTCCTTCCAAAGATTCCAGCAGATGGCTGAGAATAGATCATTACTTTTGTGTTGCCTATAAAGCCGAGATGGAGGAATATGAATTGGAAAAATAGATTCCTGGAGATCAGGAAGACTATTTCTCAAGAAGTGTGAGGTGATACTTTGAGAGAAAGGGCATTTGAAAAAGATGTGATTTGTCAAATCCTCATTTTTCTCACAGAGGACACATCTAAACGGTCCTTGGAAGCCCTTTTTTTTATTGTTTCTCCTGTAAGGAGCTTATTGTGAAGGAGAAGCCATATGAATGTTTTATATTTATGTGGCCATTTTTGTTTCCAATGTTTTGATGATGATGGGGTGATACCTCTGAAAGAAAGAAAGTTGTAAGCACATTTCACCGAATAATCCTCACCCCATTTCCAAAAGATGTTATTTGAAGTGTTTTCTTCTAACGAGGTTGAGATATTATTTAGTTCATGTTGACTTAAAACAGAGAGGATACATCTTTTTAAGGAGTTTGATCTTTTGCTGGTAATAAGGGGTAGGGCTTTCTCAATTTTTATACGGGTGAGTTTTTTTGGGATAGACCATGATGTTTTGAGGTTTATAATTGAATTTTTACTATACCAATTGTCTGACCAGAAAGAGATATTTTTATGAGAGTGTGGAGGGGTAATTAACAACTGTTGAATAGTATTGATGTTTTTGTTTATGTATTTCCAAAGGGGGGAAGCAGAATGCCTTTTGATTTGATGCCAAGGTGGAGTTGTGTGATAATATTTATGCATTATGAGGTTAGTCCAGATTTTTTCTTTCTTTTGGGTGAGGCAATCTATGATTTTAGTAATCAGACATAGGGAGTGTGTTTCGATGTTTATAATCCCCCATCCGCCTTGGTCAATGGGAGCCGAGATTGTTTTCCAATTGACCAGGTGACAGCGATTCCCTGATTTATCATTCTTGTGGGCATTATTCCAAAGGAATTTTCTCCGAATTTTGTCCAGAATATGTCTGCTCTTAGAGGGCAGGGGAATGCAACTTAGGAAATGTGTTGTTATAGGAGTGATGGCACTATTAAGTAGGGTTAGTCTGCCCTAAGATATGTACATGTTATTAGCTATGCTGACTGGTTAAGTGGACCAAGGGACATTGAGGGAACCGTAGGGTGAGCGGGTTGTGCACTGCCATGGCTGGAGGCAAGCAGCTTTGTTGTTGTGTGACGTTTGGTTCAGGGAAAGCAATGACCATTAGATCCACTCTCTGATCCACGGCTAGCTAGATCCAACAGTCTATATAGACCCCAGACGAGAGGTAAGAAAGGGTGAAGGAAAAGAGGGAAGGAGGAGAGATGGGGGAGGGGACCATTGGCCCCCGTACAAGCACCCTCAATTGGGCCTGGTTCAGCCGGCCCACAAGTTAAGAGGTAAAAGGGCAAAAAAATTGAAAATCAAGGTTGAGAATTAGGTTTTTCAACTGACCATGACTCAATTCATTCAAGATCTGATTTTGGTGAAACAACTTGCGTTGAAATTGTGAGAGGGAGCTCTACAACATGAGCATAATAATAGGTCATAAGAGTTCACAATAATATGATCAAATCTAAGGGAAAGTATATGGCAAGTGATATGCTTGAAAACTATATTGGAGTCAAATTAAGTGTCACCAAGGTATCAATTGTACCCATAAGTTATCAACCATGGATCAAATCACATTCAATTATAAATTTGAAGGTGGGGGCAAGCGAAAGGTCAAAATTAGAAGTTATACAAGGTGTGAAATTCTAGGTTATCATAGTTATTGTAAGGATTCTCCCAATTGAGACTTGTCTATACAAGTTGACTCTCTAACTATTTGTCTTGATCATTGTTACATATGGTGTCTTTCTTCTCTCCAAATTCATTAAGCCCCTCATCCTCATAGGGAGCATAAGTGGTTCTTAGATGGTCTCTAAAATGTAGCATCTATCATGTCTGACCGATATGGCCACTGCATTCACCGCCTTGTGTGTGCAATTTTCAATAATGAATAACTCCATAAGTGCTTCCTTAGTCTCATTTACAATCACATCCATGTGACATGGGCTCTGGCAATTACCCCAAATTAGCTAATAGTTGCATTTGTCATCAATCTCTATAGATGCTATAAGAAGGTTACATTCCTCAATCACTTTCAACGTTGTCACCATTGATTGGATCGTGGCTTCTAAATGTGAGGTTGACATGATCTAGTTTTGTGCACCAGGATCATACCGCCATGTCTGTTGCACCTTGATCTCACAATTACCATTAATCATGAGATTAGGGCATAAAATGAGGATTTAACGTAATACAAAGATCACCCTTAACTTTTTCTTATTTTTCAAACTCTTTGTTTTCTCACATCTAATCACATAAAAAAACTTTATAAGAGAATTAAACTTTTATTTCTCGAATATAATCTCAGCATTTATGATACATATCCATACATTCATTATGTTTCTCACACTTCCATGTACATACGACATGAAAATCATGTGCATTCATTCCTATTAAGGAAACAAACAAACAAAACATCATTTACAACTCTCTCTCAGATCTATACAAGGACCTAGAGTGACAGGGACCAACTGAACTTAACTATACTCAGACTTAACTCTTATGGCAGATCTACTCTGATGTAATGATATCTTCTTCAAGTCCATGTGATTTCCCTAAAAATTTTGAGTAGAGGGGTGAGCCTACTCGTTCAGCGAATGAGTACTTCAAATAAATAGTCTAAAGCACTAATATAATTACAGATATACTTTTGAGCAATTGATATCAATTATAACAGCAGAAAGCTTTAGAGAGTCTAATAATTGACAATCATAAATATGGTAGGATACTCTAAATATCTATAAGAGTGAATCAATATATGAAATGCTTGATTGATCATAAAGGGAACTAATAATTTAGAAACATACAAAGAATAATTGAATAATTGTACACACTTGTTTGACCTCTCATTCATTTTATTATGCCCTGATCATATGTAGTGTACTCTACATATGAAGACTCATAGTGCACTATGATCACACCGTATAAGACTTAGCGGACACACCTGGGAAATGCTAAGTCTGAATACTCTCCTGGTCTACAATAGGGAAATGGCTCTCTGGCCTAAACTGGGCTCCTCGTCTAACCTGAGCATACAGGCAGAGAGTCAAGCCACCTATTGGCTTTTTCTGTAATCTAGTGCCACCAGGATCTCTGGTTGATGTTGGATACTACATTATGTAATTTAAGGAGACTTCCACTAGGGCTTCTTTCCCTATAGCACCTGTTGGTATGTTCCGACCCCCATATATTGGACGTACCGCCAATGTTAGGTCATTTCATCCCTAAGGCGCAGACCTCTCATAGGGATTCTACGGTGTTCAGGGATCTTAAATCTATTATTTTATTATTCCTAGAAAGCTCTTTCTACATTGTACTTTTTCCCTTACTTATACTTGACTCTGGTATCTCTATGGTACCATGTCTATTTATTTAAAGTTTATAACACAACATGTATATTATCCTTAACTTGGCAGAGCAGTATATTCAAACAATGTAATATACTGAGAAATCAACATACTATACATACAAGCAGATTGAAATACTTGAATAAACATAATGCATGTCCACTTGGCACTTATACACTAGAATCATGCAATTAAACATCTTAATATAATGATAATAGCTAATTACTTGGCATACGAGTAATCATCATTTGCACCCATAAATTATTTGCACTTTCTTGGAAAACATGCACATCGACCCAAATCTTGGGTTGTGCATCTCATACTGAGAACATGGTAATCAAAATGCTTAATTCATTGAACACTCTATCCTTAGGGATTCATTTACCTCATTCACGTATTACATGGATCTCATAAGGATTTCATGTGACATAAACATTCACTGAATAAAGACTACTATCAACAAATCATATAAAATCAATATATGTATGAAACCTTGGAACTGAGCTGAATTTGGGTTTCCATGCCATTGATTGAGATAACATGCATCAATAATAAATTGAATAAATAAAGTCTATCATGTCAAGAAAATCAGTTCAAATGGGTTTCACGATATCTATTTGCAAATATCCAACTTTCCTCGCATCTAGGGTTTCACCATCTTTACTGAGATATCAAACAAACATTATTCACCTTAAATGAAATCCAAGATAGTATCTGACATATATGTACTATGAATTCAGATAAACAATCATTCATAACCAAGGGAATCCAGATAAACAAATTTCTATATTTAATTATATAGTAATTTCAGTCATAGACAAATTCCCTATATTTCAGTTTACTCTTATAACCTTTGAAAATACTTAGGGAATTCTCATTAGGATGTATTGTATACATTTCTAATATGATTTATCATCTGAAATTCATCCAAATAGAGGAAGAATCCATTTCATATCATTTTGCAACAACTTAGATCAAACACATAATTCAGGGTTTGTAGTCGCATACTAAGCAATTAAAGATTATGGATGATTTAACCAATTTTCATGCAATATATTGTTTAAAGGAAGTTCCCACTCACCCTAAGGTGTGAAAACACCTTAAAAACGTAGCTCATCCCTGAAAATCTTGATCTCATATCAAATCCCTAGCAATTCACCCAATTCTTCTTCCTTTCAACTCAGAAACCCTAAAAATGAGGGAATGTGAAGAAAGAGTGAGAAAAGGGGAAGTTTTAATACCATTTTGGATCAAATCAGAGGAGGGACGGAATTTTGACATGTGAGAAAATATTCACCATAAAACTATATCCAAAGAAGCTAAACTTACATGATTTCATCATTCCTCGGACCGCAAAACCCTAGGTCAACATCTCCATCAATTTCTCCTCTCAAACCCTAACTTTCCCTCTCTCTAGGATTTCATTTCTCAGATTTGAATCACGAATTATGAGAGCTTCTTGTGTATTAGCTTGACCGTATAGAGCAATTGAGTTGCTTGGGTCAATTGTGAAATTCTATGTTATCATAGTTATTGTAAGGATTCTCCCAATCGAGACTTGTCTATACAAGTTGACTCTCTAACTATTTGTCTCGATCATTGTTACATATGGTGTCTTTCTTCTCTCCAAATTCATTAAGCCCCTTGTCCTCATCGGGAGCATGAGTGGTACTTAAATGGTCTCCAAAATGTAGCCTCTATCATGTCTGACCGATATGGACACTGCATTCACCGCCTTGTGTGTGCAATTTTCAATAACGAATAACTCCATAAGTGCTTCCTTAGTCTCCTTTACAATCACATCCATGTGACATGGGCTCTGGCAATTGCCCCAAATTCCATCCTCATCAAGAGCATGGAATTTTGACATGTGAGAGAAGATTCACCATAAAACTATATCCAAAGAAGCTAAACTTACATGATTTCATCATTCCTTGGACCACAAAACCCTAGGTCAGCATCTCCATCAATTTCTCCTATCAAACCCTAACTCTCTCTCTCTCTCTAGGATTTCATTTCTCTGGTTTGAATCACGAATTATGAGAGCTTCTTGTGTTTTATCTTGGCCATATAGAGCAATTGAGCTTCTTGGGTCAATTACACATTGACCCCTCACTATACTTTTTCTTATTTCAACAGAATTTTCTATCATAAAAAGGTTTATGTAATTCGTGTATTTAAGAGATAAAACCTTCTCCAAAAATTATTATAATTTATCATATTTTTTATAATTGAGTTAATAAGATTTTGTTAAAATTTGATATCATTCTAAGCTCCCATTAAATAAATAAAAATCTAATAGTACACTGCTATCCAGAATTCTACAGAAATGTCAGTTACTGTAATGCGTCGTCTACTAATAAGGTCTAAACACATCCAAAAATTATGAAAATTTTACATGTTGTTTATGATTATGTTTAAGATCTATAACTAAAATTTCATATAATTTGGAGTTATCAATAAATAAATAAAAATCAAACAATATACTACTAAACAACATTCTATCAGCATGGTTGGTTGAAGTATATCTCAACCAAAAATGACTTTCAAAGAACATCCAAAAATTCTGAAATTTTTCAATGAAATGGAAGATTGACTTATACATATTATATACAATTTTCAATTAAATACAAATTACATAGAAAATATTATAAATTATGTACCGTACTACTATCTTGATCAAATTCCATACTCATGTACCATCAAAACCCTAATTTCAGCTAACTAGGGTTTATATTTCTCAAACCCTAATTTCTCAAACAATAGAACACTTAAGATTCTTATTAGGTTTAAAAAATCATAATTGAATTGTCATCATTAATTATATTTAAGAAATGATCAATCTAATTAAGCATATAATGATCCAGGTAAACCCTAGTTTACCAATTAAGCTCGGATACGGTCATAACAATTCTTCCCCCCTTTAAAAGGTTTCGTCCCCGAAACATAAATGTGCAAGAAAAGTACTTTCAAGTTTTATTTTAAGCTTCTAAAATCTTACATGTCATTATATTCTTGTATTTCATACTTGAATGCAGTTTTCAACATTAAGTCCTTTATTTCTTTTCTAATCACAACATGTTAAATCATGACTGCTCAAGGATAACAAATCAATTCTCTATGTCACAATCAATCATAGGATCGAGAGAGAGAAACAACCATTTCAATATTTTCATACTCTTGAGGTGTTACCTCAACATTGATAATTCGATCCAACTATCTTAATTCATATGGCTCAATATGTACTATTGTTATGTATTACCTCTAAGTCACAAAAGAGAGTTCACCATGTTGTTTTGAATTTTTACTATTGTGCTACTCAAATAGCAAAATAGTCTTGATTTGAAAGACTAGATTCAACAACAATTGTACAATACTACTCACGGCATCCCCATTGGATCATGGATTCATAAGGTGAAGCATTACCATCACATTCCATACTATTCTCAACTATGAACCCACACATAATTCAAGGTGTAACCATCGGGTTATAGCATACTAAGGTTTCAATAATAGTAACAGAGTACTCCATGATTGTATTAGTAATTCAAGGATTATTCATACCCAAATACCATCACTTAGTTATATTAAGGCTAGGTATAATAAGCTATACCTCATTAGGGTTACATATCAATACAATATGGTTATCATCCATTCTATTAATATGAGTGAATAGGTAAGACTACCTTATTCAGGGTAACCCTGTTTTGTTCCATCATTATTCAACCCATATCACCATACCACAATTGTACAATACTGAGATGGATTACTGGTATGAATGACTTAAACTATCAGACACCTTTAATTAACATATTGCTTGCACATGTACAACTAAAATTATATGTAAAACAAATTTACATCCCTTAGTATACCTTCAACAAATTATACTTCTAAAAACAAATTCACATATTACTAAAAGCCATTGTTATCTCTTATCTCTCTCCTCATTAACTACTACTTACTTTTTGCTACTTATCCTTCTCATTTTAATCATGTAGATTAAACATTCCTAAAATTGAAACATACAAGGTACAAATAGATTATTCATCATTCTTGCTATCACTGCAAGAATTTATTTCGTATCACACCACTTATATTGTATTTCTCCCTTTGTTCAAAACACACTTGTTACATTTCAAATTTATATCTTACTCTTTGCTCCGAATCATTTTCATATTGTTCATCAACCTTTCAGATTAGCTAGGATTGCTATCAGTGCTAGTTTACTTCTCATAGTGCAAATTGCATGATCTTGTTTAATAGAGATGCTAGTATTCAAGGTCAAATCACCAGTGACAACCCTTGAACTACTACAACTCTAAACATTCTAGGGTTTGGTCCTTATCAGTAGCATGACGTTATTGTGTGTGACTTTGCTCCCTTAATTTGAAAGTCAAACTTTGGATCTCACAAGTTTTAGTAAAGTCTTCCTTATCTTATCAATTGAATTTCTTTCTATTACTTGGCCATTCAGATAGATTACATTCTCAATTTACCCTACTAGGGTTTCATCATCATATTGTATGTCATTATTGCATTCACTAGATGCCTCTACCATGGTGGTTATACATCATATTTGATTCATTTTCTTATCACTTCATTCCCACATTGCTCTAATTAAGAAAGATATGAAAGAGAAGATGATTCTGAGACTTAGAATTCTTATCTTCAAACATTCATTAATACATTTCTCATATGTAGGTTTAATTAGTTATCAACAAGGATACTTGACTAATTAGCACTTTCTTGAATCTCGCAACCTCTTTATTTTATAATCTATATTACTCCATTATGTTTCAAACCCTTCGTTACTTTCCATAATCCCCTTACCATATACTGCTATTCCACACGTCATCTTTAACTTCTAGTTTTCTCTTATGATCATGTTGCTTCTTTTAGGTGTATGATCAAGTATACCAAGTTGCATATATTTCTTTTTATCCTTCTACTAATGTGAAGTTGAAATTCTAAATCTATAATCTCCCTACTAGTTTCAACTCATGTTTAATACATTACATATTCTTCATTTTAAATCAAACGACTCATGCATGGGTGAAACATAGTTTCTCTTTCAATCAGGTTTTTCCTTCCTGAATATAGTCTACCTTTGTATGACTTATTCATTTATTTAGCAACACTTTTGTTCTTCTTTTAGACATTAGTTTGTTGTTCTATAGAGACTTAGAATCCAAAGGCATTAAGGATGAATGTATTAACTTTACAATAAAGGTATACATTCCATGCTCTCAATTATATCATAACCCTCATTCCTTAATCAAGCACATTATTTAACATTTTTCTTTGTTTCAACTCAGTTTCTTATCCTAGTTTTATGATTTACATGCTCATCTAGTTCTCTTCACTTTAACTCTTCTGAAGACTCTTCACTTCTATGTACTTATCAAATACTTAACTCTTTTCTTATATTTTCCCTTTGCTTTGGAGTACATAAAAATAGTGTACTCAATTATATAATCCATTCCTCATGATTGATTCGTACTATCTTGGCCCTTACATACTTTTCTCTTATCTTTTCCATGTTTCATATTTAGAGTTCATATAATATTAATCATTAAACTTAATATGAACCTTACATCGTGTTCCTTTATTCCCAATTAAGGATTTCTCATATGAGGCCCCAAAGTTGGGTCTCATATATCAGTTCCAACTGATTCTTAGCTATTCTAATTTTTCCCATATGTTTCAACATCTTAGTGTATGTACATTCTCACTATGATGTGGGTCTAATTTATCCAGAGTCTACTCTTATCATATTGTTAATAGGAGTCATTAGATCCCAGTAATGCATCCTGCTAGCCGGACCAGGCCGAACCTGCAGTCCTGAAGCCAAGAGCTACTTAAGATTAACCAACTCCTATTAACCTCAAACATGTGGAAAGAATATCCACTTAGGAAAGTTCATTCAAAGATCATTTCTAGTCTACTTGATACAAAGAATGTAATCAATAAATGCTGCAACTGCATAGTGTACAAAAAATCTTAAAGACCCATATATATTTCAAAATATTGAATATCTGAATTCAAACATATAAGAGCATTTCTATTCATCTCCAATAAAACAACAATATGAAATGAAATTTCTATCTCATTTTATATTTATGCTATTAATTCATGCTACTTATCTTGTTTCTAACCTTAATATTTCTAGGGTTCCTCTCTAGCCCATCCTTCCACTGTATACCTGTCCAGGGTATACATGAAAGAATAGACAGAGTAGCTTGATATTGGTTGATCCAAGTACTCAGATACCGGGCCAGGATATCCAAATACTCAAATCCCCAGAGCTAACATCATAACATCTCTTATCTGCCACACCTATGACTCTAACTTACTAAATTAATCATCCCTGACAACTCAACCTAAGCTTTGATACCAAGTTGTTACACCCTGATCTCAAAATTACCATTAATCATGAGATTAGGACATAAAATGACGATTTAACGTAATACAAAGAGCACCCTTAACTTTTTCTTCTTTTTCAAACTTTTTGTTTTCTCGCATCCAATCACATAAACAAACTTTACAAGAGAATTAAACTTTTATTTCTCTAATATAATCTCAGCATTTATGATACACATCCATACATTCATTATGTTTCTCACACTTCCACGTACATACGACATGACAATCATTTACATTCTCTCTTATTAAGGAAATAAACATACAAAACATCATTTACAACTCTCTCTCAAATCTATAAAAGGACTTAGAGTGACAGGGACTGACTGAACTTAACTATACTCAGACTTAACTCTTATGGAAGATCTACTCTGATGCAATGATATCTTCTTCAAGTCCATGTGATTTCCCTAAAAAAATTTAGTAGAGGGGTGAGCCTACTCACTCAATGAATGAGTACTTCAAAGAAACAATCTAAAGCACTGATATAATTACATATATACTTTTGAGAAATTGATATCAATTATAACAACAGAAACCTTTAGAGAGTATAATAATTGACAATCATAAATATGGCAGGATACTCTAAATATCTATAAGAGTGAATCAATATATGAAATGCTTGATTGATTTTAAAGAGAACTAATAATTCAGAAACATACAAAGAATAATTGAATAATTGTACACACTTGTTTGACCTCTAATTCATTTTATTATACCCTGGTCATATGCAGTGTACTCTATATATGAAGACTCGTAGTGCATTACGATCACACTGTACAAGACTTAGCGGACACACTTAAGAAATACTAAGTCTTACTAGTCTCCTGGTCTGCAATAGGGAAATGCCTCTCTGGCCTAAACTGGACTCCTCCCCTAACCTGATCACACAGGCGGAGAGTCAAGCGACCTATTGGCCTTTTCTGTACTCTAGTGCCACCAGGATCTCTAGTTGATGTTGGACACTACATTCTGTAATTTAAGGAGACTTCTACTAGGGATTCATACCCTGTACCACCTGTTGGTACGTTTCGACCCCCGTATACTAGATGCACTGTTAGGGTTAGGTCGTTTCATTCCGAAGACACAAACCTCTCATAGGGATTCTATGGCATTCAGGGCTCTTAAGTCTATTATTTTATTATTCCTAGAAAACTCTTTCTACATTGTACCTTTTCCCTTACTTATACTTGACTCTGGTATCTCTATGGTACCATGTCTATTTATTTGAAGTTTATAACACAACATGTATATCATCCTTAACTTGGCAGAGCAGTATATTCAAACACTGTAATATACTGAGAAATCAACATACTATACATGCAGGCATACTAAAATACTTGAACAAACATAATGCATGTCCATTTGGCACTTATACACTAGAATCATGCAATTAAACATCTTAATATACTAATAAGAGCTAATTACTTGGCATACGAGTAATCATCATTTACACCCATAAATTATTTGCACTTTCTTGGAAAACATGCACATCGACCCAAATCATGGGTTGTACAACTCATACTGAGAACATGGTAATCAAAATGCTTAATTCATTGAACACCCTATCCTTAGGGTTTCATTTACCTCATTCACTTATCACATGGCTCTCATAAGGATTTCATGCGACATAAACATTCACTGAATAACGACTACTATCAACAAATCATATAAAATCAATATATGTATGAAACCTTGAAACTGAGCTGAATTTGGGTTTCCATGCCATTCACTGAGATAACATGCATCAATAATAAAATTGAATAAATAAAGTCTATCATGTTAAGAAAAGCAGTTCAAATGGGTTTCACGATATCTATTCGCAAATATCCAACTTTTCTCGCATCTAGGGTTTCACCCTCTTTACTGAGATGTCAAAAAAACACTATTCACCTTAAATGAAATCCAAGATAGCATCTAACATATATGTACTATGAATTAAGATAAACAATCATTCATAACTAAGGGAATCCAGATAAACAAATTTCTCTATTTAATTATACAGCAATTTCAGTCATAGACAAATTCCCTATATTTCAGTTTACTCTTATAACCTTTGTGAATACTTAGGGAATTCTCATTAGGATGTATTGTATACATTTATAATATTATTTTATCATCTGAAATTCATCCAAACATAGGAATAATCCATTTCATATCATTTTGCAACAACTTAGATCAAACACAATTCAGGGTTTGTAGTCGCATACTAAGCAATTAACGATTATGGATGATTTAACCAATTTTCATGCAATATACTATTTAAGGAAGTTCCCACTCACCCTAAGGTGTGAAAACACCTTAAAAACATAGCTCGTCCCTGAAAACATCGATCTCATATCAAATCCCTAGCAATTCACCCAATTCTTCTTCCTTTCAACTCAGAAACCCTAAAAATGAGGGATTATGAAGAAAGAGTGAGAAAAGGGAAAGTTTTGATACCATTTTGGATCAAATCAGAGGAGGAACGTAATTTTGACATGTGAGAGAAGATTCACCATAAAACTATATCCAAAGAAGCTAAACTTACATGATTTCATCATTCCTCAGACTGCAAAACCCTAGGTCAGCATCTCCATCCTTTCTCCTCTCAAACCCTAACTCTCCCTATCTCTATAGGATTTCGTTTATTTGTTTTGAATCATGCATTATGAGAGCTTCTTGTGTGTTAGATTTACCATATAGAGCAATTGAGCTGCTTGGGTCAATTGCACATTGACCCCTCACTATACTTTTTCTTATTTCAATTGAATTTTCTGTCATAAAAAGGTTTCTATAATTCGTGTATTTAAGATATCAAACCTTATCTAAAAATTATTATTATTTATAATGTTGTGTATAATTTATTTAATAAGCTTTAGTTAAAATTTTATATCATTCCAATCTCCCATTAAATAATTAAAAATAGAATAGTGCACTGCTATTTAAAATTCTATAGAAATGTCAGTTACTATAATTCATCTACTATTAAGTTCTAAACGCATCCCAAAATTATGAAAATTTTACTTGTTATATATGATTGATTTTTAGATCTCCAGTTAAAATTTTAGATCATTTGGACTTACTAATAAATAAATAAAAATCAAACAATATACCGCTAAACAACATTCTATCAGCATGATCGGTTGAAGTATATCTCGACCGAGAATGACTTTCAAAGAACATCCAAAAATTCTGAAATTTTTCACTGAAATGTACAATTGAGATATACATATTATATCCAAATTACATAGAAAATATGATAAATTATTTACCGTACTACTATCTTGATCAAATTCCATACTCATGTACCATCAAAACCCTAATTTCAGCCAACTAGGGTTTATATTTCTCAAACCCTAATTTCTCAAATAATAGAACACTTAACGTTTTTATTGGGTTTAAAACATCATAATTGAATTATCATCATTAATTATATTTAAGAAATGATCAATCCAGTTAAGCATATAATCATCCAGGTAAACCCTAGTTTACCAATTAAGCTTGGATACGGTCATAACAATGTATATCTCTAACTATTCATGTCATCCATATTTTTTCCATGCCATCTTCCAGGCATGAAAACCCCACCACACATTCATCTAGAGGTTTCTCAAATCATGAGGGACCTAAGAGAGGAGTTATAGACATCAAAAACTACTTCTGAGCTCAACAATCATGAAATCTCAAATTCTCATAAAATGTTGGATCCTTCATTTTACGGAAGGCCCTCTTATCAATCTTCCCATTGATATTCCTCACAATCTCTACCCATAACCTACTAATTAGTTGTTTGGCATTATCATATTTAGCCCTACAACAAAACCTCCAAATCTCTTAGCAAATCAGGGATGACACACATGCCAATACCTACCCCCTCACTCCACATTCTTGTTGTGTCCCAAGCATCCTAAAGAACCGTGGGAGTTGTGGTCCGGCCCAACCCACCAGCAAGAGCATCACATCTTTAAAGTTTCTGAATAGGAATTTAGCCAGCTCGCTATAGAAAAAAAGATGGTTCGTAGTCTCCTCATGTGTCTCCTCACAGCATAGGCATGTTGACGACATGGATATGTTACATCAATGAATGTTATCATCAATCGGCAGGGCGACTCTAAGGATTTTACACATCACTACATTTACCCTAGGTAGGGAATTGTAGTGCCCTATCGGATTAGAAGAAAATTTAGTGAAGGAAGTAGAAAAGTTCAACTTGTCACCGCAAAAGCAACTAACCATCTATGTTATATAAGTAAAAAGTAGGCTCAATTCAATATGTTTTCTTTGTTCATTTAAATAGCAAATTTGTTATTGTGTCGCTTATGGCTATATAAAAGGTTGCATAAAAAGGTTTGATGTAGTCTTTATTTTTAATTCTTCAACTTACTCATTATTGTTGTCTTATCTTATTATTATAAAAGCATGTATATAAAAGGTTGTTTAGGAAGTTTTTTTGTAAAAATAATTAGATAATAGATTGGTCTTGCATTGTATATAAGAGAGAGAGGAGTATAACTTAATCATTTCTTTTTATGCTGAAATTATAAATTAGCCCTTGTGTCATCTAATGTGTCTATATAAAATATCGTGTAGGGGTGCCTTTAGTTTTTTAACTTATAAATTGTCCTTAACTTATTGAATATGAAAGGTTGGGGGAAAGTTATATGCAATTTTCATCTAAAGTTTTTTTTAAATGATAAATTGGAACTTGTGTATTCTTTACTATACAATAAAAAGTGTGTGAGGGATTCAATACAATTTTTTTTCTTTATTTGTTTGGAATTTAAAATTAGCATCGTGTCATCAAATGACTATATAAAAGGTAGTTGGAGGAATTTAATGCAGTCTTTGTCTTTAGTTTTTTAACTTACAAATACCCTTATCTTTTTTTTGTTTGTAATGTGTGGGAGGAGTTGCATGCAATTTTTATGTAAGTTTTTCTAAGTAATGGATGGATCCTAGTCTATTCTAATCAAATTGTTTGTACATCAACATTCAAAGCTAACTTCCACTGATTTCATACTTTTTTACTTGCTACTAGAGTTATAAGTGCTTCGGAACCAATGTTAGAGAGGTTGCAAGACATGATCATTTTGTCCTATCAATTTTCAAGTAATAGTCATCGTTCCTTTGACATGTGATAACCAAGATCGGTTCCATATTTATCCATCTCTTCACTATTTTTGATCTTTTTCCCTTCCTTAACATGTATATGGTATGATGTTATTCGAAACAATATTCCATAAATATATTTCTATAGGGAGTGGGACCCAAGAGGGAATCCACTCTGTTACACCCCGATCTCACAATTACCATTGATCATGAGATAAGGGCATAAATTGAGGATTTAACGTAATACAAAGATCACCCTTAACTTTTTCTTCTCTTTTTCAAACTCTTTATTTTCTCGCATCCAATCACATAAACAAACTTTACAAGAGAATAAAACTTTTATTTCTCTAATATGATCTCAACATTAATGATACACATCCATACATTCATTATGTTTCTCACACTTCCATGTACATATGACATGACAATCATTTGCATTCTCTCTTATTAAGGAAACAAGCATACAAAACATCATTTACAACTCTCTCACATCTATACAAGGACCTAGAGTGATAGGGATTGACTAAGCTTAACTATACTCAGACTTTAACTCATGTGGAAGATCTACTCTGATGCAATGACCTTCTTCAAGTCCATGTGATAACCCTAAAAATTGTGAGTAGAGGGGTGAGCCTACTCGCTCAGTGAATGAGTACTTCAAAGAAACAGTCTAAAACACTGATATAATTACAAATATACTTTTGAGCAATTGATATCAATTATAACAGTAGTAAGATTTAAAGAGTCTAATAATTTTCAATCATAAATATGGCAAGATACTCTAAATATCTATAAGATGAATCAATATATGAAATGCTTAATTGATCATAAAGAGAACTAATAATTCATAAACATACAAAGAATAATTGAATAATTGTACACACTTGTTTGACCTCTCATTCATTTTATTATGCCTTGATCATATGCAGTGTACTCTACATATGAAGACTCCTAGTGAACTACGATCTCACTGTAAAAGACTATAACTTAAAACTCGGGAAGCTAAGCCTAGAACTGAATCCGGGTCTGCTTGACTCAAACTGTCACGTTTGACTAAGGCAGCTAAACATATGGCCTTTAACTGGACCTCTCCTCTAGGTTGAGTACATAGGTGGAGGGTCTGAGATACTCTGTGGGCCTCATCTTGGTACACTCTGTGGGTACCTCTGGGATCTTTGGTTCATGTTGGGTAACCTATCTTCTCTTAGGAGACTTCCTCAAGGGCTTCATCTCCTTGTACACTCTGTGGGTGCGTTCTGATCCCCGTATACTGGTCGTTTCCAGGGTGGATCGTTTCCTCCCTACAGTGTAGACATCTGTAGGGAATCTACGGTGTTTAGGGCACCTATGTCTATTATTTTATTATTCTTGGAAAGCTCTTACTATATTGTATCTCTCTATTACTTATTCTTGACTCTGGTATCTCTATGGTACCGAGTCTATTCATCTAAAGCTTATAATACAACATGTATATCCTTCTAAACTTGGCATAGCAGTATATTCAAAACACTGTAATATTCTGAGTAATCATCATACTATACATACATGCAGACGAAAAATCTTAAATAAACATAATACATGTCAACTTGGCACTTTATATACTAGAATCATGCAATTGAACTGTTAAGCATCACCACATCTCATACTGAGAACATTGATATCACAATACTTGATTCATTGAACACCCTATCCTTAGGGTTTCATTTACCTCATTCTCTTATCACACGGCTCTCATAAGGATTTCATATGATATAAACATTCACTAAATAAAGACTGCTTTCAACAAATCATATACAATCAATATATGTATGAAACCTTGGAACTGAGCTAAATTTAGATTTCCATGCCATTCACTGAGATATCATGCATCAAGAATAAAATTGAACAAATAAAGTCTATCATGTCAAGAAAATCCCTTCAAATGGATTTCACGATATCTATTCGTAAATATCCAACTTTCCTCGCATCTAGGGTTTCACCCTCTTCACTGAGATACCAAACAAACACTACTCACTTTAAAAAAAATCCAAGATAGTATCTGACATATATGTACTATGAATTTAGATAAACAATGATTCAAAACCACGGGAATCTTGATAAGCAACTTTCTCTATTTACTTATACAACAAATTTTAGTCATAGACAAATTCCCTATATTTCAGTTTACTCTTATAACCTCTGTGAATACTTAGGGAATTCTCATTCGAATGCATTATATACATTTCTAATATGATTTTATCATCTAAAATTCATTCAAACAATGGAAGAATCTATTTTGTATCATTTTGCAACAACTTAGAACAAATAGACAATTTAGGATTTGTAGTCGCATACTAGCAATTAAATATTTTGGATGAATTAACCATTTTTCATGCAATATATTGTTTAAAGGAAGTTCCCACTCACCCTAAGGTGTGAAAACACCTTAAAAATGTATCCCATATCTGAAAATCTCGAATCCATATCAAATCCCTAGCAATTCACCCAATTCTTCTTCCTTTCAACTCGGAAACCCTAAAATGAGGGATTATGAAGAAAAAGTGAGAAAAGGGGATTTTTTGATACAATTTTGGATCAAATCAGAGGAGGGACAGAATTTTTACATGTGAGAGAAGATTCACCATGAAACTATATCCAAGAAGCTAAACTTATATGATTTCATCATTCCTCGGACCGCAAAACCCTAGGTCAGCATCTCCATCAATTTCTCCTCTCAAACCCTAACTCTCCCTCTCTCTCTAGGATTTCATCTCTCTAGAATGAATCACGAATTATGAGGGCTGCTAGTGTGTTAGGTTGACCATATAGAACAATTGAGATGCTTGGGTCAATTGCACATTGACCCCTCACTAACTTGAACCCTTATTCATTGTTATTGAATTCAATTTCTCAATCCATTATGTTCAATTGTTCTTCTTGCAATTCCTTTGAATAATTGATGAAACTACCATGGAAATGGCAGTAGAATTAGAGGGGTTGAAGCTTGATGATGATGACATCATCTTAAACACACTCTTAACAAGTTTTAGTTGCAAACGATTTCAACACTTTTGGTCCAATCGGTTTCACCAAATTATTTGGAGACCAAACGGTTTGCAAACCGTTTGGAGGTTTGGGTTCCAAACCATTTGGGATGGTTGACCGAATGGGTGGGTTGACCATTTGAGGTTAGTACCATAGGACATGTTGGATGATGATCCAATGGATCCAATTGAGTGATTCAATGAATAGATAATCCACCAATTGCATACCCTAATCGATTTATTGAATAATCCATAAGTGATCCATTCGATTTCAAGACAAATTGGATCAAACGGTCTTGAGACCGTTTGGGTCCAAACAGTCTTGAAACCATTTGGGATCAAACGGTCTTAGGACCGTTTGGAGGTCAAAGGTTTATGTTGGTTGATGGTGAAGATCCAATGGTATTGATTAATGAACTTCAATAAATCAATTGATGAAGGAATTGTTGATGCAAACCCTAATCGATTTAGTTAATTGATGGTTCCCTTTGAACTTTCGGTTTCAAGGACAGTTTGGTCCAAACGGTCTTGAGACCATTTGAGTCCAAATAGTCTTGAAACCGTTTGGGGTCAAACGGTCTCAGAACCGTTTGGATTCAAACAGTTTCAAACTATTTGGAGCATCAATGATCAAGATCGTTTGGATGATTCTATATGGTTAAATCAATTGGAAACCCGAGTAGATGAAAGATCAAATGACCATATGGTTGTTACTGATCTATCTCAAAGATAATCACTAGGGTTGTACCTTTAAGATACTGAGTGATTGATAATCCTTAGATGAGTTAATCCTTGAAACTTATGAAAGCAATGTCTCAATACACTATGTCAACCATAGTTGTATATATATATTTGATTGAAAGGTTGATGTAACCTAATCAAGTTGGCAGGATGATAGAAAGGAATTCATACATGAGTATTAATCATGAATAATATGTGATTAGGGTATGATCCTTAGTAAAGAGATCATGAAACCCTAATCGAGTGGGTTGATAAGCCATAATCCTAAAATTAGAGCAATCCTGAGTGAAACCCTAATCTAGGGTAAAGATGCAACCCTAATTAAGGGTGATGATATAAGAAACCCTACTTATGGGTAATGGAAGATGGAACCCTAATTGGGATAAATAGTAAACCTTAATTTTAGGTAATTGAATGGAAACCTTAATTAGGATGAATAGCAAATCCTAATTGGGGATAATTGAATTTAAACCCTAATTGAGGGTTATGCCATGTGAAACCCTAATTGAGGGTGATGCCATGTGAAACCCTAATTGAGGGTGATGCCATGTGAAACCCTATCCAATGGTATGACAAGGAGCCCTAATACAGGGTGAAGGTATGTGAAACTCTAATTTTGAGTTATAATACATGAAGCCCTAATCTTGGGCAATATGATGACAAACCAGAACCCTAATAATAAAATAGTGGGTAAAGCCTTATAAAGTTGAAATATCTCAAATGGTTGATCATAGGTAACCTTATAGTAAGCAATGCCTTAACCTGAAATGAGTTCATATCATTAAAGAAAGTTGGACCATTCTTGTGTGTGACCTATGCACTTCATGGAAAAAGTGATAGGTTAGTGGATGAAAGTATTAAGATGGGAAATACCTTAATCCAAGA
Source organism: Alisma plantago-aquatica (assembly GCA_963693085.1). Taxonomy (NCBI): domain Eukaryota; kingdom Viridiplantae; phylum Streptophyta; class Magnoliopsida; order Alismatales; family Alismataceae; genus Alisma; species Alisma plantago-aquatica. The sequence goes on from OY856409.1 coordinate 1,037,129,806, forward strand.
TAAGTTGATAACTCAAGAAATTTGTAAGTGATGAGGAAAGTGATACATCAAGATATGATAGATATCACTTTTAGCATTCCAAGGTTGAAATACCTTGATGCACCTCAAATCTGATATACTTGGACAAGAAACACATGAAGTGTGTTATGTAAATTGTTACAATGAAATGCAATGAGTTTGATATACTTTGATAAGTATAGGCTAATATACCTTGAGAATGGGGTTAAGCCAAAATAATGAGTATGATGTAATCATACCATGATAAGGATGAGCAATGAACTCATACCTTGTATTGATAATCATTTAATGATAAATGTGTAGAGTAATAAACATGATTGAATACTCAAGATATTAATGGATGCTCCTAGAGGTGTGGAGGAATATATTAGGGTTGAGTTGATAAATATGAAATCCTAATTAATGTGAGATGGTAAAACGCTAACCCTAAATTGGGTAATGGGACATGAGAAACCCTAATGTAATGTGAATAGTAAGCTCTAACCCTATTGAGGGAATAGTGGTGTTACTATTATATTACATGTGGTAATATGTTATTGTTGCCTAGTGAGAGGTGACAAGATGTGTAATGGCCTTATGAGCCATATGATTATATGTTGCCTAGTGATAGGTGACAAGAAGTTGAATGGCCTTGTGAGCCATATGGTTAGATGTTGCCTAGTGAGAGGTAACAAGATGCTTTATGGGCCTTATGAGCCATGAGAAGAATTGTGGCATAGTGAGAGGTACCGAGATGATTATAAAAGATTAATTTTAAGAAATGATAATGTTTTAATAAACTTAATAAAAGGAACAATTGTATTCAATAAAGAATGTGAAAAGCTATGAAGGCTAACCTCAGGGTTCAGAGCCTAGAGAAGGATGAGATGATCAATGATGAGTTAAAGGAATTTATATCCCATGATCTATGAAATCAGGATTGGTTAAAGTCCAATGCCTGGCTGTGTAATCAGGATTGGTTAAAGTCCAATGTCTGGCTGTGTAATTAGGATTGGTTAAATTCCATTGCCTGGCTGTGTAATCAGGATTGGTTAAAGTCCAATGCTTGGATGTGTAATCAGGATTGGTTAAAGTCCAATGTCTGGATGTGAAATCAGGATTGGTTAGATTCCAATGCCTGGCTGTGTAATCAGGATTGGTTAGAGTCCAATGTCTGGCTGTGTAATCAAGATTGGTTAAAGTCCAATGTCTGGCTGTGTAATCAGGTTGGTTTAAGTCCAATGCCTGGCTATGAAATTAGGATTGGTAGTGTCCAATGCCTGGCAGTGTAATCAGGTAAGAAGAGTCCAATACCTGGAAGAGGCTCAATGCCTGTAATGATGACACAGGATTGGTAATAACCCAATGCCTGTAATGATGACACAGGATTGGTAATAACCCAATGCTTGTATTAATGACATATGAGTATATGGTAGATATAATCCCATATCTGTTTAGCAGATTGGCTAAGGCCAACATATTGAAACAAGAATGTCTCATGGGTGACATATCAAGATATTGAGTGACACAAGAAAAGTTTGACATGATGGTATAATATGATGGATAAATGGTATACATGTTCTTCCTATTCCTTATTAAGATAATAGTTGATCTATTGTTCTATCATAAATAGTTATAATGCATTAAGATGAGAATGCTTTAAACTACTTATCCTCTGCCTAGCTTTATATCATTAAACTGCAATAATAATGTTTTTGGCGGAGAGTTATATCTCTCGCTGGGGAAAATTTTCAATTGTCTCACCCCCGTGGGATCCAACATTTTTAGGTGGACGAGCACGGAGGAGATTGAGAACATCTTGCAGAGGAAGAACATCAGGAGCAGTAGTGATAGAAGTGACAGCTCAGGTTGAGTGTACTGTCTGTCGTGTCTTGTAGATAGAAGTCCTATGTGTCGTCTCTATACTCTCAGATCCTCAGAGTTAGTAACTAGTGTTTTTAATAAATCAATCTGAGTTTTTGGCTTGATGCCTTGAGGTTCTTATGTTCTTTGTGTTTAGTTGTTAACAAAGCAGATGATGCTTGTAATCCTGAAGAAGGAATGGTACAAAATATGTACTTATGAACCAGGATGTAAATGTAATACATTGTTTCTTGTTGAAAGAGTTTTCCTATGAATGGATATCTTTAAAAAAGGTTTGAATTTTTAGTGATTTTTAGTAATCCGCTGCTAACAAACGCTTTCGCATAAGTAAATTATGTTTTTTTGTGATCGGTGTGTCACAATTTAGTGGTATCAGAGCTCTAGGTTCGTTGAGTCTACAGAGACATAGGACTAAGGTATCAAGTCTGTTCTAAGTGTACCTCAGTGTATCTTATAAGTGCCTTCTGCTTATGCAGAAGAAGATATATAACTCCAAGATGTCTAGAGAACACGAGGAACACGTTGCTGAGAGCAATGTTGTTGCACCAATAGAAGGTGTCAGGGGTCAGGCAAGAGAAGAAACAGTGCCTGAGAATTCCCTTGTTGATGAGGTCATGATGAGAAACCCAAATTTTTCTACCCTTTTTGGGCAATTCATGACTGCAGTGACGCATATAACAGACCAGATGTCGGTACCACCACCCAGGGCACCAGCTCCCAATGAGGGATATGGGTTTGGTAAGACTTTTGAACGACTACGTCATGTTGGAGCCATAGAATATGCTAGGACATCTGACCCAGCAGATGCAGATTTATGGCTCACTGAGTTAGAAAAAGATTTTAAGATCCTTAGTATCCCAGAGGCTGACAAAGTTAAACATGTTGTATACCTATTGAAGGGTAGTGTTGGATATTGGTGGGCTATAGAAGAAATAAAAAGGAATGACGAAGAGATTAATTGGGAGGAATTTCGTCGAGAATCCATCAATAAGTATTTTCCAAGGACATACTTAGATGAAAAGATCTCACAGTTTGAGAACATTTGATAGGGAGCCATGTCAATAAGTGAGTATGAGGTTAAATTTATGGAACTTTTACGATTTTGTCCTCAAATGGCTGTTACTGAGGAAGAAAAGATTCGACATTTTGAAAATGGACTAAATGATGAAATGTTTATTCCGACATCTGCCCTAGAAAGTAGAGAGAGGTTTGCCACATTTGTGGAGTAAATTTGAAGGATAGAAGGGTCTATGATGAAGAAACATGAGACAGGCCTTAAAAGGAAGTCTAAACAGTCACAGGAACAAGGAATTGGTGGTACTAAACAATCAACGATTTTAGTAGTACCGACTCAACCACAATGTAGTGCACCCAAGCAGCAGTCACCTGAAAGACTCTGAGCTTGATATAGATGTGGATAGAGAGGACATCTGAGGTGGCAATGTCCAAATGGAAAGTGATGAGGTGACCCAACAGACAAGACACTACATAACTTGTGGGAGGTAGACATGTCAAGATAAAACCTTCTATTTTGAAATATCCTCTACTCTCTTCTATAAGAAAGGTAGTGTTGTTTAGTTCATCTGTATAATCCTTTGAGGATATGAGGAAAAGATAAGTAGAATGAAAACTTGTGTTCAGTTTAATATTCTTTTATATGTTTTGAAATTGCTCTTTCTTCATTAAGGAAGGGAAGAGATGAAAAAGGAACTCAGAGAAAATATGAGATATTAAGTATATCACATTTAAAGCAATGAAAACGTAAAATAAAATAAATGCATACTACCTAATTTTAGTTCTTCAATACCCTGGCCAGGTATTCATTTATTGAAGGCAAGGTAAGTATGACATACCTAGATTGTTATCTTTCTGATTACTCTGATCAAGTAATCATTCTGAAACAATCCAAAGAAACCTAATCAAGAAGGAGATGTGGCATGGATATTTCTACCACATTTTAATTAATATACGGAGGAATTTGATTTAATTATAAATCAACTTATAAACAAAAAAAACAAAAAAATGAAGATGAGGATGTGATGTGTTATTAACACATGTTAGATACCAAGGTAAGGGATTCTGGTATCTTAGAAATATCAGGCAATTAATGATGGTTACCCAGAATGGTTAACTGTGGAATCAGTCCAATTACCTAATGTAGTATGACATCATATGTTAGGGGTTTACGCTTTGCATAAACATAACACTGATGAGAATGAACTATTTAAAGGAATAATTGTAAAAATTATTGCAAGAAAAGTTTATCAAAATAAATTAACAAATAAACTCTATCTAAATAAGAAAAGTGTTACCTGACACAGAATTAACTCCACACTCAATAATGAAAGGACAGTGGAGTATGTGTCCTATGTGTTTGATTATATGAGAATTTTGTGTGGAAGAACTTTGTATTGATCAAAGTTCTATGGTGTCTCCATAACACTGAGATGTTATGTGGAGACTTGATGATATAATGAATGAATAATATTTGTCTCCTTTTATCTAGGATTTCGGGGCTGAAATCCTTGTTAGGGGTTTATAATTGTAATATCCCTGACCTGGGTTATGCTCTAACCCTGGAAGTTTTTGTTTAAGCAAGTTAATTAGATCCTTGATTTTATCTTGGGAAAAGTAATTAAGGCTCAAGAGGAACTTATGTTTCAATTTAAGTCCTTTTCAAATAATGTTGAAATAATGTTTTGCTTGTGTTGGACTAAAGTGCAAATTACCCAAGTTGAGGGGTTAAATTGCAAATGTTACATGATAAGATGTTACTCATATGTTAAAGAATCATGAGGATGAATATGATGCCGAGGTATGACTTGTGGTAGCCTGAGTACCAAGAAAGAGCTGATAAAGCAATGTTTGTGCATTAAAACCTAGTTTTGGTGTAATGTGCAAATTACCCAAGACCTAGGGTTCAATATGCAAAACACCAATTCAAGAGGGTCCCTCACGTTTCTTGGCATCATGTAGATAAAATAAAATGATAGGGGTGCCTCGTTTGAGTCACTTTGGAGGAGAGAGAATCTTGATGTTAAAATAATCAAGATTTAAGCATAATTGGGACTTTACTTCAATTTAATGCAAAAATATATATATTAATGGAAGTAACCTTCAACCAAAAGTGTGTTGGCTGAAATCCTTATATGTAAAAGTCCTTCTTACTTGCAAAGGCACGAAAATATCTAAAGGAAGTGGATAACTCACTCAAATTATTAAAAGAAAAAGAATTATCCACTAACTTTAGGATATTATTATTATAAGGGTTAAGGTGCTTAATTTGTTTTCCTTTAATTCTTGAGAGTAATATGAGGCAAGGAAGATAGCCTCGTATGCAAGGAATAGGAAGGGGCAAGTGACAAGGAAATGGAAGAATTATCCCCTACTTTCTCTCTCTTAAAATGATTTTTTATAAAAATGCATATAAGCTCATTTATCCATAGCTTGGAAAGGGAATTTCGAATCCACATTCACTTCTTGCTTGAAAAAACGACCAAGAGAGCTTGGAGCAACAGAAGAACGACCCCCAACCTGTTGGTAAGCTTCTTGACCTCTTTTCACCTTGATTCCATAGTGGAAATAAAAAATCAATGCATGATTTCTTCTTATCTCCATTCAATCTTCAATCCTAGCCATTTCTTTTCACTCAAAAGCTTGAGGACGAGCTTGGGATAGTTGAGAAAGCTTCTTCCACCATTAAAGACGTGGAGTTTGGAGCTTTGAAGCTTATTTGGAGGCGGGTTTTATATCTTGAACCCGTATTCATTGTTATTGAATTCAATTTCTCAATCCATTATGTTCAATTGTTCTTCTTGCAATTCCTTTGAATAATTGATGAAACTACCAAGGAAATGGCAGTAGAATTCGAGGGGTTGAAGCTTGATGATGATGACATCATCTTAAACACACATCTTAACAAGTTTTAGTTGCAAACGGTTTCAACACTTTTGGTCCAATCAGTTTCACCAAACCGTTTGGAGACCAAACGGTTTGCAAACCGTTTGGAGGTTTGGGTTCCAAACCATTTGGGATGGTTGACCGAATGGATGGGTTGATTGTTTGAGGTCAGGACCATAGGACATGTTGGATGATGATCCAATGGATCCAATTGAGTGATTCAATGAATAGATAATCCACCAATTGCATACCCTAATTGATTTATTGAATAATCCATAAGTGATCCATTTGATTTCAAGACAAATTGGATCAAACGGTCTTGAGACCGTTTGAGTCCAAACGGTCTTGAAACCATTTGGGATCAAACGGTCTCAGGACCGTTTGGAGGTCAAAGGTTGATCTTGGTTGATGTTGAAGATCCAATGGTGTTGATTGATGAACTTCAATAAATCAATTGATGAAGGAATTGTTGATGCAAAACCCTAATAGATTTAGTTAATTGAGGGTTCCCTTTGAACTTTCGGTTTCAAGGACAGTTTGGCCCAAACGGTCTTGAGACCATTTGAGTTTGAAATTGCTTGGGGTCAAACGGTCTCAGAACCATTTGGATTCAAATGATTTCAAACCGTTTGGAGCATCAATGAACAAGATTGTTTGGATGATTCTATATGATTAAATCAATTGGAAACCCTAGTTGATGAAAGATCAAATGACCATATGGTTGTTACTGATCTATCTCAAATATAATCAATAGGGTTGTACTATTAAGATACTAAGTGATTGATAATCATTAGATGAGTTAATCCTTGAAACTTATGAAAGCAATGTCTCAATAGACTATGTCAACCATAGTTGTATATATATATATATTTGATTGAAAGGTTGATGTAACCTAATCAAGTTGGGAGGATGATAGAAAGGAATTCATACATGAGTATTAATCATGAATAATATGTGATTAGGGTATGATCCTTAGTAAAGAGATCATGAAACCCTAATCGAGTGGGTTGATAAGCCATAATCCTAAAATTAGGGCAATCCTGAGTGAAACCCTAATCTAGGGTAAAGATGCAACCCTAATTAAGGGTGATGATATAAGAAACCCTAATTATGGGTAATGGAAGATGGAACCCTAATTGGGATAAATAGTAAATCCTAATTTTAGGTAATTGAATGGAAACCTTAATTAGGATGAATAGAAAATACTAATTGGGGATAATTGAATTTAAACCCTAATTGAGGGTGATGCCATGTGAAACCCTAATTGAGGGTGATTCCATGTAAAACCCTAATTGAGGGTGATGCCATGTGAAACCCTATGCAATGGTATGACGAGGAGCCCTAATATAGGGTGAAGGTATGTGAAACTCTAATTTTGAGTTATAATACATGAAGCCCTAATCTTGGGCAATATGATGACAAACCAGAACCCTAATAATAAAATAGTGGGTAAAGCCTTATAAAGGTGAAATATCTCAAATGGTTGATCATAGGTAACCTTATAGTAAGCAATGCCTTAACCTAAAATGAGTCCATATCATTGAAGATAGTTGGACCATTCTTGTGTGTGACCTATGCACTTCATGGTAAAAGTGATAGGTTAGTGGATGAAAGTATTAAGATGGGAAACACCTTAATCCAAGATAAGTTGATAACTCAATAAAGTTGTAAGTGATGAGGAAAGTGATACATAAAGATATGATAGATATCATTTTTAGCATTCCAGGGTTGAAATACCTTGATGCACCTCAAATCCGATATACTTGGACAAGAAACACATGAAGTGTGTTATGTAAATTGTTACAATGAAATGCAATGAGTTTGATATACTTTGATAAGTATAGGCTAATATACCTTGAGAATGGGGTTAAGCCAAACTAATGAGTATGATGTAATCATACCATGATAAGGATGAGTTAATAATATGAAATCCTAATTAATGTGAGATGGGAAAACCCTAACCCTAAATTGGGTAATGGGACATGAGAAACCCTAATGTAATGTGAATAGTAAGCTCTAACCCTATTGAGGGAATAGTGGTGTTACTATTGTATTACATGTGGTAATATGCTATTGTTGCCTAGTGAGAGGTGACAAGATGTGTAATGGCCTTGTGAGCCATATGATTAGATGTTGCCTAGTGATAGGTGACAAGATGTTTAATGGCCTTGTGAGCCATATAGTTAGATGTTGCCTAGTGAGAGGTAATAAGATGCTTTATGGGCCTTATGAGCCATGAGAACAATTGTGGCATTGTGAGAGGTACCAAGATGATTATAAAAGTTTAATTGTAAGAAATGATAATGTTTTAATAAACTTAATAAAAGGAACAATTGTATTCAATAAAGAATGTGAAAAGCTATGAAGGCTAACCTCAGGGTTTAGAGCCTAGAGAAGGATGAGATGATCAATGATGAGTTAAAGGAATTTATATCCCATGATCTGTGAAATCAGGATTGGTTAAAGTCCAATGCTTGGTTGTGTAATCAGGATTGGTTAAAGTCCAATGTCTGGCTGTGTAATAAGGATTGGTTAAAGTCCAATGCCTGGTTGTGTAATCAGGATTGGTTAAATTCCAATGCCTGGCTGTGTAATCAAGATTGGTTAGAGTCCAATGCCTGGCTGTGAAATCAGGATTGGTCAGAGTCTAATGCCTGGCTGTGTAATCAGGATTGGTTAGAGTCCAATGCCTGGCTGTGTAATCCGGATTGGTTAAAGTCCAATGCCTGGCTGTATAATCAGGGTTGGTTTAAGTCCAATGTCTGGCTATGAAATTAGGATTGGTAGTGTCCAATGCCTGGCAGTGTAATCAGGTTGGAAGAGTTCAATACCTGGAAGAGGCTCTATGCATGTAATGATGACACGGGATTGGTAATAACCCAATGCCTGTAATGATGAAATAGGATTGGTAATAAACCAATGCATGTAATGATGACACATGATTGGTAATAAGCCAATGCCTATAATGATGACACCGGATTGGTAATAACCCAATGCATGTAATGATGACACAGGATTGGTAATAACCCAATGCATGTATTAATGACATATGTGTATATGGTAGATATAATCCCATATCTATTTAGCAGATTGGCTAAGGCGAATAGATTGAAACAAGAATGTCTCATGGGTGACATATTAAGATAATGAGTGACACAAGAAAAGTTTGACATGATGGTATAATATGATGGATAAATGATATACATGTTCTTCCTATTCCTTATTAAGAGAATAGTTGATCTATTGTTCTATCATAAATAGTTACAATGCTTTAAGATGAGAATGCTTTAAAATGCTTATCCTCTGCCCAGCTTTATATCATTAAACTGCAATAATAATGTTTTTGGCGAAGAGTTATATCTCTCACTGGGGCAATTTTCAATTGTCCCACCCCCGTGGGATACAACATTTTTAGGTGGATGAGCACGGAGGAGATTGAGAACATCTTGCAGAGGAAGAACATCAACAACAGTAGTGACATCAGTGACAGCTCAGGTTGAGTGTACTGTCTGTCGTGTCTTGTAGATAGAAGTCCTATGTGTCATATCTGTACTCTCAGGTTCTCGGAGTTAGTAACTAGTGTTTTTAATAAATCAATCTGAGTTTTTGGCTTGATGCCTTGAGGTTCTTATGCTCTTTGTGTTTAGTTGTTAACAGAGGAGATGATGCTTGGAATCCTAAAGAAGGAATGGTACAGAATATGTACTTATGAACCAAGATGTAAATGTAATACATTGGTTCTAGTTGAAAGAGTTTTCCTATGAATGGATCTCTTTGAAAAAGGTTTTAATTTTTAGTGATTTTCAGTAATCCGCTGCTAACGAACGCTTTCACTTAAGTAAATTATGTTTTTTTGTGATCGATGTGCCACACTATCACAAGATAATAATCTTTTTCACAATATCACAGGGTATCAACCCTTATCAACATAAGAGGATTACACCTCATTCAGGGCTCAACCATGCCCAAAGGTCATTAAGACCATCATATTATCACAGGATATAAATCTTTTTCACAATATCACAGGGTATTAACCCTTATCAACATAAGAGGATTACACCTCATTCAGGGCTCAACCATGCCCAAAGGTCATTAAGACCATCATATTATTCCCTACAAGAACATCATTATATTTGCATGCCTTATAACAAGGCTCAACAACATCACTTATATATAATACACCAGATCAGCACAATATTGCATTAATGAACTAGGTTATATTCATAAACAATCATAGCAGGGTTATATTAACATTAAGAATATTCCTTTATTACATCAACATGCAATGAATCTAGATATGATTAACTCTCATCATATTCATAATGCACATGTTTAGCATAAGAAAGTATCAACCATGTGGATATGATAACCACCAATCAAGATACCAAGGTTATGATCATGTTAAGTAGGTTATTACACCATCATTACATCATATAAGAATGTTAAACATGAATACTCATCTTTATCTATTTGCATTAGAGTTAGGTTCAACATGATAAATTGTATCAATGCTACTAATTAGCACTTATACCCAAATCCTAACTCACGACATCCCCATTGGATCATGGATGCATAAGGTGAAGCATCACCATCAGATTCCATACTATTCTCAAGTATGAACCCACACATAAATCAAGGTGTAACCATCGGGTTATAGCATACTAAGGTTTCAATACAATAACAAAGTCTCCATGATTGTATTAGTCATTCAAGGACTATTCATACCCAATTAACATCATTTAGTTATATTAAAGCTAGGTATAACAAGCTATACCTCTTTAGGGTTACATATCAACACCATATGGTTATCATCCCTTCCATTCATATGAGTGAATAGGTAATAATACCTTATTAAGGGTAACCCTCCATTTATTCCATCATCATTCACCCGTATCACCGTACCACAATGTCACCTGGAACCATTGGATGTTTAAAAGGGTAAGACCTTTGGTTGTTTTCATAAGTAAACACCTTAGATAAACCACCAATGAAGTCCTTGATTTGTGCTCTAGAAAGAGTCACCATCTAACCCTAGACATCCCTTGATTAACAACACAAAAATTTCCATTGAGAGTAGGGTTAAACCCACAATCGACTATCATGTTAAAACAAGCTATCCATTGTCAACAAGTAAGCTCCTTAAGTTGATCATATAAAGGAAACCATCTAAATCCCATTATTAGGACCAACATATACATTATCCATCATTCCACTTTATTGGAAGAATAAACATTAGATCTTGACCATTGGGTCAAGTTCATATGTTAAAACCATCAATTACAATATAGGTCCGACCATTGCATCAAGTGGTTCAAGAAACAATTGGTATAAGGATTAATTGATGATACAACTACAATGATTAACTCAACACAGGTTGTAGATACCCGATCCACCATCATTAGTGATCATGAAATCACCATAGGTTGTTAGATCAACACTATATTCATTAATCAACATCAATTATTAAGCTAATGTCAACATTGATTGATAACATCAGTAGGGTACTTGATGGTTGATCATTAAACTTCTAATTTATCCAAAACCTAACCTAAGGGGTGACCATAGGTTGTCACCATAATATGACACCTTTGATCGTGACCATCAGTTGTGATGAAGACAACACCATAGGGTTGTTGCAATGGTACCATCATCGGGTCATGGTTTATAGAAGAAATCAGCTTCAAACCCTAAAATTAACCATTGTTTGATAGGTGCTTAGCACCATAGCTTGTCAAAACAACCTGATCCAAGTCATATAATACCTTATATATAATGTACACATGATCACAGGTTCATATATAACTGAAATCAGAACAGGAAACATTATAAAAATCTAAATCCTAGTCAAGCATAGTTTTTTAGTGCATGAATCATCATTTTCAAGCAAGAACATGATCTAGAAAGCTTATGGTAAGCAACAAACGTGGAGAAAGTTATAAAACTTGCCTATAATGAGAATATGAAACTATACATAGAAGAAATTTCGAGCAGGTAGGGTAGAAAAATCCAAGAATAAGATATCAATTTGTCCATCTAGCACCTTTCTTCATCAAATGAGCAAACCCTAAGCATAAGGAGCAAGAAATGTAGGATTTTAGAGCTTTAGAGCAATTTATACCATGGAACAGAAAAGTTAAGACCTGGAGAAAGCTAGGAAGAAGGATAACAAAGAAATATATGGAGGAAAGAAGGGAATTCTTACACTTTTAGGTCAAGATCACCTGAAGGAAGCTTTTTCAACCCTAAATTGGAGTCAATTTGAACCTTAGAGCCTTTCTCCAAGAAGATCCCCACTTTCTTCTTCCTTGGGTAGAAAAAATTCATAGATGAACAGAGGGATAACGAGATTAGGAGAAGGAGGGAGGTGGTGGAGAGAGAATGGCTCGTTTTGGTGCTTGGGGATAAGTATATAACACTTTAAGATAAAGAAAAAGAAAAACTTGAAGTTCTAGTATCTTTCCAAGTGTCCATGGCCTTATTTTATTAAGAATATACAAGTACACACACAAGCAGCTCCCCCGTCATGTGTATAGACCTGCTTATCTTTCCTTTGTCGAATTTCCCAGCCAATTAAATAATTCATTAGTTGGTAGCTACTAAAGGTAGCTCTTCTATGAAGGGGAAAACCCTAAAATATGCTTGAAGAAAATACCTTCAAAACAAGGTTTAAATAGGTGCCCCATGGCTCAACAAGCTCAATAATGATGATATAATATCCAAGGAACATAATTCAAGTGATAAATTGCAAAGAAAACCTCTCAATTGGGTAAATTGTATAAAGTCCAAAATGTGCAAAAAATTGCATAACTTGCTCAAAAAGTGTCCAAATTGGACCAAATTTGAAACTTAAGCTTGTCTTATGATTTAAAAGTATATAACAAGGTTATATTAGGGTTATCAAAATTCAATTTTGATAATTAAGCTTGTTCAACTCATTAAGCAAGTTTAGGGGCCTTACACTTATGACTTGCCTGAACCTGCATACCACCTCTAGATTTATGAGATAATGATGATGAGAAACCAATCCCATGAGGTAAGGTCAAACCAAGCCTAGGAAGGGAAGGTAATATGTGGTAAAGCCCTGGATGGGAAGACTACATGTCACCTAGAGAGGTGGCCCAGAAGGTACCAAGCTCATGATTGAGAAGGTAGCCTAATGTCCATTATAGGGACTAAAACCCAAGAGAGGGTATACCAGAGCATGGTAAAAATGGTTGGGAAGTTATAATGAAAATGTAAATTTTAATTGGTAACAAATATTTGATGTGGATATGTTGTTACAATATATGTGCAAGATTTTGTTTCCCCCACATACCAGTATAATATGTTATATTGACTGACATTTTATTTGTTGCCATTTTAGGAATACATGAAAGTGGATAAACATTTAAAGTAAAATTTGAAGGATAACGCTATATAAATATTGGAGGATTTAGATAGATAGAGATCTACTTTGGGTAAAGTTCCAAACTCCTATTTTGAATGGTATGTGAGAAAGAAATTTTTATCTTGTTTTTTAGCTTAGTTGTGGTAGAATTTATTAATTGTTTTTTATTATTTGCAAATCCAGTTGATCCTATTTTGGGATAATGGCACCAGCTTCTTAGCCTTAGTTAAATGTGGGTTGCTATGGGGTGGGGTCGTTACATTTGGTATCAGATCCTGGTTTTCCATCTAATCTCTAATAATTATTAAATTTTACAAATTCTTTAGAGCCTAAGGGAGTTATTAGAGGATTTTCCAAAGATGGATGTGTTTAGAAAAGGATCATGATCTGGGGGCTGGAAAGATTTCCCTCTACCCTGCTAGTCAGTTTGCGATGACTCTCGGAATCTGTGTGACTGCCTGGCCAAAATCTAAGGATTTGACTCAAAATAAGATACCTCTTGGTCTTCTCATCTATTTTCATCCCTTCTCTACCCTTTTTATAAGGAAACTATAAGAGCTTAGGGTTTTCTCTCTCTTCACCTCCTCCTGAGTTTGAGGGTTAAGAGTACTAAGGATTAAGGAATCCTCCATCAAATAATAAAAAGTATGTAAGAAATATGTCATGGACATAAGTTTAAATGATGAAACTTAGACTGAGATTAGTTCCATGCTTAAGTTGCATGGCCATCTTGATGTGCCCTTGGATACCCCTTAGGAGAACGTTGAGGTTATACCATCTCATAGGAATAAGAGGAGAGGGATAGCCTTGGAGGAAGAAGCCTCCAGGGAGAGGAAGAGACCTGATGCATCCTCGGAGGATGATGCTCAACCTAAAGCCTTAAGCAGTGGATAGAGAAAGAGAGGACATGATGAGTTAGATACATTATTTGTCCATGCATGCAAGTACGTGGTGCTTTATGTAGTGGTTTTGAGTACACATGAGAAACATAAACTATGAGTGGTTGCATGACCCCTAGTGCCTTTTGGTGACCCAACCTTGGGTGGATCGTTCCTGATAGGAGAATAGATCTAGGAGTGAGGGATAGAACCCTCATTCAGAAGGTTAGTGTTGACCAAATAGGAACCCTAACGGGCATATATGAGTAGGAAGACGCATGCACCTACATGGAAGTGAGTGAGATCAAGGCTAGTAATAGGTTTTAGTCCTAAGTCAAAGGGGTTATGCATGTTATTTTATGAGATAAGCATACTAAAGGATATAAACACAGAGCTTTGTGATGATCTTGCCCCGACATAAGATTGTGTAGTATGTTTCATCTAGGTAAGGATAGATGTGTATCTTAGGGTCCTTTAGTTTTAGGCCAATTATAGGGTTAGCTCAGTAGAGAGTGAGACCCAAATGAAGAAGGTTGGAGACATAGACTCCGAGATATGAGGAACCATGAGGAGGTTTGGCATGATATGTCCTAGAATAGATGGCCCTGAGTAGGTGTATGGAGTTGCTTCATGCATGACCTATAGAGGCTTCTAGAACCAATGTACAAATGATATGGGTGCCTACCTTTTAGGTGTAGGAGGAGAGTTCCAAAGACCCTGAAGAGGTATGGCATGGCAACAAGTTGTGAGGCCTTGTACCCAGTTGGTTTTCCTTGTATAGGACTCTAAGGGTTGCTCATGTGGAATAATGTTAGAAGTATATGCCATATCATGTATAGGTTTGGTACATGTTTGAACAATTGAGCGTGCAGTTTATATAACGGATGCATAAGACGTGAGTCTGGGGTTTCGAGACCCAAAGAGGGGAAGTAAAGGTACCTAGGTGCACCTAATGCTCATGAGGTTGAAGTGGGTTCATAGGATTTAAGCATGGCACCACCCCCCCCCATGTGTTGTAATGAAAGGAAATACCACTTGAACTAAGATATATGATTGATGAACCACTCACACAAGTTGGTGACATATGTATGTATGATATTGGTCCAACCTTGAGGAATGATGAACAAGTATGACATACCAAGGAACTTGGAAATGGTTTAATAAGTTGTCTGCTTGCTAGCCATGTGCATAGGTAGCATGATAGGAGCTATGCATATACATGATGATATAAACCTTGGATGCAAGAACGTTTTGTGACCTTTGTTACTATCAAGTGATAGTTTTCTCCTATCCTGGAAAAAGACCCTTCATGTAGAAGTGAGTACCAACTCTTGTTTAGGTTTGAGGTAATCTTAAGAGGTCACTTATAAGAGCTTGAGCTAAGTGCAAGAGCACATAGTTGAGTATGAATCTATAGATCCATGTACAACCATCTCTAAGGGGCATAAGGATATGTTACTATGGAGGTAACATGTAGTATGGGGTCAGACCAACATAGGTAGGTCGCCATGTTTCCCATGAAGGGATGTAAGGTTAACCATGAGTGCCCAGAGCGATGATGGATTTTTGGGTGAGGATTCTAAGGATGAATCAAAGGAACCATTAGCTACCATAGAATCCTAAGTCAGTATTAAGGTCAAGGAGGGATAAGACCGATGGAAGTAGGAGTTTATGGTTCCCTGAATGCACCAGACCATAGGGTCAGGAGGTAACAACTACCATTGCCTGAGGCCCGTGGGCTAGGAGGTTGGCCACCTTCATGAGTTCATGGGGCCTAAGGGGTAAATGTGAGAGGCACTCCCTAGATGCATGAGGGTAAGATCACCCCAAAAGTACTGGCACCCTAGAGACCTTGAGGAAATGACTAAGGATTGTATATATGAGTATTGTTAAGACTCAAAAGTGACGGGGGAAGTCTCCCATGGGTGAAAATATAGAATTGAGATATTCATGGTGTGGAGTCATGTGAAGTATGTTTCAAATTAGACTGTAAAGAGTAATGGTGGTGTGTGATGCGCCATCTCTACTCTTGGAACAGGATGAACTCTGTATTTGGAGTGCATCCAAATGCTTATTTCATCTTGTTATGGGTGTGAGAGACAGGAAAAAATGCATGCCATACTAAGGATAGAAGTGATATGAGAGATAAATACTTTATTTGAAACCTTTTTTATTATAATTGAGGGTTGCAGGAAGTACCACACCCTTTTGAGAGTATATTGGATAGATGGTTTGAAAGCATAGATGAAAAAATGTAATATGAGGACGTACCTATATATAGTAGGTTGGAAACTATGAGTTAGAAATTTGGGTTTGGTAACCATGATGATGGAAGCAAGAGCTCGAAGTTTTCCTGACTCAGACAGACCTAAACTCAAGACAAAGATGATGAGTGGAGTATATGAAGGTTTATGTCTTCACCATCACCTAGAACACAAGGAAGCTAATGTGGTAACATAATGTTCTCAGATGGAAACAGCTCAAGTGTGCAGCTGTCTTGTCTAGCCAGTGGAGAGGGTTGGAAGAGGTTGTTATGTGGACCCTGCATCCATTGGAAGACTAGATCTGTGTGGCTAACATCCAGATACAACAAGACCAGTAGACCAAGTTGGTAACTACCCAGTTAGCCATCCCAGATCTTGATGAGATGAAAGGTTTGTTAGAGAAATCTCAGATGCACCTCTCAGGGAGAGTAGGTGCTGAAATCCACTATTAGAGTGTTTTAGGGTTTCTGAGGATTCACCCTAGAAGAATCATGTCGTGCAAGAATCTCATGATTCTAAGTACATTGTGCACCCTGGTACTACCAAGATGGTTGACGTTTGTAGCGGTACCTTGGAGGCCTAGAATGAAAAAGGATATAGAGGTACATGTGGCCAATGGCCATACATGCCAGAGGGTGAAGGCCGAACACTAGTAACCCAGTGGATTGCTATAGAGGATTGGAAATTCTCGAGTGGAATGGGAGCATATCACCATAAATGTTGTGGCCAATCTCCCCTAGACTAAGAACGATCATGATGCAATATGGGTTATGGTAGATTGTCTTACCAAGTCAGTACATGTCCTTGCCTTAGATACCACTACCAATGTGAAAAATCTAGTTGAGCTATATATTTGAGAGATAGTTCAACTGCACAGTGATCCAAGTTCACATATTATTGAGCATGGCCTTAAGTTCACTTCCAAGTTGTGGAAGTAAGTGTAAGAAGAATTTGGGACCATGCTCAAGTTTAGTACAGCTTATCACCCCCTGACTGATGGACAATCAAGAAAGTATGATCCAGGCTTTAGAGGATCTGATGAGAGTATATGTGCTCATTTGGAGTGGATCATAGGAGTAGTACCTGCCCCTAGCTAAGTTTGTTTGTTATGACAACTACCATGAATAGTATTAGGATGTATGAAGCTCTTTATGGGAGGATGTCTCGGTCACCACTTCACTAGGATGATGTCAGTGAGAAGACCTTGTAGAGGTCAGAGAAACCACAGTTGTATATTGATAATTTTTCTTTGATCGAGTAATGGATGAGAAAGCCCAAGATCGACAAGAGTCGCATGTTGATGCGAAGAAGACTGACTTGTACTTCACTGTGGGTGAACATGTGTTTTTGAAAAATCTGACCGCTCTAAGCTATGGCTAACAATAGAGGAAAGTTGAGTCCCCGATATGTGGGTCTGTTTGAGATTTTAGGAACAGATTGGTGAAGTTGCTTTTGTTTAGCCTTACCCCCTCAGGATAATGTGATGCATGATGTGTTTCATATGCCCAATCTAGAGCACTATGTGATGTACCTGATCCATGTGTTGAGCATTGAACCTATTGAACTCCAAGGGAGGTTGACTTACCCCGATTCACCTATGAAGGTATAAGATACCAAGGTGAGAGAGATCATGAGTAAAGGATAGAGATGGTAAAGGTTCTTTGGAAGCACCATGGAGAGGTTGAAGCCACATGAGAGCTGGAGATGGACATGGAAAAGTCTTATCCTGAATTGTTTATATGTTTGGTAGAATTTTGATGGAAAAATTCATATAAGAGGGGAAGGATGTTACAACCCCAATTTTTGGGTTTATATTGATTGAAATTCAATTTCTCAAATCAAATGTATATGCACGGAAATTGTATTATTTATGGGTTTTTTGCAATATTTCCCTTGAATGTATGTTTTCGTGGATATTACTGATTTAGTGAGTCCAATGTGATAAAAAGGGAAGAAAGATAAAAGAAATCTCATAATAAATAAAAAGGATAAAGAAATGAAGGTAATGGTGAGAATTATGTAGAATTCTCTAGAAATTGGATGACCTTTATTGATTAGGTTTCAAATCCAAATGGTTTTAATGATAAAAGGAAACCAAATAAAGAAAGTAGAAGAGAAAGAAAGAGAAAATATGAATTTTAATTGCATAAATATACCTTTTGAGTAGATAACTTGCATATGAAGAAAGTCTCTTTTAATTTTGAACTTCGATCCCAAACTTGGCACACAAGTCGTTTAAGTCATTATGGACTCTCCTTTAAATTTGGGTCAAACGGATAAGCAGTTTATGAGATATGATTTTTGTAAGAATTTGTAAAGTGAGAGGGATAATCGAGCAATGTATTAAATGTCACGATTTTATGTAGCCTTCTGGCCATTCTATTGATGATCCAATGGATGTGGATCATCTTCTAGCTCAGACTAAAGAGGGAGTCATGCCTACAGTACATATAAGATTCTTGTATCCCGATCTCACATCTCTTTCCCCCTCTTCCATTGATTCCTTTCCCATTGGATTTGGGAGTGTGAATCAGACTAGGATGACCCCTAGTTTCTCAATTTTGGTGTACGATTGGGATTTTCCCCAAATCAACATGGAATCACCTCCATGGGAGACCGACCTCTGAAAGGAAGGGCCTATATAAGGGTTCGCATACCCCATTTGAGGGACCAAAGGAGTAGGTGGCTACTCCGCACTCACTAAGGACCCCTAACTGCCTCCAATTTCCTCAGAACATTTGCCATTTTGTTCCCCTATTTATCCATCTCCTGCTTCTTGGTCAAATCATGGCTGGCGCCTCCGCCACTATTTGCCGTCGTTGATGGGTCAAAGGAGTCCGGGGGGCCTCAACTTGTTCACCCGCAGTCTCAATTCTAACACCAGGGCTCTAGAGTGAGGAGTCAACATGGGATTTGACCCCTATCCACAATGTATAGATGGGGAGAGACTCACAGGCTGGAGGAAGAGGATGATAAAAGGTAGAAGTACCCTTCTACCCTAGGCGCGTGAGATCTCGGACTCATCGATGCAGGGGCAGAAGAGTCAGTGCTCACCCTAACTTGGATTGCCACCAGAGCGGGCTGCACACAGATGTGACTGCAGCTAATTGGCACAATCGATCTATGTGGAAAACAAGGTAAAATCCAGCCTTTATGACATGGCTTGTTCTGATTAGTTGACTTATGCTTAAATTATGAAAATTAAAATAAATCATAGGATAATTAAATGATGACATGTTATATATGAAAGTTGATCAGAAAAATCCATAGAATATAGTAAAAATATAGTCAAGGCCTAGTTTTGCTTCTAATTCGAAAAGTATGTAAAGATGTCATGTTTAATGGTTTCATTAATGAAAAACCCTAAGTTAGATGATAATTAGATCTAATGATGTTCCCTAAATATTTTGAGTTGAATATTGACATGTTGTTAATAAAAGGAAGAATTAGATCTAAAAGGATGATCTTTGTACATAATTGGCTTAATTTAGGGTTCCATGGATATGAAAGTACATTAATGGGCCTAGAAACCCTAATTTTGGTAATTATTACTTTTAATGGTTTTATGTATGGAAATCCATGAATATGACCGAGGTATAATGATCCTAAGCCAAATTGAGAATAAAGACCCTTAATGAGGATAATTTGTGTAATTAGGGGTTTTATGAGTAGAAAAGATGTTTTCGAGTTTGTTGACCTAAAAAGGATAAAGGTTGAGAAATAGATCTAAGAAACCTTAATGAATCCTAATAAGGCTTAGAAACCTTAGAAAGGAGTCCCAAGTCAATAAGGAGTTATTTGGAATATGATGGTAA
Organism: Alisma plantago-aquatica; assembly: GCA_963693085.1. Lineage (NCBI taxonomy): Eukaryota > Viridiplantae > Streptophyta > Magnoliopsida > Alismatales > Alismataceae > Alisma > Alisma plantago-aquatica. The sequence goes on from OY856409.1 coordinate 1,037,149,931, forward strand.
CAATTAGGTATGATACATGTCTTCAGGATCAAGTGTTGCTTGATTGATTGCTTGGCTTGCTTGATTGGACATCTAGTTGGATTCGGATATATTACTTCTTTTGACTCCTAATCAGACATGTGGTTATGCTTATGGCTAATCGCTTTAGTTTCACACTGATTTCTGAGGTTTTACCGATTGCTTGAAATTAAATGCTTGGATAAACTTTAATTCTTGCAATATATAAAGTGACTATGATTATCACTATATATTGATTATGACTTGCCCAAACCTGCATACCACCTCTAGAGTTATGAGATGATGATGATGAGAGATCAAGCCCAGGAGGGAAGGTCAGACCAAGCCCAGGATGGGAAGGTCATAGGTGGTCAAACTCTGGATGAGAAGACTACATGGCACCTAGAGAGGTGGCCCACAAGGTACCAAGCTTGGGATTGAGAAGGCAGCCTAATGTCCATTGCAAGGACTAAACTCCAACAGAGGGTATACTAGAGGAGGATAAAAATGGTTGGGAAATTATAATTAAAATGTAAATTTTGATTGGTAACAAATATTTGATGTGGATATGTTGTTACATATGTGCAAGATTTTGTTTTCCCCACATACCAGTATCATCTGTTATACTGGCGATGTTTCACTACTATAGAAATGGATTATAACGTCACTTTTAAAGTCGTTGATTGTAATAATACACCGACACCTAAATAATACAGTGTCGGTTTATAAAATAAACTGACATCAATCTGTGAAGGGCGACCAGACACAGGTATCACTTTTATTCAGTGTCGGTTCCTTAATAAAAAACCAACGCCTAAAATTAACCGCCAAATTCAAAATTTCCAATGAAAAAAATTACCTCCAAAATTTAACATATTGCGTCGGTTGTTAACTAATAAACCGATGACTAAATGTTATTTGCGAGGCAAAAATTGGGCACATTTTGGTCGTCGATTTTACAACAATGACCGACGCTTATGGGTTTTCCCGCGCTGTCCGCGGGAAATTTTTCACACCCTTTGAGCATCTATTTTTGATATAAACTGACGACTATGGTCATTAATCGAGAACAATTTTTTTAATCGGCATATGTAGATAGACGTCGATTTTTTTCTAGTTAAAACTGATGACTATCATTGAGAATAAATGTCGGTTTTGTTGTAGAACTGACACCTTTAGTTTTATGTGTCGATTTTATTTAATAACTGACACCTAATGTTAACTTAATAGCATCACGTGAGCCTGAATCTTCCCCTTTCTCTATTTCATTCATCTCGATTTCGAGGGTTTAAGCTCTAGTCGGCGACAATTCCTCTGCTCACCGCTCCTGTGCTGCCGCTCACCTCCACCACTACCGTTTGCTGGTCCTCCGGCCGCTGCGCTCTAGGCCGGCCGCCGCCCTAGCTCGACGATTGCCCACCCTAGCTCTCTGCTCGCCGCCCACCTCGATGCCACCTGTAGCTGCACGCGAGACTGCTGTCGTCGCCTACTTCTGCATGCACCACCGTCGCTCCTGCTACCGCCGTCGCCTTCTACCACCTCTGCCTGCTACCGCCGTTGTTCCTGTTCCTGCTACTGCCGCCACTCCTGCTCCTGCTCCTTCTACCGCCGCCGGCCACCGCCACTCACTGCTGCTCTGCCTCCGCCTCTTCCTCCGTCGCCGTTTGCTGGTGCTTTGGTCACCACTGCTAGTCGCCGCACCTCTGCTTCTGCCTCCGCTGCCTCTTCTTCCGCCAGCCGCCACCCGTTCTCCGGTCACTGCTCTCTAGGTCGGTCGTGGCTCTTGGGGCTCTACTCCCTGCTCTCCATGTCACTGCTCCACTCCGACCATAGCTCTTGCGTGCCCAACGCCACCACAAAGGTACCCTGCTCCTGCTCTTCTTCCTCCTCTTTTTCCTACGCCCTCAAGCAGCAGGTACCCTGCTCCTACTCGAATAGTGTAGGAAATGCATAGATTGTGAATAAAAAATACTCTGATTCACATTAATATTACCAATAATGTAGGAAATGAATGCTAGATCCAATTATAGACATGTTGTATATGGTTTTGATCAAAACAATGTGTAAATTGTGAATAAAATGTTCTTAAAGCTCTATTATTCTTCTTGTTACAAAGGTATAGTTAGTACACGAATATTCAACGATATTCAAGAAAATCCTAGTTTGATGAGCATGTTGTTAATCATGTTAATTATGATTCTTATATTTATTCTAATGGTAGTATATAATTATGTGATCCCAACATCATAAATTGAATTAGAATGATTTCAATGAATTATAGGATTTTAAAGTTTATAATCATGTACATGTGGAAATAGGGTTATTAAACCAATAGTTATAACATAGTATGATCTGAATCTGATCTGGATGTTAATAATAATGTAGTATGTTAAATATGATGATTAGGGCTATATATATAATGTCTAGTAAAGATTCCTATACATTTTGTCATTAGGGTAATTTTTATACATGTTTGAGTAAATTAGGGTTCTAATCTACCCTTTTGTCCTATATTTGATGCTAATTGTGCATATATGTTGAGTTTCATCTTACTCTTACCTAAGAAATTTTTTTTAATATCTTATACGTCACTATATTTAAGGTTAGTCTGTCTACTAGAGTGTGGGGATTAACCATGTTGCATGTAGTTTATAACATTGCATTGTGAATTATTGCATGTTTGAAACTATTGATTTCTTGATTTATTATTTAATAATGCTCTATAGATTAGGATTAACCATGTTGCATGTAGTTTATACACATGTATTATATATAAGAATGACAACACATGTATTTGTTGGCATAGAAACCCATCCAAGATTTACTCATTAGGAGTAAATCTTGGATAGTCCCCGGTTTGGGACTATTCTTGAACACCTAATCTCACTTAGGATGTAAGTGCATAATGTGTATTGGGTTTTCAAGAAAATTTCGGCAGCATTCCCCATTTGTTCTCTAAGTACATATGTACTTAGAGAACAGTGGGGAAATGCTGCCGAAATTTTCTTGAAAACCCAATACACATTATACACTTACTAGTGAGATTAGGTGTTCAAGAATGGGATAGGTGGTACACATTTATTATATATAAGAATGATAGAACATGTATTTGTTGGCCTAGAAACCCATCCAAGATTTACTCATTAGGAGTAAATCTTGGATAGTCCCCGGTTTGGGATTGTTCTTGAACACCTAATCTCACTTAGGATGTAAGTGTATAATGTGTATTGGGTTTTCAAGAAAATTTCGGCATCATTTCCCTGTTTGTTCTCTAAGTACATATGTACATAGAGAATAGCGGGGAAATGCTGCCACAATTTTCTTGAAAACCCAATACACATTATACACTTACTAGTGATATTAGGTGTTCCTCAAGAATGGGATAGGTGGTACACATTTGTTGGCCTAAAGTTTTAACCATGCATAAACTCTAATTTGTTAACCCTAGACCCTAATCTTGTTGTAATATATAACTTGTTTTCTCTTTGATCATAGAATGGATAGATCATGGATGTCCGTTCGCAATCACTGCAACCCAGAGTTTATATCTGGTCTTGACCAGTTTATTAGATTTGTCAAGGAACATAGGAAACAACCTGGAGATAGGTTCTACTGTCCATGTAGGCATTGCGGTAACAACTTAAAAGTCAATATTGGTGATGAAATTAGAAGTCATGTCATGTGCAACGGGATTGTAAAAGGCTATACAGAATGGCACTGGCATGGAGAGATTTCAAACCTGAAACCAGTGGATGTCGATAGCAGTACTTGTGTGGAAGAAGAAATTGCCTTCGATGATGTAGATGTGAACGGATCAGTTCCAGTAGACATCGTTGATGCGATGCTGGATAGTTGTGGGGTAGAGCACACCAAAACGGATCCACCTTCCATGTTTAGAAACATTTTGCATGATGCTGAGATACCATTATACACGTTTTGTAAGTTTACGAAGCTTAGCGTTGTGTTGGGATTGTATAAACTGAAAGCTACCAATCGATGGAGCGAAAAAATCTTCACGTCATTGTTGTCTTTGTTGTAAGAAATTCTTCCTGAAGGAAAGAGCCGCCAATCTCAACATACCGGTTAAAGAAATTGTTGTGCCCAATGGGAATGGAGGCCAAGAAGATACACGCATGCAAGAATGATTGTGTATTATTTCAAAAGGACTATGTGGATTTGAAAGATTGTCCGAAATGTGGTGCGTCAAGGTATAAATTGACGACTTCGGGGGAGTCCAAAACTGGTTCTCCCGCCAAGGTGATGTGGTATCTACCTATAATACCACAGTTTCAACACTTGTTTGCCAATCCAATAGATGTGAAGAATTTGAGGTGGCATGCAGATGTTAAGAAAAATAATGATGGGATCCTACGACATGCGTCTGATTCACCACAGTGGAAGAAGATTGATTTATTGTACCCTGAATTCGGTGAAGAGGACAGGAATCTAAGACTTGGGCTTTGTATAGATGGGATGAATCCATACAAGACATTGAGTAGCCAACATAGCACTTGGCCAGTTATGCTTGTTATATACAATCTTCCTCCCTGGTTGTGTATGAAAAATAAGTATGTTATGTTGTCATCTTTGATATCGGGCCCTAAACAATCTGGAAATGATATCGACGTTTATCTTGAACCTATGATTGATGACTTGAAGAAGCTCTGGGGTGAAGGTGTGATAACCTATGATGCTTCACAAAGAGAGACATTTTGTTTGCACACTATGTTGTTTTGCACTATGAATGACTTTCCAGCATATGGGAATTTGTCTGGATATAGTGTCAAAGGATCTAAAGCGTGCCCTATATGTGAAGAGAACACTGATTCAATACGACTAAAACACAGCGGCAAGACTGTATATCTTGGTCATCGAAGGTTTCTTCCAAAATTTCATCTGTATTGTAGGTTGCGCAAAGCATTCAATGGACAGAATGAGGAACGTAGTGCACCTAAACCTATATCAGGGGAGGATGTTTATGAAAGAGTGAAAGACATCACCAATGAATTTGGTAAGAGATCACAATGTACGATGGCCACAAGGAGTGACAAGTCTTTATTCAAGAAGAAGTTGATATTTTTGGGATCTTCCTAATTGGAGTTCTTTGACAGTCAGGCATTGTATCGATGTCATGCACGTTGAGAAAAATGTATGTGATAGCATCATTGGTACTCTGTTGAATATACCAGGTAAGACTAAAGATGGGATAAAATCCAAAATGGACCTACGTGAAATGGGAATAAGGACAAAATTAACAGAAGTAGTTAGTAGCGATCGGAGAACATACTTACCTCCCACTTGTTACACGTTGTCTAGAAAGGAGAAGAAAGCATTTTGTGAATGCTTGGTAAATGTTAAGGTGCCACAGGGTTACTCATCCAACATCCGTACATTAGTATCAATGAAAGATCTAAAGTTGATAGGTCTTAAATCTCATGACTATCACACTCTAATGAAACAAATATTGCCTGTGGCAATTAGATATATATTGCCAAAGCATGTAAGGTTTGCAATCACCAGACTTTGTTTCTTTTTCAATAGTTTGTGCAGCAAAGTTACTGACCCTGATACTCTCGATAATTTGCAAAGAGAAGTGGTTGTTACCCTATGTCAGCTTGAGATGTATTTTCCTCTGTCGTTCTTTGATATCATGGTACATCTTATTGTCCACTTGAATAGGGAAGTGAAAATGTTGGGACCAGTTTTCTTGCATTGGATGTATCCATTTGAACGATACATGAGCATTTTTAAAGGTGATGTTCGAAACCGTTATCGGCCTGAAGGGAGTATTATTGAGGGTTATGTGGCGAGAGAGGTTGTGGATTTTTCCAATGACTTTCTGAGTGGTAATGACGCTCCCGTGAATGACAAGAATATTGAGGAGCATTTTGGCAAAGGAGTTTTGGGATCACGAGTGAAAGTAATCAGCCGTGAGCAGTTGGAGCAAGGTCACTTGTATATTTTACACAACATTGATGAAGTGAGTTTTTATATCGAGGAACATACCAATTTCATCAAGAGACAATATCCTCGATCCAATTCAATGTGGCTTGCTAGAGAGCATAACAAGACATTTATTAAGTGGTTTGAAGATAAAGTCTTACATCAACTATCTCAAACACCAGATAATGTTACTGAAACCATCAAATGCCTCGCCTTTAAACCAAAATTGAATGTTATGTCTTATGAAGGGTTTGACATAAATGGTTTCTCATATTACACAAAGTGTTAAGATGATAAGAGTGTCGTCCAAAACATCGGGGTCACCCTTCAAGCGTCTTCATTGTTTTTTGTAAGTGCAAAGGATAAAAGTCCACGTGAAGCTAAAATGTCATATTACAGTGTCATTGAAGACATATGGGAGTTTGACTATGTAGATTTCAGAATTCTGCTCTTTAAATGTAATTGGGTGGACAACAACAAAGGAGTTATAGTGGATGAATTGGGTTTCACGTTAGTGAACTTTGAAAAGATTGGCGAGAAGGGTGAAGCAATCATATTGGCATCACAGGCAAAACAAGTATTTTATATCGATGATCCTGCAAATGATAAATGGTCAGTTGTTCTTCATGGTAAAAGACAGTTCATTGAAGATCCTATAGATGAAGAAGAGTACCATGATAAGTATGATGACTCCAGTCCATTCTCAGTTGGGTTTCCAACACCACCAAACATTGAAGCTGGGGATCACAATGACTTGTATGTTCACGGGGATCATAATGAAGGATTGTTAATTGATAAAAGATCACAATATTAGAGGCATGGATGTTTATATTTTTATTATGTTTTATTTTTATGAATGTGAACTTTACAATGTGAATGTGGACTTTACAATGTGAATTACTTTACAATGTGAATGTGAACTTTACAATGTGAATGTGAACTTTACAATGTGAATTACTTTTCAATGTGAATGTGTACTTTACAATGTGAACTTTACAATTAGTGTTACTTTACAATGTGAAATTTATAATTTGAATGTGAACTTTCAGATGGCTGAGCATTCCCATGATGACTGTGCAGATGATCACCATGAGGGTGAGGATGTGATTGCGCCTGACAATGTTAGTTAATTTTAATTATGAATATATCCCTGAGGTTTCTATCTATATGTTCATTTATAATTATATAATGTAAGTGTGTTTTTTTATCAAATTTTAGGCTGGTGATGTACCCCCTAAAGTTGTTACAGCACTTGTGAGCAACAAAAGAAAATTGAGAAAGTGAGGGGCATCACAATGATGAACAAGTTAATACATCAAAGGGGCAATGGACCCAAATTGGTTGTGGATTTTGATCAGGCAGGAAATCCATATGGAGTGAACTGCAACTCATTTGTTTCATATCTTGGGGTTCTTACTCACAGCCATTGCAGTCCTATCCTGGAATCATGGCATAAAGTTCCTAAGGGGAAGAAAGACCACATATGGAAGGAACTATGCGTGAGTTAATTATTATTTGTAATTCTATTTGTGCATATTACTAATTTTTAGGATACTAGTTAATAGCAATTCTATTTAATTTGCAGAGCATATTTGATCTGGATGAAAAGCTGCATCGTAAATGTGTGATGCAACGTTGTGGGAGGGTCCTAAGGAACTATAGGACCAATCTCACCCGAGATTACATACGCTATGTTGAGAATAGGTTCTTGATAGATTCCAATTATAGACATTGATCAGTATTTCACTAACTCTACACTAATAATTTTTGTTTGTATTCTCTTTGGAAAATAAATATAGGAAGAAGGAAGCCACACATCAATGGAACTACTTGGACCCCAAAGACTGGGAGGAGTTTGTTACCCAAATAAAATTAGATGAATTCAAGGTATTAAGCGCCACTCCCAATTTAATTAATATACATTTTTATGTATTCACCTATTCAAGATTAACCTTTAGTGTTACTAACCAAATCAATGTGCTAACTAAATAGGCTATCAGTGATGCTCAACGAGCAAGGCGTGCACTGAATGTGCACGACCACACAATGGGTCCAAGAGAATATGCATGCGTTCACCAAAGACTACATGCTGAGTCTACTCAGCCGACTGCTACTCAGGAGACTGCAGAGTCCTCTACTGCTACCCCCGCACCTCTACCTCACCATGCTATGTGGATAGCTGGGAGGTAAAACAAGAGGGGAGAGATACTGAAGCCCGCAACCGTTGAGGTGGCTGTAAAAATGGTAAAAATCAACTCTTAGAGCAATCTATCAATATTGATTATTGTTATGTTTACATACAAATTTTTTTTTATGGTGATTAGCGGGAGCTGCACGAGAAGAGGAAGGAAGGAAAGTTCATCCCTCAGGGCATAAGGGATGAACTGACAGTTGCTCTGGGTAACCCAGAGCATCCTGGACGTGTAAGGGATGCAGACGCTGGTGTGGGCATCAAAGCGTTCTTTAGGCCATCCCAACGCAAACCTGTCCCAAAAGCGGGACTTTCACAGGCTGAGGTAACTTATTCTTATTTTAGAACATTATTGTGAAAGGGAATTCAATAATCAGAAACTAGCATTTCTTTTATCCATGTATAAGGTAGATTCCTTAATTAATAGGAGAGTCGAGGAAGTACTTGATAAAATACTCCATGAAGCAATGAACAAGTGGTAGGCGTCTCAGACTGCCACTCAGACAGTACTTGTGGCAGATCCTGTGGTGGACCTCTCTTCTCCTACTGCTCGTACTGCAGAGGTTGGGAGTAATCCTATAGACCCACAACCTAGCACATCCTCTGTAAGTATTTTTATGGCATATATAATAGCTAGTCTGTTCAAGATGATATGTTTGTGTATATACGCATATAACATTCTTTACGTAAATTTGAAGGGGTTGAAGCCATGCTGACTAAAAAGTGAAGGATATATCATTGCAGAGGCATCGGCTTACCCACCCCTTAAAGGGTGCATGTTTCATGGGAATCCAGTACCAGATGGCATGGTACGTGTGAGCTCGATACATATACTCGCTAGCTGGATGAATCTTGCACTGCCTCATGCACACTCAGATGCTGAAACACTTGGTGAGGCAGTAAGCGGAGTGATACTGTGGCCCAAAGCGGATGTCCTCTATACTGATATTGTATGATAAATTTTCATTACTTTAATTTGTTAGTGTGTATATATATATGAATCAATTGATATGAAATTATATATACAGGTCAAAAAGATGAGACCCACTATATCTCGACCTCCACCTCCTCGACTACCAAGTTGGCTTCCAGGGGACCTACACGCCTCGATAGGTCCTAATTGTAGGAGTGTACAAGTATGGATCGGCGAACATTATCCAAATTGCCCTATAAATGTTACTATTCTGGAGACTGTTGCAGGTAAATCATATGATAACAATCTATTTATACAAGTTTAGCATACGTATTAATGCATACGTAATAGAAGTTTTGGATACGTATTAATGCAAGTCAAACATTCAGAAACAACATATTTATACAAGATATTTTGGAGTTTTTTAGTTATGAATGGCGAACACATCTATGATAGAGTTGTGGATATGGTGAGATTAATGCATACGGAAATCTGGTTTATACATCCATATACCTTGTTTTATATACGGCAATCTAGTTTCTTATATATTAATGCATACGTAATACATGTTTTGCAGCCACTTACACAAGACATGTATAGATTTTGGGTTTTCCCATGTGGGATTTTTGGTTCCATCTTTGATTGGTCTTGTAGATACAGACCCGTCTTCAGTTACTTCATACTGATGTGATGCTTTCGAATATTTTGGTAAAAATAATAAGACGGTGATAATAGCTCCATTCAATGTCGGGTAAGTTTACTTTGCTTGTAATTTTGACTTAAGCAAATTACATTTTTATTGCGGATATTGAGTTATTAATTTTCTACTTTCTTACCTGTAGTGCTAAGCATTGGGAATTATTAGTTATTGTCCCCAAGACATTCACCGTCTATTATCTAGATCCTGTGGGGAGTGAGTTGGATGTATTATATGGACATGAAATTAAAAGGTCATTATTCTCGTGAGAAATATTTTATGTTTTTATATCTGTTAACATTTGTTACTGCATTACTATTTAATTATGCAATTTAATGTGTTACATTAACATATATAGGGCTTTATTAGAGTACAAAAAAGCTGGAGGAAAGGTCCCCAGGAAAAAAAATTTGACAATCATTTGGTAGAATGTGAAAGTAATTTCCTGACTCCAATGTATATATTATTTATGTGAATTGTGCTTATTTGTATTTTTGAATATTTTGTATGTTTCAATTTATAGTATGCTACACAAGACAATGGCTGGGCATGTGCCAACATGTCGTATTGGGAATCGATAACATACAACAGGTATTATACATAGTCTCATTAGATAATATGAAATATATGAATCTTATTATATATTATTATAATTATGTATATACATCATTCTCTTTGTAGGTCTTTAAAACTGAGGACTTCAACACTGGTGCAAAGCATTTCGATGTACATTCTCCCTATACGAAAGATGAATTAGATGTTGTAAGAGAAGATTGGGCAAAAGCCCTGCAAATTGTGAGAATTTTTCAATATGATTTTGCTGACAATGATGAATAAAGAATAACTTTGTTCTCATAATTAATTTTGTGTGAATGTGAATGAATTTTTATGAATTTTCATATGTGTGTGAAAATCATCAACACATGAATGTTTCTACATGTGTCTGATTGTGAAAAGAGATGAAATAAATGGAACTGCAGGTTGCTACTAGTTTCTACATGCGTGTGATGAAAAAATAATATGAATTAAATGTTCTTATACATGAGTGTGAATCACATATATATAATATTGTCCATCATGTTAATTTTGCAGGTTTGTGGCCTGTTGTTGGCTGATATCAATGGATGTCGTAAAACCTACAGTTCATAACTGAACTGCAGGTTTCTCATCCCGCAACCAGCCACAGTAGGTCTGCAGACTGACAGAAAAAAAAAACAAAAAATAGGCATCGGTTATTTGTATAAAACCGACGACATATGGTTACAGTGTCAGTTGCCATACTAGTAACCGACGTCGATTTCCCTAATGAGGCCAGACACCATGACTGTGCTGGCCAGCATGGCCGTGGCAGCGGACCAGACATAAAATAGACATTGGTTATTTGTATAAAACTGACGACATATGGTTACAGTGTCGGTTTCCCTACTAGTAACCGATGTCAATTTCCCTAATGAGACCGTGGCAGCGGGTGAGATGGTGTTGGTTATCACTAATATACCGACGCCGATAGTGCCCCAGATGGCGCCCTTTCTGTGGTGTGAAGGTATTTGGCGTCAGTTTCTAAGGTAATAACCGACACCTATACCCCCTGCTGGCGCATTTTCGGTGCATTTTCGGTGGCGCACGAAGGGTTGTTGCGTCGGTTTGAGAACCGACGTGTAACTGTTGGTCTTTCAGCGGCGCCCACATAGGTTTCTCTTAAAAACCGACACTAAAGGTCTTAAGTAACCGACACTAAAGGTCGGTTATGTACTAGTGTTTTGTTTGTTGGCATTTTAGGAATACATGAAAGTGGATGAACAGTTAAAGTGACATTTCAAGGATAAAGCTATATAAGGATTGGAGGATTTAGATAGATAGAACTCTACTTTGGGTAAAGTTCCAAAGTCCTATTTTGAAAGGTATATGAGAAATAATTTTTTATCTTATTTTTTAGCTTAGTTGTGGTAGAATTTATTAATTACTAGTTTATGCACGTGCTTTGCACATGTTCTATTTAATTTACATAAAACTAATGTAGGAGATTGTTATCTTTATTACCAACCATATGATTATTATCTCACTTTTAACATGTTCAATTATTTGAAAAGAATCCTTCCTGAAAACCATGACTAAAATTAACCAATAATTATAATTTTGTCATTTTCTAAAATATGTTTTATCACATGTTGCTTACTTCTTAATGAGAACCGATAAAAAAATACTTATTACAATAGACACATTTTATAACTTGTATATATATTTTTCAAAAGTATTTTATAATATTAATATAATGTTGAGGGTAAAACAATAAAACATCATTTTATTAATAAACTCTTATAATTCATTCAACTTATTCATGATAAAATTTCAAATAAGTATAAAATAATGTCATAAATGTATCTTCTCAATACTACATATGAAACATATTTTTTCAAACATGTTACTATAATTTATTAAGAATATCTATAATATTTATTAATATATTATTAAAAAGTACTTAATGCTTATTTTGTCATTGCTTGAGGAAAAATCTCAGAAAAATTTAAATATAACACGACTTTTTATATTTAAGTATAACCTCACATTATAATTTAAATGACCATCAAAACGAATTTGATATATATTTGATATATGAATGATAAGTTAGAACAGGTGTGGGATTTATCAATATTTATAAATTTTATAAATTAGTACAGAGTTTCATAAGCTAAATTATATGTGTACATAAAGTTGTATATTTTAGATCATATATATTAACATGAGCTATAATTAACATAAAATGACTTGCATAAATCTATGGATCATTTTGTTCTAGAATGAGAGGTAAAAAATAATTTGATTAAGAATAGATATATTTGTTAGTAAGATATTTCCTACTAATCATATGTTATCTTTTGGATAGATTTTATTTATTACTAATAAGCATAACGGAAATATAAATCATTACATAGTCAGAATGAAGGTTTCAGTGTTTTTGGATTCCACTAAGTGGTATGTGTATACATTTCATACTCCTTCTTGATTGTATTAGACTCTATACTTATTTTATATATTTCCGTGTACATAAATATTGTACTAAATAAGTTTTAGTAAATAGAGGTAATTTTGAGGGATGAAATCACATCAACAACATATACATGTTAGCCATCAAAATCACATATTTGATAACAAAAATGGAGGATATTCACAAATTCTATACATTCATGTAGTTGTGATTTTCTCTATGTATATGAGATTTTTATTTTCCATATGATCTTTGAGTTTTATATAAACACAAAAAATATTTATAGTATATGAAAAATATTAGCATGTAATCCAAGGACCTAATGTGTTGTCTAAAAAGCATTTGGTTTGGGGTGATTATAACATTTTATTTACATAAATACTTTATAAAAGAATTTTTGTCATCTAGATGTTATATAAATTGCATCACTCCTAAAAAACTAAAATAAATGAATCATAATTTTTTAAGAGAAAACAAGGTTATCTAGATCACTTATACAGGTGCATCCTAATTCGATTAAAAAATCATGCATATTGTAATGCATTGTATGGCATATGTTTCAGTATTTGGTCCATAACATTACAAATAAACATATTGTCATTAATGTAATCAACATATTTTTTGTGGAAGTATATGAAAAATCAGGATGAACACTATAAATATGTGGATACTTACAAAATATAATGTACAAGAAGTTCAAATCAATGGTTCGCTCATTTGTCAAACTTTTTATTATTCCATTAACACTTAATCCTCGCATAAAAGCAAAAACTGATCTGAGACATCATGATTAATACTCATTGTAAACTCCTGATTAGCATGTCTCGATCATCTTAGACATGCCCCATATATCCGTCACATTTCATATCATGACCTCCTAAATAGTCAATTACAATAAGAATTTTATCGATAAGAACATGCGTGAAAGTATTAAATGAACATGACAGCATAAGATATTCAATTTTCAAATGCATAAACGGCAAAGAAGAATTCATGTATTAGACACACAATGAGAAAAAACTATTCATGTAGGCTTTATTAATGATTTTACGGTGGATCTAGTATCTACCCATGTGGCTTGGCACAAAGTTGCTAATTCTCCAACTTTGACTTTGGAAGAAGGAATAATAATGTATGGTGTAAAGGAGTTATGTTATACTTTTTCAATGTAGTTTAAATTAGACTACAAGATAGAATTAAAAATATGCCAATATCCATTGTTTAACAAAATTAGTCATGTGCACACATATTTTATATTTCATCTTTTGTGACGATAAATAGTATGGAAGAACATAGGTAACATAAATGTAAAATCACATGCAAAGTATAAAAATCAAAATATGTACTTGCATTATGGAAGAACATAGGTAAAATAAATGTAAAATCACTAGCAAAGTATCAAAATCATAATATGCACTTGCATGATGTTTTCATTAGCTCGTCATTCCACCTAGTTGCTTCTACTCCTTAGGCAACAATTGGACATCATTCAAATTAATTTAATCACATACCAGTCCAGGAACGTGCTCATTCTAGAGGTCAAATTGAGGTATTACGCACTGTCCAACCTGGTGCAATTAGGAGAGAAACCATTGATATATGATCCATCTCTAGCGCAAGATTCCAGGAAGGTAAATGTCAGTTCATTCCTAAATGTTACTTCTCCTGTGGTATCGATGTTCTGATTCTTTGTTGGCTTATAAATCATATCCTTAAAGTGCACGACATCTAGTTCTCTATATAGGTCGCTTCATGCAAGGGAGAAGAGGTTGCAAGTTGTGTAGTTCATTGATACGCTGACAGATGTAATAGAGTGAATGTGGCTATTGTCTTTCCACTCCCATAGGAGATGTAACTCAAGGCCCAGTGCACCGAAGTTGGTAGTCGGCGAAGAATGAAGCATTAGGTTATTCTACATACTGGTAGGACTCCTTGATTTTTGACATTAGCAAGTCCTAGTAACGATGAATTTTCTATTGTGAATGCATCCAACACTATGGACCATATCTTCGTGTAAGACATAATTGTGTATGTCCATACCTAACGAAATGATGTCAAAGTTGATGAAAAACACTGACCATGGTACCGACACAAGAGGCAGCAATTGGGAAAGGATTGGTAGTGTCCACTATCAGATACACTTAACTTTTCATGTTATATCCTCTATAGTTGGTCACGGTTACCTAAAATCCTATTATTAACTCGATCTATGCTGCATGAAGTGTTCTCTTCCCATTATAATCATGTGACGCATGTTTTGAAATTCAATTCTACCATGAACAAAAATAAATTGAAAGAAATGTAGAAAATGCATGATGTCATAAATTTAAATATAGTTATGTTAAATGTGCCTGAACATCATTATATAATTTAACAATCAGATAGGATAAAGGCTAACATACATGGTTTTACCTGGCCATATTATTCTGAAAATCTAGAAGGAATATGTGTGTCATTGTTGCCCGTGTGATGAATTCAATAGTCACATACAGCAGGTGCAGGTTCTTTGTCGTCGGTGTTTATTTCTAGAGTACTCAACCCATCTGACTGAATTGGGAGAAAAGCACGTAAAAATAAAAACTAGTTGCCCGAGAGGATGGATACTTGGTTAAAATCTTGGCAGAATTGGTGGCCATCCGATGTAAGGTTATTAATGACGACAAGAATATTGCTGAAGGTCTTAGACGTGAGGTTCACATCCACTATTCACATCTGATTTATTATAAGTGGAACTTATCTATCTCGCTATGTTCAGGAGTCAACCAAATTTGAACCCATCAACAAAATGCTTCACAGATATCCGCCTTGATCAACACATAGCAGTTTACCACTGCAATGATCGATAGATGTTGGTCGCCAAGATTAGAAATTAATGTTTGTTGACGCCTGTAACGCTTCATTGATGCCTCTCCAGATCATGGTAGTGGACTTCGTTGATGGAACAACTACGTCCGGAAAAAGAAACCAGCAACAACAACTATACCGGCAGATGCAGATGCGAATGCGGAAGCGTGGTCTTCAAAAATTGGTAAAACAAAAACCCCATGATTTCACACATGTGATGGGATACTTGGAAAATAGAGTCATGTGTCATGTAGGTATTGGTTAGGACAGAAACGATAATTGGAGAATAGAGTCTGTGTCTTACGGGTAATGGGAAGGACGGAAATGAGTAGTGTCTTTTAGAATGATAGAATAGTAGATTTTTTATTATCTGCCAAGCTAGTTGATCCTATTTTGGGATAACAACACCAGTTTCTTAGCCTTCCTTAAATGGGAGTTACTGAGGGGTGGGGTCATTACAAGGGACCTCATATAGAGTTTTGCATTGAATGCTCAACCTTGGAATGAAGCCCAAGGGGTACTATTTATAGTTGGGGATGCCTCTTAGCCTTTGGGAACACTTAAGAACAAAAACTAGTCATTTTGTGACTTGCAACATATATATTTTTTATTTTTACAACTCCACAATGGCTAGAAACACTTTTCTACACTTTTCCGTATAGTGCTATCGGTTGAGTTTTTATGAAGGTAACTTGACCGGTCCCACTATGCGACAAGATCAATTTAAGCCATCACTCGAGTTTGTCCTGGGGTAACTCGACCGATCCACTTAAATTACTTTTGGTCTACAGAGGGATCGGTCAAGTTCTATGAAATGAAAGTTGACCGATCAAAAGTCATTTTCAAAATCCAACAAGGATCGGTCGAGTTTGCAACTCGACCAGAACTCGACCGATGAACAACTTGATGTGAATTTTAGAAAATGTCTTTTGAGTGCTATAATATTCAATTTAAGTGCTCCTGATTTTTTCTAAGCTTAATTACAAGTCATACAATCATTACAAGTGATCTACAACATGATTCTAATGGATTTACGCCATATTCCTTAAAAGTACACTTGTATTGATTTTGACTTGTCTTTCTCCAAGTTAGGACGTGCAAGTTAGGGCATTTGAAGTGTGTCTATACCTAATCTAGAATCACTCAAGTATAAGCATTAGACACAAATAAGTGGAATGGTTTAGTCAGCAAAATAAGGGTTTAGTCAATTTAGACCTTGAGTCAACATTGACCTAGAGTCAATAGGTTGGACCTTTCGTAGAAATCTACTCAACGTTTATGACTGGTACTCACCTTGCAAGGTATGTTTTCCTCTTGACCCTATGATGATATTAGCTTGCTTGTATGTATGCTCATATGAATGCTTGGCTACTTACTTACTTGGTTGAGCTATTATTCCTATGATTACTACATCCATGTTTGAGTATACTATGTTGACAAACCTTGAATATAATATATAGAAATCCATCATGCAACCTAATCTTGACATAATGGATAAATGAAACTAAAACATGCTTTGTATAAAATGATGTCGTTAAGTATTCTCACTTTGTTTCTTCTCCTTGAATATGATCATGTTTATAGCCAAGCAAGTTTGGTATTACTCTTAAACTGTTTACATGCCTTTTCATATCATACTTAATGCTCTACCATTAATATATTTTGTTTATCAAATTTGTAGTTTCCAAATGAAGATCCACTGCACTCAAGATCAAAAATGCAATACAAATGGGTATAGTTGAATATAGAAATGGGTACATATCTCTTATCTCGTATATTAGTGTCTTATTATATCTTGTTGTTATTACTTTTACATATATATTGTGTGAAATATTTGTGCCATTCTATAGACGGACGCCCAAGTCCACTCGCCTTTGGCCATGTAGCCATTAAGAGTGTGGATTAGGGTAACAAACAATTTAGTGGCAGTTGCATACTAATCCAAAGTTTAATTCTAAAATTAAGCATCCAATTAATATAGAAAATCATGTTGATGTATTAAGTAAGGTTAGGGGCTTACAAAAATCTTCTCTTTGGTGAAGGTGAAGTCAAATGCAGAAGATACAATACAAGAGTGGGTAAGACCATCAAGTAGAAGACTCCTTGAAAGAGTGGGTAAGTCCTTGGTAAAGGATGAAGACTTTCTATAAGAGTAGGTAAGTGATGCAGTACTATTTTAGGGCTTTGTCTTGTGTCTTCTTGTACTTTTCACATCTAATCTTGGTAAAATGCATGTTATTTCCCCTGATAAATGGTTTACTCTCAAATGCCATTATGGAGGTTCTTTCCATGATATTTAGGTACTTGGATTGTGCCTTGGGTGGAGAGGAGAGACGGGGCATATCTTGTTTATGTATGCCTAGAGAGACAATTGTATGATGATTGTAATGGCATAACTTATAAATGATTTGAATAATAATAAAGGCATGCTTCCAATTTATTCTATTTTATTCAATTAATAATGAAGTAACATAATAAATGTCTAGAGTATGATATACTCAATGGTGTATGTCTTCATGTATGTGACTCGAACAATGAGATCATACGGATGTTAAGAGTATACATTCTCATTATGTCCCTAGTCGGGTGTTATTGTGGAAGGTTGATAGACAACAATAACACATAAGATGAGTGTTTGTTGGTTGATGACAGAATCTCAACAGTCATGATATGATGTATAAAACCACACACACAAATACTTGTTAGAGAATAGTGTATCGAACAAGCCCACCACGAGAGTGACACATGGAGACCATTAACATGGTAGTCATTGTTATCTCTCATAGTGTTGGTGGTGATTGTAGTTCTTAGACCTGAAATCACTACACTCATCACATGTCATTTGGTGTGCTTTGACATCATCCACTGTGATCCTGAATAAGGGCTTCCATAAAGGTGATGATTGGGTGCACTATGACACATGGGGATGATTGTGAGTGATGTAGATGGGATTTTATCCCTCCCATGGGAGTATGATATCCTGGACACTTGATTAGTGAGATTAAGAAATGCGTGCACATGCACATGTGAGTCAATAAGTGATATTGAGCTTATGTATATCTCAGACAGTCTGCTATAGCAAGAAACTGAGATTGAATGTTGAAAAGATGACTTCTTCATGCCTCGAGTTGAATCTAGATATCAATGACAAAGGAACTACAGAAACATTGCAACACCAAACACAAATTGTAGGTTGAATTCATTCTCCAACTTTCTATTTACTTGGATAGCAATGATGTGTGAGTAGGCACCACTCTTTGCTTGTGATGTCATAAAGTGGTTATGGACATTCACTACCAATGTAATATGGGACATGTAGGGTCACACACATAGGATTTACCTAGAAGAGGAGTCTTGATCATGAATGATATTTGGATAGAGTGCTAAAGTGTTTAGGCATACAATTCAATCGACAAATCAACTAATTGGACCCCCAACTGATCGAATCATGTAATGAAATAACTTGTTGGAGTGTCAGGCTGATTGAGTATTGAATTGATTAAGTTCTGATTGAATTGGGGCTCCAACCGATCAGTTCTCTTAGTGAATCGATCAGTTGGTGGTAGTAAGATGACCGGTTCATGGTGCAATTTGATTGCATCAAGGATTAGTGTTGACATAATGTCGTGCATTAATTAGATTAGAATTGTCAATTCATATGTGACTGGGAAACATGACAAAATGACTGATTCACTGGGTGAACCGATCGACTTGCATGCCAACCGATCAGTTTGCTCAGTGAACCAACCATTTTTCCATTTGCATGTTGTGAAAACTCAAGATTTCAGTCCCTTCTACTCCCACACAGATTTGGAGCCCTGGCCCTAACCCCTCCTATAAATAGACGGGTACTGGGGGCTTCTCAGACACATCAATTTCCTCAAATAATTGCTTGTCTTCTCTAGTTGTGGTAACCGAGAGAACTCGAGCAAGTCCTACCCAATAAAGGGAGGGATAGCAAGGGAGAATAATTGTGGGAGAGCAAGTTGGTGACTAGTACACCAATGGGAGGGGCAACTCCTTCCTGTCCATTCTAGTAGGTCGAAAAGAGTTCTAGGCAGTCCGTGTGGACTTCCATAGAGACGAGGTGGCATTTTCCCATCTCTAGAAGAAAAATGTCAGCCAGCAGTCGGTGGTAGAGACTAGGAGTTGTTGTAGACGTCATATGAGTGTGTATCCATGGTGGAGATCAGGAGCTATTGTAGACGAGTCCTAGTGTAACTAGGAATGTTGCACGACTACAATGACGAGGAGATATCATTGGACTTTCTATAAGACTAGGTATATCCGCAAATCATATTTTCCATTTTATAGTTATTTTGACGCGATCCGCTGGTTTAGTGGGGAATATTTTGGTAAAAAAAAATTCCTCTACCAACCTGATGCCATATTTTCCTACAATAGTATTACAGACACATTAATCTACTATATATTGGGATTAATGATATGATGAAATTTATGGTTTTATCATTTATTTATTGCATGTGACGCAAATAATTTTATTCGATCAAATTTCACATATAAATCCCAAACTTATATATATATATATATATATATATATATATATATATATATATATATATATATTGTGTGTGTGTGTGTGTGTGTGTGTGTGTGCAATTTACATGTGTCTCCCTAAAAGTGAGTTTTGATGGTCGACGTGTAGCGTGGTTATTGCCAATAACCCTAATTATATGTGCATGGTTGTGTGTGGTTGGTTATTCCTATTTTATCTTGGTTAGCAAACTAAGCCTCTACCTTATCTTCCAATTGTACAAGTATTATTCTCTCCTACCTTAGCTCCCCTCAAATGTAGCTCGAGGTTTCTCTATAATTATGTAATAGTAGGATAGTTTACTTTCTTATTATGATGATGAAGAAGATGCTCAGACCAAGCCAACCGACCATCTCACATGGAAAGCTGATCGGCCAGTGAACTGAGGAGGACCAAGGAGGACGATCCAAATTGATAAGCTGATTGACCCAACTCATAACACTTTATTTGACGCACTTTTTACATACATTTTATACCTTCCCTGGCATATATTTTGTTAACTTTCCCCACTATTTTATGATATTATGTCAAGTACTTCACTTAGCATTTTCTCCTTGATTTTAGGCACATGCCTAGCTTAGGTCACGGTCATCATCTCAACCGCAACTCATCCATCCAGCATGGACCATCTCATCACGGTTGAGGTCTCCAAGTTCACCCTAATGCCTTATGCTCACGGTCAAGTTTCACTTAAGCTCTTCAGGACCGCGGCCAACTTGAAGACCGCGACCTCGACTTCTTCAAGGCAAGGCATGCCTCGACCGCGGTCCTACAGAAAGTCATAGAAACCAAGATGTGATCGAGAAGGTGTCCAACTAGAACGCGACCGAGGGGGTGCTAAACTGACCTCGACTACGACCCTCATCCAAGGAGGTGGCCAACCAGACCATGGCTGAAGCAGGGGTTCAACTAACCTCGACCAAGGAAAGGATAGCAATAAAGCCTCGACTGTGATCGAGCTTCATCCAAGGCCAGACCTCGACCGCGGTCAAGGGTTTAAGTCAATGGAGTGTGCCTATAAATAGGCCACCCACCCGTCATGTCAAATCATCGGATCATTGATCAGATATGATAGTACCATGAAGTGCTGCCATTTTCTAGACTCATCCCCATCCATCTAATCAGTCTTGGATATCTAAAGGCATGGCTGAGGAGAGAGAAGATTGAAGGCTTCATCTTCTTTGAGAGAAGAAGATCATCCTCGCCATTGACCTTCTGGATCTAGATCTGAAGAAGTACTGAGTTGTATCATGTTCTTCTCTCTCCATCTAGATCTATCACTTCCATCTCACTGCACTTCCCTCATCACTTCATGAAACTTAATGTATGTATCTTCTTGTAACGTCGTTATGCTTCCCGTGAACATGTGTGGCTAAACATCTTAACTTGGGTTGGGAGTAGCCACTAAGGCTCTTCCAACATGTATATTGTCTCTTTGTTTTGAATATATATATATATATATATATATATATATATATATATATATATATATATATATATATATATATATATATATATATATACACTCTTGTCAAGATTATCTCCATGCACCGGTTTTAATGCTTCACTTGTACGCTTAGCTACCATCTTGTGATGTTTGATTGTTGATATCTTGAGAGAGTAATATCACTTTTATCTTGTGTTATGGAGTAGTATGAATGCATGAGAATGTTGGAATGCTAAAGCTTGAGATCATACATTCTGTTATGTGGTTTTTGTGTAGTCATCTCGAGAGAGAGGTTACCCCTAGACTTAGATCTATCCTTATCTCGAGAGAGAAGGGAATAGACACCATGTATGATTTCTTGTAATCTTGATAGGAGTATATGAGAGGGAGAGATGATGTTGCATGTCGGTGAGAAGTCTTAGTAGGTGAAACCCAATCCAAGTTTCCCTCCATATCTTCGTTTACATCTTCTTTTATTACATTTTGTTCTTCTTATATTTGTTTTATTTGCTTTACTTTGGTTTGAGTACCATCGTTCCTTTGGGAACACTAGTTAGACTACCCTTTTGTTTGGAGTATATGAGTGTGAGACCTTGTATACTTAACACCTGCTAACCTTGTCCATGTGGTTCGACCTTGATTACTACATCAGACCCCGTATAATAGTTGCAGGGGCTTAAGTGTTGGGTTACTTTCTAAAAAGTCTGACTACTCTAGATCCGCTCCTTTTTAGACGTGTAATTTAGGTCGGTCAACTTTTTGGTGCCATTGTTGGGGACAAGGCAAGATGGCACTGTTAAGAACTTGAGTCCACTCACTACACTCACGTGCATCAAGCTTAGTAATAAGCTTGACCACACCGTTACTTTAAGTATGTTGTCCTGTATTTGTGTAGAATAGTTCATTTTAACACGTCCAGTTTACTAACTCGACTGTGCGGTCTATTCAAGCACTAAGGAAGGAAGCATACTCATTCAACTTAGCTCCTCAACCTTGACTTAACATGCCACCTCGCGTGGACATTACTCTCACTTGGGATGAGTGGAATGCGAGAATGCAATACAACCCGCACCACTAGGGTCGGACAAAGATAGAGATGGTTGTTACAATGACGGTCATCAGCGTGAAGAATGTAGGGATGAAGATCGTTGTGATGACGATCGTCGTAATGAAGATCATCACGAAGAAGATTAGTGTGATGAAGAACGATGCTACAGATGTCAAAGAAGGCACCACCACAACCATCGTGACAATGAGCGGGAGCATGATGATCGGGATAGCGACAGTGAGGACAATGAAGAGGGGAAGACTCTTAGAGAACTGGCAGCAACAAAGGCCAATGAGTCTAGATGCCCGATCATCATACCACACTTCAATGCAGCAAATTTTGAGTCAAAACTAGTTGTCATCTCGATGATCAAGAATAAACCTTTTCGCGGGAATTTGAGGAGTGAAAACCCATACCATCATCTCGATGCATTTAAAAATATCTGTGATACCATCAAGATGAGGGGAGTCCCACAAGAGATGATATACTATAAAGGCTTCAACTTCTCTTTGGAAGATAAGGCTCTATCCTAATACCTTAATCTCCCTCACCAATCTATACATGGGTGGAGACCCCTGGCAGATGCTTTCATTACAAAGTTTTATCCTACAGAGAGAACCATCTACAACATGCAGAAGATCACTTCTTTTGCATAGAAGTTGGGAGACAACTTGCATGAAGCATGTGAACATTTCTAGGAATACCTGATGGATTGTCCACACCACAATTATCGTAAGGGGTTCCTTGTGACCACATTTTATATAATGGGATAACTCCTACGGAAAGGACTTCGTTAAATGCAGTCAATGGCAGTGATTTCCTTGGGAAGAAGCCAAGCGGAACCATGAAGATAATAGAAAACATGGTTGCGCTACAAGCAGGCATAGACTACGATAGGAACGACAGAGGGTCAACAAGGAAAGTAGGGTCTGAAGGGCCATCTATTGAAGCCAAGAATTTAGAAACCATAATAAAACAGATCTAGAAAATAGCAATTGATGTGAAGCAACTAAAAGATACTGGATCTAAGGGGAAGAAACATACCGAGAAGGTCATGAAGTGTGTCACCTGTGGATAAGGAGGACATGGGGTCGATAATTGTATCTACACCAGGCCCGAGGAAAGTGATGAAAGCAAAAACAAAGAAGAAACATAGAATGTCTCCTATGCCAACTTCAAGAGGCCAGACCACCCCAATTTCAGTTACAGAAACAAAGATGCAGCCAAGAATTCACACCAACTGAACAACCCACAAAAACCACCCCCAGGGTTTGAAAAGAGAAGCATACAAACCCAATATACATGAACAACAAAATATCATACAAATAAGAACAACTATCAGGGTCAAGGTAAGAATTTGAACCATCAAGGCGCAGGACCAAGTCAAGGGCAGAACCAAAACCAAGGGTCAGGTTAGGGAATAGATAACAAATAGTCGGATCTAGTTGCCCAACTATTTGATTTCGCTAAAAGGCAAGATATGGTGAACGATCAATTAGCTCAAAGCATTCTTGCTAACTTTAGAGTTTTGACCACTATGTAAGTTCCGATGGCTGACATGCAAACCCATCAATGTCAAATCAACCAACAGCTGGCACAATTGGCAGAGCTGGTAAAGAATCCTTCTGGGAAAATTCCATCAAACATCGAGGTTGCAAAGATGGCTACCCTCCAATCTAGGAGGATGCTAAGTAACTCAGGAACTGGAGGGAACAATAAGGAAAGAAGAGATGATGAACAACCACCTGAGAAAGAGGTCATACTTGAAAAATCCATTGATGAAAATTAGAAGAAAGCAAGGAGAAAGATGAAGAAGTTAGGAAACATGATGTTGTCGAGGATATTTTTTGAAAGAAGAGTCCATATGCACCTAGAGTCCCATTCCCATATAAGTTCATTAAAGCACACATGAAGAGAAGATACGAGAAGTTCATGGAAGTGGTAAAGAAATTGTATCTGGACATTTCATTCCTAGATGCTATAGAGGAGATGCCAACCTATGCCAAGTTCTTCAAGGATCTCATCACCAAAAGTAGGAGAGGGGACCATATCTAGACAGTACAGTTAGCTAACATGTCTAGTGCTTTCGTCCAGGCATAACTTCCAACAAAGAAAAAGGACCCCAAAACATTCAATATACCATTCGGTGTTGGAGACAATGTAGAGAGAAAGGGTTTGGCAGATTTAGGAGCAAGCATCAGTCTTATGCCTTTGAGTCGAGCCCAAAGACTTTGGCTGACAAATATGGTTAAAATATACATGAGGATTGAATTGGCTGATTACATTTTCAAACAACCTGTGGGGATAATCAAAGACGTACCCATTCGTGTCAGAAGATTCTTTATCCCCTTTGACATCTTGGTGATTGACACCGTTGAAGACCCAAATTGCCTGATGATATTTGGGAGACCATTCTTGGCAACTGGAATAGCATTGATAGATGTCATGGAGGGGATTATTACCCTATGTGTGGGCAATGACCACGTAGACTTCCGAGTTCAAGATGTCATGAAGGGACCATCTCTTTTCTAGTCGGTCTACTTTATGGATAGATACAACCAGTATTATGAGGAAGTGCAAGAAGAAAAGGAAATAGTGGACCCACTAATGCGGGCCTTAAACAACCCTAATCTAACTATGGAAGACCTTGAAGTGGCTGAAATCCTAGACTATCTGAATCAGGACGAATGAGACCTCAGTATTAAAGAATATATTATTGAAACAGTTAAGTATGCTTCACTCGAATAGTCTCCCGAAGAGCAAGAGGCACCTAAGCCGAAGCCTAAATTGAAACCACTTCCAGAAGGGATAAAGTATGAGTTTCTAGACCATGAGGAGAGAAACCATGTTATTGTGAATGCAAGCCTGACAGAAGAACAATTGGAAAGATTGCTAAACGAGCTGAAACAACATAGAAAGGCGATAGGATATTTTGTAGAGGACATAAAAGGGCTTAACCCAGCTCTCTGCATGCACATGATACATTTGGAAGAGTCAGACAAGGCACTGGTTCATCCCCAGTGAAAGCTAAACCAAATGTTGAAAGAAGTTGTAAAGAAGGAAATCTTGAAACTACGAGACGCCAGAATTATCTACCCGATTAGTGATAATAATTGGGTGAGTCCTATTCACGTCATGCCTAAGAAAGGAGGGGTGACAGTAGTGAAGGGAGAGAATGGTGATGAAGTCGCTACTAAAACGGTTACAGGATGGCGAATGTGAATAGATTATAGGAAATTGAATGCAGCCACAAGGAAGGATCATTTCCCCTTACCATTCATTGATCAAGTTCTAGAAAGGTTGGCTCATCATGATTATTTTTGCTTTTTGGATGGCTATTCCGGTTTATACCAGGTCCCAATTCACCCGGATGACTAGGAAAAAATGACATTCACGTGCATCTATGGCATGTATGCGTTTAGGAGAATGCCATTCGGATTATGCAACGCACCCGCGACGTTCCAGCGTTGCATGATCTCAATGTTCTCTGATTTCCTAGAAGATATAGTTGAAGTCTTTATGGACGATTTCTCTGTTTATGGTATGGATTTCGATGCATGACTGAGAAATTTGTCCCTGGTCCTGAAAAGATGTGAAGAGAAACATCTAGTTCTGAATTTGGAAAAGGGCCACTTCATGGTATGGAATGGCATAGTCCTGGGACACAATTTCTAAAAAGGGGATCAAAGTGGACGTGAGTAAAATAGAAGCCATATTAAAATTGCCACCACCAAAGTCTATAACGGGAGTGAGAATTTTCTTGGTCACGCCAGATACTACAGGAAGTTAATAAAAGACTTCTCAAAGATTTTGAAGCCCTTGTCCAATCTTTTACTCAAAGACACAGAATTCGATTTCAACAACAAATGTTTAGAGGCTTTCAATACCTTGAAGAAAGCATTAACAACTGTGTCAGTCCTACAAGCCCCAGATTGGGAGTTGTCATTCGAGATAATTTGTGATGCTAGTGATTATGCAATAGGAATTGTCCTAGGTTAAAAGAAAGACAAGAAGCACCATGTAATCTTCTATGCCAGCACATTAGATGAGGCACAGGTAAACTATACCACAACCGAGAAGGAGATGTTAGCAATAGTTTTTACTTTTGACAAGTTCAAGTCATACCTAATAGGATCAAAGGTGAAGATATGTACATACCATGGAGCAATTAAATACCTGATGCAGAAAAAGGATACCAAACCACAGCTTTTGCAGTGTGCTCTACTGTTGCATGAATTTGATCATGAAATCATTGATAAGAAGGGGAAAGAAAATGTGGTCACAGACCACTTGTCTAGAATAGTTTTTGATGAAGAGAAACAGTTATTCGTGAATGATAATTGTGTTGATGAAGTTCTACTGATGGCTCAGTCTGATGAGCAGAGATTGCCTTGGTTCACCGATATCTGTAATTATTTAGAATGTGGCTAATTGCCACCAGAGATTACATACAATCATAAGAAGAAACTATTTTCCGACATCAAGAACTATTACTAGGATGACCCATTATGTTCAAGAGGTGTTTTGACAATCTATACCATAGGTGCATACCAGAGGTTGAGGTTCCCTTTGATTCTGAAAGAGTGTCACTCTTCACCCTATGGTGGGCACCACAGTGGAGAAAGAACTGCAACGAAAGTATTACAATCTGGGTTTTATTGGCCCACAATCTTCAAAGATGAAACATCTTTTGTTAAGGCATGTAAGGAATTCCAGCTCACTGGGAATATAAGCTAGAGGAATGAGATGCCTATGGCAGATTGGATAGAAGTTGAAATCTTTGATGTTTTGGTAATTGGCTATATGGGGCCTTTCCCCTCGTCAAGGGGAAACCATTACATTCTTGTTGTTGTTGATTATGTTTCAAAGTGGGTTGAGGCGGTGGCCACCCAGACATGTGACTCCAAGGCAGTAATTAAGTTGTTTGAAAATACTATCTTCCCACGCTTTGGGGTGCCTCGCACAGTCATAAGAGATGGGGAATCACACTTTAGAGAAAGACAGTTTGAAACGCTGCTAAGGAAGTATGGAGTGAAGCATAAAGTCGCAACACCATACCACCTACAAACGTTTGGACAAGTAGAGGTGTCCAACAGACAAATCAAGAAAATTTTGGAGAAGACAGTGAGCCAGATGAGAAAGGATTGGTCAATGAAGCTAGACAATGCTCTATGGGCTTATCGTACTGCGTACAAGACACCTATAAGGACAACTCCCTATAGGCTTATTTACAGAAAGTCCTATCATTTACCACTTGAGCTTGAGCACAAGGCCCTATGGGCCATCAAATTCCTAAATATGGACCTTGACAATGTGAGCCAGAAACGATTTCTATAGATTCAGGAGCTTGAGGAACTGAGACTGCATGCCTATGAGAATGCAAAAAATTATAAACAAAGGACCTAAGTCTAGCATGATGCCCACTTGAAAAATAAGGATGTTCATGAAGGGAATAAGGTCCTCCTATTTAACTCGAGAATCGGACTGTTTCTAGGAAAGATAAGAATGAGGTGGTCAGGTCCTTTCTCCATACTGAAGATATACCCATCTGGAATGATGGAAATTTTAGGGGGTAATACGGGCATTTTTAAGGTTAATGGACATAGGATAAAAAGATTCTATGGAGATGAAGCCTTTGTAAGAAGGTTAGAAATTAGTTTGGGGGAACCCATCCAGCTAGGAAATGAAAAGATAATGAGGAGACACCACAGTCAGCTGAGGAAGTTAAGAAGTGAATGATTAGGAAGTCGAGCTAGAGACTCTAAACGAGCGCTTCTTGGGAGGCAACCCAAGTTTTTTTTATTTCTGGAGTTTATGTTCTTCCTTTGTTTTGAACTCTTATTTTTTTTCCTGCTCTTTAGTTTGTTAATTTCCCCCTTCTCTAGTAAGATTGTATATATATCTTATGTTCTCTTTGAAAAAAGTGGTTTAATTAGAGGATCAAGTTCATGTTTTGGTTTAAGTTTTGAGTTGGTTTGAGTGGTCCGCGGGTCACGGACATGACCGCGGTCGAGGAGTCAACCTTGCTCAAATGTAGGAAAATGCACTGCGACCATGGAGTTTTTCTTCCATAGACCAACTAAACTGCGACTGTGGTGTTTGTCCTTAGATGAACCAGACCACGACTGTGGTATACAAACTACAGAGAGTGTCATGAGTCACGGTGTCCCTCCTGTATATCCTAAAACCCTTGGTACACTGTTCCTTCGCCTAAAATCTTAGTTTTCCTCAAACTGAAGAATGAATCGTCAGTACTCTCGCCAATGACCCAACACTAATCAAGCACTCTACAGCCACAGTAGAAGCATGACTCGCCGCCGCTCTAATCCTTCACCGCACATTTCACCGATTTTTTTCACCACCAAGGTAATCTTCTAACACCTTCATTTTAGTTTCTTCGATTCTCCATCCACCATCGTGACCATCATCGGACCTAACTCACTCTTTTACCCATTGTTTTCACACACCTTTACCCCTTCTGCTGGTCTGAGCTTCTCTGCATCATCAATGACTCCGTCGATCATCTTTTTCCCTTTGCTCTCGCGCCGATTGTTTTTTTGGTGCTTGTACCCGCCCTAGGTTGATGTTTTCAAAAGAGTTTCCATCTCAAAATATCGGTGTTTCGGATATAGCTTCATCAACCTGCCGATCAAGATCTCAACCCTCCGTCCAACCCACAATTCCATTGGAACATGTCAATTCCCATCTTTGTGGTTGCAGTGCAAGAACCTTGACCGCGGGTCGCGGCACCATTTTTTCGCCTGTGGGTCGCGGTGCTCACGAACAACTAAAAATCGAGTAATTTTTACCGTAGTCGCGGAGGAGACCGCGGGCCGCGTTATCCCTTGGTCATTTCCTTTGACCGCTGTCGCTTCACTTTCATGAACATGGACCGTGGTCACGGTGTTCTTCACTTCGTAAATAATGACCACGGGTCGCGGTCTTAGGGAAATGGCTAAAAATATATAACATACATATACATATGAGAAAAATTAAATAGAATTACTGATGGTTTAAAAGATATATTAATTATAAAATCAATTTAAAAAAATTCAGGATGTCTGCTTCAACTAACGACTCACTGGCAAAGAGGGCAACCTCATTGAAAGAGATAGAGATGATTGCGGAGAAGCTAGCAAAGGCCTTGGAGACCAACACAAGCCTGCCACCAGCCAGGAGGCTTCAACTACAGCTACTGATGGAACAATATCAGAGCATTCTGGGGCACCAGACACCAGAAGGATCAGAGTCTGCACATAGTGTGGCACAAACAGGAACCTCATAATACCAACCCACGAAGTCTAAGCTAAGGAGTCTGGTAAAGATAAATGTTGAGCCCAAGTCAACATGAAGCTTATAAGAGGTGAAGGTGATAGATGCTAAAAAGACAAAAGGATAAGAGGCAGAGACAGCCAACAAGGAGGGAGAAGATACTGAAGAGGTACCCCTAGAGTAGAGTGGGCCGACCTTTGTCCCAAGAGACGCTATGAACCAGTCGCAATACGAATGGATGTCACAGGTTAAGATCTTCAGGTCCACGAGGTACCTGATGTAGATGACTTCAAAAAGATGGGAGTCTACGATAGGGTCATCAAGTCCTTAGAGGGTGTAAATATGTGCACCCTATGCTCCTCTGAAGCCCCGTCCTTGAAGCAGTTGATGGTCGAATTCATGTCTTCCCTCGAGAAGCTCTTGGTACGTGAAGAAGAATGTAAAAAGGGGGGCGGAGACTACAACATGAAAGTGAGACTAGGGGGGAAGTCTCACACAATCACAGAAGTGATGATGAATACTATCTTCACGAAGACAATTGCACAAGCCCAAGCCTGCTCTGCTGCCCTGGGAGAGAAGGAGACCGTCAGATATGATAGCCACAAGATGTAGGAAGACCTCACAAGATAAGATGAACATCACTCCAAGAACTCAAAGGCTACATTGATCACTTCATACTTTATTAGAGTGCTATAAAAGATAATGACTAACACGATATATACGAGGTCAGAGACAGGGGGAGTAACAAAGGGAGATTTGTTCATGATTTGGTCGATGCTAAAAAGGAATCTTGTAACCATAGGTAAAATACTAATCGAAAGGCTATCAGCTGCCGTGGGAGGAGAGTCCAAGCAGAACCAGAAGTTCTGCATGGAAGGCCAGATAACAAAGATATCCTACCATTTTATGGGTGCAGAAGCGTTGAAGAGATATAAGACAATAGAGAGACATACAAAGATTGACATCAAGTCCCTCCTCAACGTGGGAATCCTAGCTCAAAAAGGAGATAAGTTGTA
Organism: Alisma plantago-aquatica; assembly: GCA_963693085.1. Lineage (NCBI taxonomy): Eukaryota > Viridiplantae > Streptophyta > Magnoliopsida > Alismatales > Alismataceae > Alisma > Alisma plantago-aquatica. The sequence goes on from OY856409.1 coordinate 1,037,180,840, forward strand.
CTATAAGCAGAGCAACTCAAAGAAACTCCTTCCCCTCCCAGATATGGCATATTACGATGCCCACAAGCTACGGCCCACCCAAGAAGACATCGACAAGATGTACTCAGGGGCCATCAACAATATCGCGGATAAGACTCGGCAACTAATGAAGAAGTCAATAAAGACAAATCTACAGAAATAGAGAAGAAGAAGCCAGAAGACAAGAAAAAGTTGGCAGTAAGGAAGAAGAAGGAAGTGGTAGAAAAGCCTACAAATCTGAAGGCATCCTCACCTCCCATAGTCACTGAAACAATAGTGATCGATGAATGCTAACCGCACAAAGAAACAATAGAGCATGATGTCCAGGTGAACCCGGACGACACGCTAAGAAAAAGTCCACACCTTAAGGTGGTAACCGCCGAACAACAAGTGATAGGTCAACAAGAACCACACCCACAAGGAAAGGACTCCAAAGTTGTACCCGAGATGGCGATTCCAGAAGTAATCCTTCCGACGCCGGGATAGCCAGAACATAGAGTGCCCAGCCCGATAATGCCAACTCCACCACGAAAGGAACCACAAGCATCCACAACACATGTGGACCCACAACCACACTAAATTCCAACCTTTGGAGACATACTGGGTAATAAGTTTGATGTACTATAGCAACACATGCATCAAACATCTGAATTTAATTTAAGCATAACCTCCACCCTATGTACACTAACCACGCAGGTACAAACACTGAACGAGAGGACCGAGGCACTGCCCTAGTTCATGCAAGGGGTGCTAAACCCCAGAACGTGATGATGGGAGCGATGAAGGCCCTCACAGAGGAAATGGAGGCCCTCGGGAGAGAAAGGGATGCTATGTGGGCTGATAGAGACCACTTAACAAGTGGATACGAGGCGGCAATGCACGACCTCGACCTAGAGCACCAATATTTATAAGAAGACTTCCAGAAGCTGGAAGCCGAACGCAAAGAGTTCAACAGCCAACAACATAAGAAGAAGAAGAAGAGCAAGTGTGTAGCAGGGCCATCGACATCACAAGCTTCATCGAGTCATCTGAAACCTGACGATGACAACAACATAGGATGGATAGGTGTAGGTTCAACGTGAAAGGAAGAAGGCACCAATGTGAAAACCACCTCAGCAGTTGAACCTAAGGCAAAAGAAGCACCACCACCGTCAGAATTTCCCAAAGATAATGAAATAAAGAATAAGACTATTACATTGTCGAGGGAGCTAGATTTGAATAACATTCCTAAAGAGGATAAGGAAAAATCTAAAAAGAGGAAAGGGGAACCAGCAGAAGCCAAATCTACCCCGACCACAGGAAATGACACATCAGAAAAACCAACACAAGCAGTGGTTGTCAGAGCAGAGAGCGCAAGGACAGAAGATCTGACGTCCAGATAGCTCAGAGATATAGATATGTTGTTGGATGACCTGACATCTGGGATGGAAATGTGTAGTGGATTCCTATAGTCCCCAATTCACAACGAGCGGAACGACTGCTTCTATGATGAGAAAATGGAAGCAACACTAGAGGAACTGGCTGCTGCCAAGCTGGGTCACCCATCTGAGGAAAGCAATGTCAAGGATGGCACAGCTGCAGAAGCTTCCTCAGAGGTGGCAGTAATGATGACTGTACTGATGCAACAAGCGAAGATGGCCTCCATACATCCAAAAAAACAACCATCCCTATAACATAGGATGGAACCTCAGACGACGAGTAAGCTTTCTTCATGAATGAGCCTACCAGAGAGAGGAGCACACCAGTTAAAGACGCATCATTAGGTGTAGCTCCCCCTCTGCCTTGTAAGATGACAAGAATGGACATGACTGCACTATCAAGAATCACATGTAGAGATGTCCACATCTTAGCGGATATCCTAGATGACAATCTACCTGGAGCAGATATCATATATCACAAGAAGGGTAGAAGTCTAACTAGAGAGAACTTCCGAGGGATCTTCTTAAGAAGGGCACGAGTAAACAAGAAAATATTTAAGGTGTTGTGTGCCACCCTCCTCAAAGAGTTCCTACACTCAGACAAGGTGCAGCTAGTATTCAATGGCACCACACATCTAGCAAGCCTCTTATACAACGAGGACTACAAGGCTTCTTATATGACTCAACTGAAAGAAGTAGTGCGTAGAAAGGGGACAAAGTTCATAGTCCTGCCTATAAGGAATGTGAAGAACTGGGCTCTGATCGTTGTTGATCTATACGAGCGGAAGACAAAAGTGCTCAACGGTTGTGCGGCCGAACTAGACAGCACTGCCCTAATTTATAAAAGGAAAGAATCCAGATATGTCCTAAAGATAATGCTACATCTGGAAAGAGTGATACAATCAGTAGACGACAGATTCAATGGCATCTGGAAACAATTTTCTACCTGTAAGAAAGTCCCACAAGAAGAAGCTAGCTCAAGGGATTGTGCCTTCATCGTACTAAGATTGATGAAAGCCATCAACAAGGGCATCCCACTGGAGGACTTATGCATGGAAGATCTACACAGTGTTTGCACAATGGAGGTCATCTACAATTGCCGCTTCTTTAGTGACCCAACGATGCCTTTAGGCGCAATACCATGAAGGCTTCATAAGGAGATCCCTCTACCTGAAAAGGTGACTTGGAGGGAATAGCTGAGAACCATGTGGATCAAACCATCAGAACCAGCCAGGGCTGAAGCATGGAAAGAAGGCTTGAATGTAGATACGGGAGCAGTTGCAGCAAGCATACCAAAGAAAGAACGTGAACAACCTCTAGTGACAGAAGACAAAGTAGAATAGCCTTCAGCAGAATAGCTAGAAGAAGGAGAAGTAGAAGAAGATGATCCCTTAGAAGAAAGATCGGATGGACTGACAAGGGAGATAATACCCACTTTTAAGGACTTTTTTAAGGAAGGATGGAGGGTCCTATGATTGGGACCCCCCATCATAAAATTAATTAAGCTAAATCAGCCGTAGCAATGTTTACAAAATAAGAAGGAAAAGATTGTGAAAAAGAAAAACTACCTACTTGTCCCCTTCGTGCCATAGTGGCCACTTCATGGGAAAGCTTGTTACAAACATGACTTACGTAAGAAATACTACAGAAAGAAAACTGGCTTTTTAAAACCATGATGTCCTTAGCAAGGACACCCACATAATCTCTTCTCATCGTGCGATCACTACAGGCTTGGACAACTTCAAGCACATCTGATTCCATTTCCACATGCCCTACACCATAGCTGCTCACCCATTGGAGTGCTGCTCTCAAAGCAAAAGCTTATATTGTTGCTATTCCCATACCCTTACTGACCTTCTCGCCCACCACACCCATCAAGCCACCCTCACTATCTCGCATCACCATTCCAATGGTTGCCGCCCCATCTTCTCCCCATGAAGCATCCACATTAATTTTTACCCTTCCCTAAGCTGCCTTGATCCATTTTGGTGCTACGGCCCTTACCTGTTGTGCACTGCTAGTCCTCCTCGTGTGCTGCTCACTCCTTGCAAACTGGATCATTGCCAAGGCTGACCAAAATAAGAAGTTGCATTGTACCTCGCCATCTTGAAAGACCCTTTTGTTCCTCCCTCTCCAGATAACCCACATGGCTGCCACGAGCACCTCTTTGTCTTCTCTTTCCAGTGCTGCCCCTATTGTGACATTTATATTTTCATCTTTGTAATCATCCACCCATTGTTGAGTCCCCCTTTCCATGAGATCCCATACCTCAGTTGCATTTGGACAGTGGAAAAGCATGTGTGATATAGACTCCTTTTCCGACATACAGAGTTGACATGTCCCATTGTCAGTGCAGTGTCGGTCAAACAGCCTTCCTTTTTTTGCTAAGCCTCCAGTGCATACCCTCCACAGGAAATGTGCAGCCTTGGGTATCCATCCCCCTTACCATATACGTTGCCATATATTTTCTCCTTGTTGTGCTGCATGTCTTCGTGCTTCCACCTTGCCAAGCATACCAAGCCAGTACGCGGAACGGACTGTGAAGTGCCCTTTGTTTGCCGGCCACCAGTACCATGCATCACTTTGTTCCCCTATGCTAAGGGGGATAGCACATATTTTCTCTACATATCTCATCGGAAAGCACTCCTCCAACCAAATAGTGGCCCACTTATTTTCCCCCGGTGTAATTAGATCTTGTACTTTCCCGTAGGGTGTGTCATCCCAAGGCTTGAAGCGTGCAAGTGTATCTGTCTCCCCCAGCAACCAAACATCCTCCCAAATGTTCACATCTTTCCCATTGCCTATTCTCCATTCGGTCCCTTCTTTTAGCAAAGACTTTGCCCCCCATAGACTCCTCCATGTGTAACTGGGATTGTAGCCTCTTGTAGCTTCCCAAATAGAAGTTCTCAGAAAATATCTGGCCTTCAAGATTTTATGTACAAGAGAATTCGGATTGACCCCTAACCTCCATAGCTGCTTGGAAAAGAGGGCTTGGTTGAAGATATGGAAGTTCCTAAAACCAAGGCCTCCCAACCTTTTTGGTTTGCACATATTCTCCCAGCTCATCCAAGCTAGCTTCCTCTCGTTTCCTTTTGCTCCCCACCAGAACCTTGCTATAATGCTTTGTATCTCATCAAGAGTGCCCTCCGGAATTTGGAAAATGCTCATCACATATGTTGGGATAGCTTGTGCCACGGCCTTAATGAGGACCTCCTTCCCGGGTTTGGATAGTAGTTTCTCAGACCAACCTTGCAGCTTTTTCCATATTCTTTCTTTTATAAAACTAAACACATGCTTCTTCGATCTGCCTATGGTCGTTGGGAGGCCTGGGTATTTTGCATGCCGATCCACCTCCCTAACTTGCAGCACCCCCTTTAGTTCATCCTTCTTCGTGTCCGTCATCCCTTTGCTGAAAATGACCTCCGTCTTGGATAATTTAATCTATTGCCCGAATGCCTGTTCATACTGGCTGATAATTTCAGCTATCTTCAAGCATTCAGACGAGGTTGCTCTAGCAAAAAGGATGTTGTCATCTGCAAAGAAAAGGTGAGATATGTGTGGCGCCCCTCTACACGGGGAGATTCCGTGTATTAGGTTGTCACATGAAGCAGTACTTAATAAGGTGGAGAAAGCTTCTGCACATATAATAAAAAGATAGGGGGAAAGAGGGTCACCCTGGCGAAGTCCCCGTGCAGGCTTTGTCTTCCTGGTCCGGTCCCCATTGATGGCAAACATGTGTTGGACAGACGTTACACAGTCCCGAATTTTTTCCCTCCACTTCACCCCCAAGCCCATCCTTTCCATCATGTTATTTAGGAAACTCCATTCAACTCTATCATAAGATTTGGACATGTCCAACTTCAGCGCTAGACTGCCTTTCTTCTTTCCCCTATCCCTTTTCATGGCATGGAAAATTTCATATGCGATAAGAGCATTGTCGGTTATCATCCTACTCGGTATAAAAGAACTTTGATTCTCCGATATGATGTTGTTCATAAGAGGTTTTAATCTATTTGTCATCACCTTGGAGGTCAGCTTATAAAGAACATTGCACAAGCTAATAGGGCGGAAGTCCCCTACCTTAGTGGGTTTCTCAATTTTTGGAATCAGCACCACTAAGGTATCGTTCATCTCCTCTATGCTGTGCTCCCCTTTCCACCAACCCTTGATATAGTTTGACACATCTTGCCCCACAATGCTCCACTAATTTTGATAAAACATCGCCTTCATCCCATCCGGCCCCGGTGCTTTGTTCGGATGCATCTGATTAAGTGTTGTCCAGAAATCATCATCGGTAATATCTCTTTCAAGATTTGTGTTCTGCTCTTCATTTATCATCTTATTTATGCCTCTAGAAGCTTGCTCAAAGCTCGTCGGATTGCTAGTTTTAAACAGTTGAGAGAAGTATTTGGAAATGATAGCTGCAAAATTGTCATCATCTTTTCTAAGGACACCCTGCTCATCCTCAAGACATGTAATCCAATTCCTCCGATTTCTATTAGAAGCCTTTTGGTGAAAGTAGGTCGTATTACGGTCTCCCTCCTTCAATTCTTTTACCCGTGCTCTTGCTACCCAGTATTCCTCATCTTTCAGGAGCCAATATTGTAGTTCTTTAGATGTATCTTCAGCTCTTTGAAGCGTGTCATGATCCGGGGGTCAAGATTGAACTCTTTTTAGCTCATCTTCAAGTTCCTTGATCTTCTTTTTCCTATTCCCAAACTTATTTGCAGCCCACACATTGAGATGATCTTTGCATGAGTTTATCTTTGTCTTCATGTAACTGCTGCTAGTAGATGTCCACGCCTCTTTTATAACATTTTTACAATCCTCCTCACCGGCCCACATAGGTTCAAATGCAAAGTACTGTCTTCTCCTTCCTCTCTTCGTGTCCCTCTTATCCGCCTTCAAAATAATAAGGCCATGGTCCGATTCATATATAGGCAAATGGATAATCTTATAGTGGTTGAAAAGGTCACACCAACTGAGCTCGGGTAGATACCTATCCAGACGTTCCTATATAAGAGTCCTCTCAGAAAGCCCCCTTCTCCATGTGAAAATATTTCCTTCAAAACCCAGGTCCACTAGACCGCAATCATCAATGGTATTTCATCCTCCCATGGTGGGCCCCCACTTTTTTCACTGTTTGAGATGATCTCATTAAAATCACCAAAGAAAAGCACTGGTTCTTCAGCCTCAGATTTTAGTCTTCTCATCAAGTCCCAGGTTTTTTATTTGCTTTGCTGATCCGCCCAACCATAAATCCCAATGGCCCGCCAGGTGATTCCTGTAATGCTGTCTCTAACAAGGCTGGAAGCATGTCTATTTGAGTAGTTGAGCACTTCAACATCAGTGTCCTTCCACCAGAAACCTATGCCCCCTACCCGACCTTCACTAGAGATGCATAAACCTTCTTTGTAGCTGTAACTTTCTTGGACACCTTCGAGTTTCTTTCCTGCAATCATAGTTTCCATAATGAAAACTATGTTTGGGATCTCTCTGCAACACCAAGATCGGAGAGTCGTACCCGTGTCAGGGTCACCCAATCCCTGACAGTTCCAGCTGAAGAGTTTAATTATCCTTCGCGGGATTGGACACCGCCAATCTCCGCTACTTGGGTCGCATAGACCTCGTTTGATTTGTGATTGCATGGATTGCTTTGTTTTGCCTTTTTCTCACCAGTACCTTCATTAGAGAAATCATCAAGCTCCATATCACAAAGTTCAGAGTTTCTGTCCCGTTTCCCCATCATTTGTTCCCACACAACCTCATTCTCTGGGATGCCAAGACGGGCACCTTTGCTCATCTTATACACCCACAGATGATGCTTCTTCTTTGCTATATTTGAGTGGGCACCCTATTTTGACTTTGTCCATGTTGCCTGTCTTCTTTGAGCTCTTGTAATAGCATGTTGTTCACCCCAAGGTTTGGATGTGTTTTGTCTGTCGGGCGCCCATTGTTGTGCTGGTTTCTTTTGCATCAGTGTTTCATCTTCATAATGTTGTTGTCCCCCCTCGTCGAGCGTCGCCTCCTCTACTCCCATAATAGGTGCTTGTTCATCAATTTTTTCATACCCCTGGACAAACGTTCGTTCCTCTCCTGCCCCATTCTTCCCTTGGAATAGTAACTTGCTATCATATAAGTCTCCGACTTCATGGTGGGCAGCATCTTCCCCCGTCGTTGTTGACCTACCGTCCCCCGTCACCCGCCCTCCTCCGTTTGCCCCATGCTGCTCCTGATCCCCCGCTACCCCTAACGCCTCCTGCACAAGCGCATCCCCCGACACCGCCCCAGAACTATGCACGAATGCGCTCTGCAAACCTATCCCCCTTGCCACCCTAGCCTCTCCGTTCACCAACACTCCCACGTCGTCGCAATGTTGTCGCGTCTCACTGCCCATGAAGCCATCCCCTGCTTCCACCGTCGTCGACCCCCCTCCCCTCTCGCCCGACAAGATTTGCCCTGCCTCTGTAACGCCCCCCCTGCCTCTTCCATGATGCCCGACATGTCCCCATTGCTGCGTTCAAGAGAGTGTCGCGGTCTCTCATCCCTACCATCATCACGACGGTCCTCCATCCACCCGACACCGCGATGTCCCGGTTGCAGCATCGACGCCCCTCTATTGTCCCACTCCTTCCCACTCTCCATCTCTCCCCACCTGTCGCGTCCCCCTCCCTTGCTTTCCTACGTTCCGCTTCCCTGCTCGTGTTCTCCCACGCCTTGCCCCGTGTCGCGTCGGCGTTGATTCGATGCGAGCGTTGCGTTTCCCCATCATCTCCTTCGCCCCGTTTCCCACCGCCCCGTCTACTGTCTCCATTGTATTGACGCCCGCCCCACACGTCTTTCGAACCATTGTGCCCAGAGCTTTCCTGTTGTGCTGGTGTCCTGCTTGAATCATTCTTCAAGGTGAGCTTCTGCTTCGCCTTTTCATTGACCCCAACACCTCCTTTCTCCAAATGTCACTGCCTCCACGGGAACGCCCGCAACCAGTTGCCCCAACATTGTGCTTGCTCAGGTACCTCCGTGGACACATGGCAATCATTGTCAATGTGCCCCAACTTGCCGCACAAGAAGTAAAAGTTGGACAATCGCTCGTACTTCACCTCTATCTCTGCTATAGCTCCCCCTTTTAGCCTGATCTTCAACACCCGTTTCAAGGGTTTTGTAACATCAAGAAGAATCCTGATGCGGGTGGATGCCTCCCACCCCGATCTGTCCGTGTCGACACGGATCACTTCTCCCACCCTTCCAGCTATGTCCCTGATCGTGGAGTCCCCCCTATAGCCTAGGGGTAGCCCATACAGCCGTATCCAAAAAGGAATTCTATTTATCATCACCTGCCCTAGTTGTTCCTCCTTCGTTATCTCCTTGAATAGCAACAGTCGTCCGTCAAAGTGCCACGGTGCCCCTTCAATGACCCGCTGTCGATCCCACCAGTGAGTGAATTGGATGATAAAAACATCCTGTTCTAGCTGTTTGAATTCTGCTCTCTCCCTCAGACTCCATGCCTGATTCAGAGTCCTCTTTGTCGCTCTGAAGTTGTACGTTCGTTCCGTTAGGAGTTTACCCACCAGCGCCAATTCTGTAAGATCATCCTCGTCGCCGCTGCTCACGGGATGGACATCAATGGGATCCTCCTCCTCCTCCATTAGTCGAAGACTTGCGTACCTATCTGCCAACTTTGCTGCCATCCTGGGACAAGACCAGAAAGAAAGCCACGCACTTGAACCTGCAAGAGATAAAACCCAAGAAGGGTGGAGAGACGTCCACTACCCAAAACCCTAATCGCCAGAGCGACAGGCCAAGGGGACTTAAATAGATGGAGTTGTGTCAGCCTATCTTCAAAATCACTAAACATCATAATGAAGTCCTTGAAAGATGATGACTTGTCGGCAGAAGCTATATTTGAAACATAAGGGATATGTGTGTTGAAGGACGACCTCGGATACACGTTGAGAATAGGAGGATACCTATCAATAAGCAAAATGTCAGCCTACCAAGCCCTCTTAAGCGACAACATGCCAAACGTACATATGGCATACTTCCTGCTGGTAGATGACATCATAAAAGATAAAACATCAGGTGAGAAGTAATGTCTACAACAACGCCTCACGATGTTCCTACCAGACTAGATTTTTCTGCCGGTTCTTCACGACACTCATTGGACCTTGCTGGTGGATGACATCATAAAAAGGTTTGTAGTATTATATAATAGCTCATAAGCACCCTTTGGGATGAACAAGAAGACAAACATGACTACCGCAAAGACTCCAACCGAAGAAAAGGTTGTAACAAGCGGAGGCGATTGTTGATATGCTGAAAAGTTACGACAAAGGGTACAAGCATACAGCAGGAAAAAACTTCAAGAAGACACAATTCTGCCACAAGAGCCCTCGGCAGGTGCCTCTGCCAAATGATTGTGGCTTCCACTATCTAGCCTGGATGACGGCCCTAGCCAACATGAGTACAAAAGTGGAGGGGATGCAATACGAGCAGTATTATCCACTACAAGGAGTGTACGCGAGCATGCTCCTTGAGCCCAAGTGGGCCTCCAACAAAGACAATCAAGAATAAAGAAAGCCCATTTATACATCTCACTCAAATTTTGACACCCGTGTCGGGGTGAAGGATAAGTTTGAGGGAGGGGTCATAAACATGCTAGAGAGGTACAATTTCATCACCATTTTACCTCTCATTTTTTCAAAAAATTTCATTTTCCACAAACTTTACATGTACATATCTTAGTTCGGACAAACTTCTCTCCCCTTTTTGCCTAAATTTATTTTGTGAAGTTACCTTAGAATTTAGAATTTAGTCTATTTTCTTGCTAAAAATTGTGGTACTGTCGTTTCCCTAGATATAAATATACGAGCACCTAATACACATAGGTAAAATGAGAGACATAGAAATAGTACTCTATTTCATTTTTGCAATAAGATATTGAATACGCAACAACCCTGCTCATGAAACCCTTAGAGACTAGAGAACTTCACCTAGCCATATTCCTGATCAACCACCCTCACCTGACGATTCCAACAAGAAAATCCTTATCTCCGTAGAGAAGGAAATAGCTACCATTTCAAGTAAATCCATCCCCACTTGGGACATTAAAAAAAAGAGGCTTGGACGCCCAGAAGACCGCTTAAATCCCTCTCACCCAAGCCTGAAAGGAGGTGTAAAAAGCCTATATATATAGTGAGAGTTGTGCCCAAAAGATGCCAAAATTTTCCACACTACCAGTGTATTGCTGCACTCACGAATGTAGATATGTCATGCTTGTAAGTGGAACCTTGAATCCAAACTTACCCACCTCTGATCCAGAACAAAACTCACAAAACCTCCTGACTTAAAGTCAGACGCCCAAAAGGGCAACACTATCCTTACGACAGTTGTGGGTGAAGGAGCTTAGGAGAATAGGAAAACACTTAAAGCCTAAAGCCTACGCAAACACATTAGCATAGGGCCAACTAAAAATAAAGAAAGAGTGTGAAAGCTACCCCTCGAGGAGATGTTGTATTAGTATGGTAAGTAACCTGAAGGGAAGGGGTGATACGTTGAGAAGGAGAAACCTTTTAAAATTGAAGGCAATGGCAAGAACTTGAAGTTGTGCAACTCTAGATATAAGAGGGAGGAATGAGACTTTAGGGGTTGAGAAAGTGTACCACAACATTCTTGATGCAAGGATGAGATAACTCAGTAGTGTTAAGTTTTGCCAAAATTTTGTCACACAAATTTGTTCCTTCTCTCTATGGTTTTGAGCCTACACTTAGCCTGAGGACAGGCTTGAATCTAAGTTTGGGGGAGTTAATAACCTTTATTTTATGCACTTTTTGCATACATTTTATACCTTCCCTAGAATATCTTTTGCTAACTTTTCCCACTATTTTAGCATCTTATGTCAAATACTTCACTTACACATTTTCCCCTTGATTTCAGGCACATATCTAGTTTAGTTCGCGGTCATCACCTCAACCACGATGCGACTCTTCATCCAGCATGGACCATCTCTGTGGGCTCCGATCTCCAAACCACGAATTAATCTCGATTTAAACATGTGCGGAAGCATTCGGTAAACAGCGGAAGACCAAAAATCACGAGAAATTAAAACTTTTTGAGACAAGAGCTTGAAACCTCAAACCTTTTCCATAGAAAAAGGATTTAACTGTTTACATCACTGACAATTACTTCTTGAGTAATTATATACAACATGATACAAAACTTCTCAAGAATTCATACTCAAAACACTCCAGGACCTGAGAGTACAGAGGACACATAAGACTGACTCTATACTACACCATGAAGCAGGCTAGATCTCCACCTGAGATAACTACTGCTCCTGATGCTGCTGGGATTGGTCACCTGAGTTCTTGTTCCTCCGTCTTCGACGACCACCTAAAAAGTAGAAGTCTACGGGGTGAGACAATTATACATAATTGCCCCAGCGAGAGTTATAACTCTCCACTAGAAGCTTTATGAGCAAAGCAGGGAATAACTAAGCAATAAAAGCCTTCAAGGTATTCACTAGCAGTTTGATGGTAAGCAAGAGTTCAACCAATAATAAAATATGAGAACATCTATGCTATTCAAGGTAACATCAATCAAATAACTCGTAGATAACTCTAACAGATATACTACGCTGTTGATTATGTTTTTAAGGGAGTGTAGGGATGCATCTCACCTTTTAGACTGTGTGGTGGGGAATGATGGACTACATGAATCTACATCAAATCCTCTCACCATTTCTCTTTTAGTGAAGGTATGACGGACTACAAGAATCTACATCAAATACCTACACTAGGATGTAAGGTTCTACACATCCATGTACCCCATATACTCAAAAGTATATGATCCAGGAGTTCCTTGGGAAAAAACCTGCTTCACCATCATTTAGACTATGACAATGATGGATCTATGATCAGGTTTCTACATTTCACTTGATTAGTTAGGTACCTTCAGTATTCTTATCATCATACAACAACACAGCTATATATGAGAATACTAAAATGTAGCAGGCCTAACTTATCACAATTATCAGTTATTTCATCTCAAGTCATCTGTCAAGCTTGACCATGACAACATTTATGGCTCTTACAGCCCATAAATCACAAAAGATGTCACTTAACAGTGCATCAAGATGATTCATTATTCATAAAGCTTAAGACATGCTTTTAATGAATATAACATGGCATTCTATTCCTGAATATAACCATCATCTCATAACAACCTGCATGGTTCATTAATATAACATGGCATTCCATACCTGGATATGCCCATCATCTCATAACAACCTGCATAGTACATTCAACGTATAATAGTAAACAATTGAATAATTAAGGATGCATTCTCAAATTAGGGTTTCCCTTGGAATCCCCCTCAACTAGGGATTCACATGGAATCACCCTCAACTAGGGTTTCACATGGAATCACCCTCAACTAGGATTTCACATGGAATCACCCTCAACTAGGGTTTCACATGGAATTACCCTCAACTAGGGATTTATATGGAATTACCCTCAACTAGGGTTCACATGGAATTACCCTCAACTAGGGTTAAAACCCAAAAGCCCTGTCAATTAGGGTTTATAAACATGATTAGAGTTTCATGATCTCTCTTCTTAAGGATCATACCCTTAATCACCACATGAATCATATTCATGTATGAATTCATGTTAACATCATCTCAAATTGATTAGGTCATATCAACCCTTCAATCAAGAGCATACAACTCTACTTATCGTAGTGTATCAAGTCATTGGTCCAAATAGCAATTAGGGATTCATTCCTTAATTGGTACTAGTCCCTTAGATACTATTAGGGTTTCAACCTTGTACCTTATTTGTTTATCATTACTAATCATCATTGGGTTAATGGATCATTCATCATCTTAATTCTCAAGAGATTCAATCACATTGGGCCTCCATTACATAAAGCATCCAATTGAATTAGGGTTTCCAATGTTGATTCCTTCAATCATTGGATTCATGGAACCAGTCATCAATTGGACCTACCCTCATACTTCAATTGAGTTAAATAGGTCAACCTTCAACTGATTTGACCCTTAATTAACCCTCAACTAGTCATCAATTAGGGTTTTATTCAATTGAATTAGGGTTTAGTATTTATCTTTCATGTCTTCACCCTAAACTTAGGGTTTACTATTCACTCCATGGTGAATTGTACTCATTACATCATTATGTAAGAGAAACATCATCATTAAGGCTCTTAATTAGGATTAAGATCCATTAGATATTATAAATAGGGTTCCCATGACCTCACATAGGTGGTTCATTCCCTAAACACGCACACTCATGTGTAATTGAAGTATCTCACCAGAGTTTCCACCTTAAAAAGGGTACTTTCTCTCTCTAGGATACTTTCTCTCTCTAGAAAATACTTTCTCTCTCCTCTCACTAGTAAATGGTGGCAACACCACTCTAGATCAGGTTGAGATAAGTCTCCTTTGACTAACATAAGCAAAAACATCAACATCATGTGATTAGGGTTTGATTAGAACAAGGTTTTATCCCTTTAGACCCCTCAAGGGTATTTTGGTAATTTGCCACATGATCACCATCATGGGTTAACTCACTAATCACATAGTCCCTTAATGATCTAGGTTACCATTAGGGTTTAGATTGGATCACCATTGAACTGATTACATCATCAAATGGTTAAGTACAAACCATCACCAATCTTCAAACGGTTTCAACCTTCAAACGGTTTCAACCACCCAAACGGTCTTGGGACCATTTGGATCCAAACGGTCTTGAGACCGTTTGGAGGTGAATACCATTTGGAAGGGTTGACTTTCAAACCATTTGGAACTTCAATCGGTTTGAGGTCGTTTGGACCAATCGACCTTGAGGTCGTTTGAGCCCAAACGGTCTTGAGGTCGTTTGAGCCCAAACGGTCTTGAGACCGTTTGGCCCCAAACGGTCTTGAGACCGTTTGGTCTCAAACGGTCTTGAGACCGTTTGGATCCAAACGGTCTTGAGACCGTTTGGTCCAAATGGGCTCAAACCGTTTGGACCTCCAAAGGGGTTCAAAGATCACCAATGTTCATGGATATGTGTGTTGAAGCCCTCAATTGATCAAAGCTATGCTAACTACTTATAAATTGAGTCAATTAGGGTTAGCCTTAGCCACTTAGACATCAAATTGACCCTCAATTGCAAGCCAATTAGGGTTCAATCGTTCTCAATTAGGGTTTCAAGTTGATTGGTCATCAATGTTCAACAATGTGAATCAATTCAAGGTTGAACCTATCAATTGACCTCCAATTGGGCTCAAACTTGGCCCAAACGGTCTTGAGGTCGTTTGGACATCATCCAAACGGTCTTGAGACCGTTTGCCCAAAGTTTGACCAAGATCCAAATCGTTTTGACTAAGGTTGAAGTCCAATTAGGTCAAATCAGCAACTTTCATCAATTCATCAATTTCCTACAATTGGACCTTCAAACCATTAGATTAACTCAACCCTAGACCTTCAAACGGTCTTGGGTTGTGCCCAAACGGTCTTGGGACCGTTTGGAGGAATCCCCAAACGGTCTTGAGACCGTTTGGGTCCTTCAACCCAAAACTCAACAAGATCTATACTTAGAAAACAACAATTGATTGTTTCACTAACCCACTGTAATTGGGCCCTCAATTGGTCAATTACCTTAACCCTAGACCTCCAAACGGTCTTGGGTTGACACCAAACGGTCTTGAGACCGTTTGGATGAGTTCCAAACGGTCTTGAGACCGTTTGCCCATCCATCCTTTGGACTCTAGTGAAAATTCATCAAGGTTTGATCTATTGAGTTGATCATCACATCAATACTTAATTGCAATATGATTTGGTGCCTTTGGACCTTCAATTGATCAACTATACTTGACCCCAGACCTCCAAACGGTCTTGAGGTGACCCCCAAACGGTCTTGAGACCGTTTGGGTGATTCCCAAATGGTCTTGAAACCGTTTGGGCTAATCAACCCAAAATCTCAACTTAACTCATTGGAGATTCAGCACTAATTTCAATTAGGGTTTGTCCTATTAATCATCCTTCAACTCATGACTCGTTTGGAATTAATCCATAAAATTTGGTGAGTCGTTAATTAACATCATTATGAACAGTAATCCCAAACGGTCAACGTTTAGTCAACCATATTAAACGGTCTTGAGACCGTTTGCCCAAAAAGGGCAAATTAAACAGATTGCAAATCAGAATTTAATTCAATTCGTTTTGCTAATTGATTTGCTCATATCTCACGATTCCTTTGGAGTTAACCTCTCAAATTTTGTGGGTGATTAACCTACATAATTATGAACAAGATTCCCAAACGGTCTTCGCTTGTTCAACGGGACCAAACGGTCTTGAAGACCGTTTGCCCTCAAACGACCCTGAAACCGTTTGCCCACCAAACGGTTTGAAACCGTTTTGAGCAATAGGTGGAGGTCGTTTGATAAAGTGAAAATCTGTGGATAAGCATAGGAATTAACGCCCTTATCTTCCACCTTAAGAACAGTATCAGTTCTTCACGATTTTGCTTGCAAGGATACAAGGGAAGATAGGGAAGAAGAAGATCTATCAACTATATGCATAGAAAAGATGTATAATCAAAGCATAAAGTTTAGAGTTATAAAACCCGCCTAAAGCTTGCTCCTTGAGCTCCAAGCTTTCGAGTTCCAAGCCTTTAATGGCGTCCTAGAAGCTCCACAGGTCGGCCAAGGTGAATCCTCCAAGGAAGGTTGAGAAGAGATGGCTAGAAAGATGGAGCTAAGTGAGCTAGCCATGAATTTGACCTTAAATCCGAGTTTCATCCAAGAATTGAGCAAAAAGGAAGGATCCAAACCTACCTTGCACTCCCTTAGTCGTCCTCCTGAGCTCCAGAGCTCTCCTTAGTCGGTTTGAGCAAGGGGAAAAGAAATGAAAGGGAGAGGGTCGTTCCCTTGCTAAGTGAGAAAAGTTGTATATATACTTAGATGAATTTTCAACATAAGAACATATGTTTTCCTCATTTCTCATCTAAGTACTCCCTTTCTTCCTTGCACGTCCCCACATCTTATTTATAAGGACAAACTCCTTCTATGGTCAAGAATTGAAGGCAAAGAGGATCAACCCATCACTAAAGCATATACATAAAAGGGCTATTATACATACACCTTGATTATTCAATCACAAGGGTGTTCTTTACTATATGATTATTCACATAAAGTAATCTTTTCATCATTCCTCTTCTAAATGATGCCAAGAGCCATAAAAGATGTTTTAGATGATGTATTTTACAAGTTGCACCCCTCAAATTGGGTAAATTGCATTTTACACCAATTTAGGGTTTTCAAGTACAGGGGTTGCTTCCACAGCTGCACCTTGGTGGTCAAGCTTGGGAAATCCCTTAAACCTCATCATATTCATTCCTATGTTGTCTCCACATTAAAGGAACATATAAACATGTGAAATTTGCAATTTAACCCCTCTGGTTGGGCAATTTGCACATAGGTCCCCATATTGCAACCAATCACTTCAACATTGGTTTATAAGGGACAGAAAGGGAAACTTATGTTCCATAAAAGCTTTAATTACATACCAAAGGATAATTACAAACTTTTAATTTCATATTTAGGCAAAACACCTAGGGTTAGCTTATAACCCAGGTCAGGGGTGTTACAATCTCATCATGGTCGAGGTCTCCAAGTTCACCCTAATGCCTTGCGCTTGTGGTCAAGTTGCACTTAAGCTCTTCGGGACCATGTGTGACCAACTTTAAGACCACGACCAACTTGAAGACTGTGACCTTGACTTCTCAAAGGCAAGGCACGCCTCGACCACGATCCTATAGAAAGTCACAACAATCAAGCCACGACCGAGAAGGTGGCCAGCTAGACCACGGTCGGGGGGGTTCTAAACCAACCTCGACCGTAACCCTCACCCAAGGAGGTGGCCAACCAGACCGGGACCGAGGCAGGGGTTCAACTAACCTCGACCAAGGAAAGGATAGCAATAAAGCCTCAACCATGATCAAGCTTCATCCAAGGCCAGACCTCGACTGTGGTCAAGGGGTTAAGTCAGTGGAGTGTGCCTACAAATAGGCCACCCACCCGTCTTGTTAGATCATCAGATCATAGATCAGATCTGATAGTACCACAAAGTGCATCCATTTTCTAGACTCATCTCCATCCATCCATCTAATCAGTCTTGGATCTCTAAAGGCGGAAGCTAAGGAGAGAGAAGATTGAAGGCTCCATCTTGTTTGAGAGAACAAGATCGTATGTGCCATTGACCTTCTAGATTTAGATCTGAAGAAGTACTGAGTTGTATCACGTTCTTCTCTCTCCATCTAGATCTATCACTTCCATCTCGATGCACTTCCCTCATCACTTCATGGAACTTGATGTATCTATCTTCTTGTAATGTCATTATGCTTCCTGTGAACATGTGTGGCTAAACATCTTAACTTGAGTTGGGAGTAGCCACTAAGGCTCTCCCAACATGTATATTATCTCTTCATTTTGAATATATATATACTCTTGTCAAGATTATCTCCATGCACTAGTTTTAATGCTTCACTTGTATGCTTAGCTACCATCTTGTGATGTTAGATTGTTAATATCTTGAGAGAGTGATATAACTTTTATCTTGTGTTATGGAGTAGTATGAATGCATGAGAGTGTTGGAATGCTAAATCTTGAGATCATATGTTCTATTATGTGGTTTTTGTGTAGTCATCTCGAGAGAGAGGTTACCCCTAGACTTAGATCTATCTTTATCTCGAGAGAGAAGGGAATATACACCA
Source organism: Alisma plantago-aquatica (assembly GCA_963693085.1). Classification (NCBI taxonomy): domain Eukaryota; kingdom Viridiplantae; phylum Streptophyta; class Magnoliopsida; order Alismatales; family Alismataceae; genus Alisma; species Alisma plantago-aquatica. The sequence continues at coordinate 1,037,199,048 of OY856409.1, forward strand.
TGTATGATTGCTTGTAATCTTGATAGGAGTATACGAGAGGGAGAGATGATGTTGCATGTTGGTGAGAAGTCTTAGTAGGTGAAACCCAATCCAAGTTTCCCTCCATATCTTTGTTTACATCTTCTTTTATTATGCTTTGTTCTTCTTATCTTTGTTTTATTTGCTTTACTTTGGTTTGAGTACCATCATTTCTTTAAGAACGCCCATTAGACTACCCTTTTTGTCCAGATTATATGAGTGTGAGACCTTGTGTGCTTAACACCTACTAACCTTGTCCCTGTGGTTTGACCTCGATTACTACATCAGACCCCATATAATAGTTGTGGGGGCTTAAGTGTCAGGTTACTTTCTAAAAAGTCCGACTACTCTAGATCCGCTCCTTTTTGGACATGTGATTTAGGCCAGTCATCGACAGATCAAATGGACGACGCAGAATATGGTGGACAACAAACCATACGACCGGTTTGTTGACCAACCTACTATCCAGGAGGTGAGTCGATCAGTTCAAGGGTTGAACCGATCAACATGGATTAGCAAGCATGGATTTTCATCAACAACAAGTTTATACATGAGATGTAGACCCTAGGTTGTGGTAATTCCTTGTGGCTCCAAGGAATTACATTAGGATGGCCATAACTACCACTTTTTGTTTATTGGATAGTTTAGTTGTGGGATATAGCATATATATGATACATGCTATATATGTGGTGATTTGATGAAGTATATCAATTTATACATTCAAACTCCCTTAATTAAATATTATGTCTTAGATGCTTTCCATTAGAAGTACACATGAAAAGCTTGATTGACTAAGTGTGGGCACCCCAAGGGTGGTGTGTTGTCTATCTCTGGGAAGTGTGATGGTGATAATGCGGGCCTGCTAAGCAGGGTGTGTTATTATCGTGTTGGCTTTTGGGTCAAGCTTAACTATGTGACCTTAATGATATTAAGCACCAGAATCATGCAGATGATCATGACAAGGAGTTGTGCATATCATCTATCTAAGAGTTTCATATGATGCAACTAGTGAAAGTTGCCTACCTTAATAATTGATTATGGATACTAGTGTTAGTCAGGTAATAGTTGAATTATATTGGATCTTGGTCCACTAGAAGGTTGTAAGCTGCAATCTTCCGAATTGATATGTGAGGGCTATCAATTTGAATAAAATAGTGGGAGTGATAATTAATTAAAGACTTGATTGAATATCATTAAAATTTTCAAATCAAATCAAAAGGGTTTTTTGGAAAATGTAATTTTCCTCTTGTAGAATCAAATGACAAACAAATCACTATTGTGATTAATCCTTGGGAAGGACAAACTTGATGGGACAAATTTCTACATCTGGTTTTGCACTTTGAGGAGGGTTCTCAGTGAAGAGTGCAAGCTCTATGTCTTTGATAAACTAGTGCTAGAAATACCTACTCCTGATGCGCCTAGAGTTAAAGTGGATGCTTACTAGAAGCATGCCAACAATGCCTTGGACATAAAGTACCTTATGCTAAGCTGCATGAACTGTGAGTTCCATGAGCAATTTGAGGATATGGGGATTCTTGAGATGGTAATAAATCTTAGGAAAATGGACCATAATCTCACAAAGAAAGAAAGGAACAATGTCATAAAGGCGCTCTTTGAGGATACAATGACATTGGGAGACTCAGTAGAAGATCAAGCGCTTAATATGATTGAGCATGTGTATCATCTTGAAGAACTGGGATTCTCTTTGAGCTAAAAGTTTGCCATGAATATGATTATGAAATCATTGCCAAAACCATATAGCCACTTTATTGAGTGTTACCACTTGAATAATATGTCCAGGCCAATGTCAAATTTTCTTGGTATGTTGATTCATGCTGAAGCAAGGATGAAGAAGGACAAATTCGTGATAGTGATCAGTGGATTTGAGTCCCATGATGAGAGAAAGGTCATGAAGAGTTCTGAGGCTAAGCCCAAATCTAGATTTTCAACACTCAAGATGAGGAGGAAGAAAAGTACAAGAGGAACTTATCCTTTGTACTTGAAGGCATTCAGGAAGAATAAGATGGGGATAAAGATCTCCACTTCATTTATATATGTTATTGAGATAAACTTATCTACTTCTTCTTCATGGGTACTAGATACCAGATGTGGATCTCACATATTCTCAAATATGTAGGATTTAAAAATAAGTAGACCTTTGGGAAAGGGCAAGGTTGAACTGTGAGTTGCAAATGGCGTAAGAGTTGCGGCCACTATAGTTGCAACCTGTAGTTTATCTTTGCCCACATGGCTTGTAATAGAGTTAGTGAACTGCTATTATGTACCTACCATTAATAGAAACATCATTTATATATCTTGTATGGACAAGAATGCATATGAATTTCATATTAAGAATGGTTGATGTTCTATTTCTAAAGATGTGATCTTTTATGGCAGTGCCCCAATGTCTTATGGTCTTTATCAGTTAGATCTAAAGACATATGTTTATAACCTAAATACCAAAAGACTAAAACTCACCAACTTAAAAAAACATACATTTGGCATTGTAGTATAGGGCACACAAATGAGAATCACATATCTAGACTCCATAAAGATGCTTATCTGGACTCTTTTGATTTCAAATCAATAGAGACATGTGAATCTTGTTTGTTGGGCAATATGGCTAAGACCTCTTCCACTGGTAACAATGAGAGGGCTAGTGATCTATTAGGACTCATACATACTAATGTATGTGGGCCTTTTAGAACAAGCACTAGAGGTTTTGGTACTTCATTTCCTTCACTGATGACTTCAGTAGGTACAGATATGTTTACTTGATGAAACATAAGTCATAAACTCTTTAACAGGTTCAAGAAGTTCATGAATGAAGTACATAACCAACTTGGAAAAAGTATTAAGGCACTTCATTATGATCGAGGTGGAAAATACTTAAGCCAAGAGTTCGAGGACCTTCTGAGAGCCGATGGGATTGTATCTCAATGGACTCTGCCTGGAACACCTCAGCATAGTGGTGTATCAGAAAGAAGGAATTGCACATTGTTGGATATGGTGTGATCGATGATGAGTCTAGTTGATATGCTCTAGAAACTGTCGTGCTTACACTAAATTGAGTACCATCTAAATTGGTTCAAAAGACACCATATGAGATATGGTATGGGAAGCATCCCAACGTGTCTTTTATGAAAATTTGGGGATGTGAAGCTTGTGTAAGGAAAATGTTCACTACTACAGAAACAGCGTTCAACGTCGCTTTTAGAGGCCTCAGTTTTTTAGTAAAACTGACGTTGTTAACATTAAACGTCAGTTAATAAGGACATCTGACGTCTATATTTGAAGACCAGCCAGACACAGGTATCTCTTTTCATTCAGTGTCGGTTGAAGAAAAGAAATCGACGCCTAAAATAGACCACGAAAACCAATTTTTTCGAGCAAAAAAAAATTGTGCCAAAGTATCAGATACAACGTCAATGTTTTACCTAATAACCGACACTGAATGAAGATAAAATTTGTGCCAAAAGTTCCAATATAGGCGTCGGTTGTCTTAGCATAACTGACATGATAAGGGTGCGCGTGCCATCCCTACCAAAAAAATTATGGTAAAGGAATGTCCAATTGGACGTCGGTTTGTTACTATCAACCGACGACTATGGTCATTAATCGAGAACAATTTTTTTAATCAGCATATGTATATAGACGTCGGTTTTTGTCTAGAAAAAACTGATGACTATTATTGAGAATAGGTGTCAGTGTGTTTGTAGAACTGACACCTTTAGTTTTAGGTGTCAATTTTATTTAAGAACCGACACCTATTGTTAACTTAACAGCACCCGCGCGAGCCTGACTCTTCCCCTTTCTCTGTTTCATTCATTCTCACACTACTCCAAGGTTTGGTCCGGCAATTTCTCCTCTGCTCTCACCTCCGCCGCCACTTGCTCTGGCCACGTGTTGCTCCGCTCGCTTGTTGGTCCTCTGTCCACCTCTGTCGCTGCTTGCCCTCTGCCCCCAGCTCGCTGCTCCGGCGGCCTTCTCTCCTACTTCGGCAGCCTGCTCTCCCCGCACCACCGGCCTTCTCTCCTGCTCCTGTGGCCTGCTCTCCCCACACCACCGGCCTTCTCTCCTGCTCTGGCGGCCTGCTCTCCCCTTCGATGCCGCAGAAGGTACCTACTCTGCTCTTCTTCCTCCTCTTCTTCCTCCTCCCTCAAGCAGGTACCCTGCTCTGTGACTGTATGAAATCACAGGTTGGCACGGCCGTGCTGGGCAGCATGGCCGTGTTGGTAGCACGGCCGTGTTGGCTGATTTTGTGCTATATTTCTCGATTATAATCGGACAGCTACATTTGTGTGTAATGATTATCTTGGTGATGAACATGCAGCTACATTTGTGTGTATTCGTGTGACTGATTTTTTAAAGGGAGTGGTTTTTTAGATTAAATGACTGTAGAAGACATAATATTAACTCTAGCATAATCTCATGTGTAGGTGATATTAATTTTTGCTCAAACCCAGGTGATATTTTGTTTGATTTAAACATGATTGGGCATTATTATGACTAATTTTTCCCATGATGAGGCAATTTTTACAATACCTTGCTCTTGTTCCAATTGTTGGACAATTCATATACTCTCAATTGGGAAATATTATTACTCTTCTAAAATTATTCTTATAATGTTGAATCGGGTCAATGAACACCTGCTATTGTGCCTGAATTATGCCATGTATGTTTGTACAAAGTGAATCTTATCGCACTAATTGTGAATTATTCCATGTTTGAAACTGTTGAATTCTTGATTTATTATTTAATAATGCTCTAATTATGAGTGATGCAATGTAAGTGAGCAAATACATGTAGTGGATATGTACTCATTAGCCTAGAAACTCGTCCAAGATTTACTTATTAGGAGTAAATCTTGGATAGTCTCCAGTTTGGGACTGTTCTTGAACACCTAATCTCACTTAGGATGTAAGTGTATAATGTGTATTGGGTTTTTAAGAAAATTTCGGCAGCATTTCCCCATTTGTTCTCTAAGTACATATGTACTTGGAGAACAGCGGGGAAATGCTGCCGAAATTTTCTTGAAAACCCAATACACATTATACACTTACTAGTGAGATTAGGTGTTCAAGAATGGGATAGGTGGTACATATTTATTGTATATAAGAATGACAACACATGTATTTGTTGGCCTAGAAACCCCTCCAAGATTTACTCATTAGGAGTAAATCTTGGATAGTCCTTGGTTTGGGACTGTTCTTGAACACCTAATCTCACTTAGGATGTAAGTGTATAATGTGTATTGGGTTTTCAAGAAAATTTCGGCAGCATTTTCCCATTTGTTCTCTAAGTACATATGTACTTGGAGAACAATGGGGAAATGCTGCCAAAATTTTATTGAAAACCCAATACACATTATACACTTATTGGTGAGATTAGGTGTTCAAGAATGGGATAGGTGGTACACATTTATTATATATAAGAATGACAGCACATGTATTTGTTGGCCTAAAGTTTTAACCATGCAAAACTCTAATCTGTTAACCCTAGACCCTAATCTTGTTGTAATATATACTTGTTTTCCCTTTGATCATAGAATGGATAGATCATGGATGTCCATTCGCAATCATTGCACCCCAGAGTATATTTCTGGTCTTGACCAGTTTATTAGATTTGTCGAGGAACATAGGAAACAACCTGGAGATAGGTTCTATTGTCCATGTAGGCATTGCGGTAACAACTTGAAAGTCAGCACTAGTGACGAAATCAAAAGTCATGTCATGTGCAATGGGATTATGCAAGTCTATATAGAATGGCACTGGCATGGAGAGATTTCAAACCCGAAACTAGTAGATTTTGATAGCAGTGCTTGTGTAGAAGAAGAAATTGCCTCTGATGACGTAGATGTGAATGAACCAATTCCAGTAGACATCGTTGATGCGGTGCTGGATACTTGTGGGGTAGAGCACACTGATCCACCTCCCATTTTTAGAAACATTGTGCATGATGCTAAGATATCATTATACAATGTTGTACTAAGTTTACGAAGCTTAGCGATGTGTTGAGATTTTATAAGCTGAAAGCTAACAATAGATGGAGCGACAAAAGCTTCACGTCATTGTTGTCTTTGTTGAAAGAAATGCTTCCTAAAGGAAACGAGCTGCCAATCTCAACATACCAGGTAAAGAAATTGTTGTGCCCAATGGGAATGGATGCCAAGAAGATACATGCATGCCTGAATGATTGTGTATTATTTCAAAAGGACTATGTGGATTTAAAAGATTGTCCAAAATGTGGTGTGTCACGGTATAAATTGATGACTTCAGGGGAGTCCAAAACTGGTTCTCCTGCCAAGGTGATGTGGTATCTACCTATAATATCATGGTTTCAACGCTTGTTTGCCAATCCGATAGATGCGAAGAATTTGAGGTGGCATGCAGATGTTAACAAAAATAATGATGGGATCCTATGACATGCGTCTGATTCCCCACAGTGGAAGAAGATTGATCTATTATACCCTGAATTTGGTGAAGAAGTCAGGAATCTAAGACTTGGTCTTTATATAGATTGGATGAATCTGTACGGGAAATTGAGCAGCCAACATAGCACTTGGCCAATCATGCTTGTTATATACAATCTTCCTCTCTGGCTGTGTATGAAAAATAAGTACGTAATGTTGTCGTTGTTGATATCGGGCCCTAAACAACTTGGAAATGATATCGATGTTTATCTTGAACCACTGATTGATGACTTAAAGAAACTCTGGGGTGAAGGTGTGATGACCTATGATGCTTCACAAAGAGAGAAATTTCGTTTGCATACTATGTTGTTTTGCACTATTAATGACTTTCCAGCATATGGGAATTTGTCTGGATATAGTGTCAAAGGAGCTAAAGTGTGTCCTATATGTGAAGAGAACACTGATTCAACAAGACTAAAACATGGTGGTAAGACTGTATCTCTCAGTCATCGAAGGTTTCTTACAAAATTCCATCTGTATCGTAGGAAGCGTAAAGCATTCAATGGATTAAATGAGGAATGGAGTGCACCTAAAACTATACCAAGGGAGGTTGTTTATGAAAGTGTAAAAGAATTTGTCAATGAATTTGGTAAGAGATCACAATGTATGGCCACACGGAGTGACAAATCTTTATTCAAGAAGAAGTCAATATTTTGGGATCTTCCTTATTGGAGTTCTTTGACAGTCAGGCATTGTATCGATGTCATGCACGTTGAGAAAAATGTTTGTGATAGTGTCATTGGTACTTTGTTGAATATACCAGGTAAGACTAAAGATGGGATAAAATCTAGAATGGACCTACATGAAATGGGAATAAGGTCAGAATTAACAAAATTATGTGAAATGGGAAATCGGATAACATACTTACCTCCCACTTGTTACACATTGTCTAGAAAGGAGAAGAAAGCTTTTTGTGAATGTTTGGTAAATGTTAAGGTGCCATAGGGTTAATCATCCAACATCCTTAGATTGGTACCAATGAAAGATCTGAAGTTGATAGGTCTAAAATCTCATGATTGTCACACTCTAATGCAACAAATATTACTTGTGGCAATTCGATCTATATTGTCGAAGCAAGTAAGGTTTGCAATCACCAGACTTTGATTCTTTTTCAACAGTCTGTGCAGTAAAGTTATTGACCCTGATACTCTCGATAATTTGCAAAGAGAAGTGGTTGTTACCCTATGTCAGCTTGAGATGTATTTTCCTCCGTCGTTCTTTGATATCATGGTACATCTTGTTGTCCACTTGACTAGGGAAGTGAAAATGTTGGGACCAGTTTTCTTGCATGGGATGTATCCCTTTGAACGATACATGAGCATTTTTAAAAGTGATGTTCGAAACCGTTATCGACCTGAAGGGAGTATTATTGAGGGTTATGTGGCGAGAGAGGTTATGGATTTTTTCAATGACTTTCTCAGTTGTAATGACACTCCTGGTAATGACAAGAATATTGAGGAGCAATTTGGCAAAGGAATTTTGAGATCACGGGTGAAAGTAATCATCCATGAGCAGCTGGAACAAGGTCACTTGTATATTTTACACAACATGGACAAAGTGAGTGTTTATATCGAGGAACATACCAATTTCATCAAGAGACAATATCCTCGAGCCAATACAATGTGGCTTGCTAGAGAGCATAACAAGAAATTTATTAAGTGGTTTGAAGATAAAGTCTTACATCAACTATCTCAAACACCAAATGATATTACTGAAACTATCAAATTCCTCACCTTTAAACCAAAATTGAATGTTATGTCTTATGAAGGGTATGACATTAATGGATTCACATATTACACAAAGTGCCAAGATGATAAGAGTGTCATCCAAAACAGTGGGGTCACCCTTCAAGCATCGACTATGTTTATTGCAAGTGCAAAGGATAAGAGTCCACGTGAAGATAAAATGTCATATTACGGTGTCATTGAAGACATATGGGAGTTTGACTACATAGATTTTAGAATTCCATTCTTCAAATGTAATTGGGTTGATAACACCAAAGGAGTTATAGTGGATGAATTGATTTTCACTTTAGTGAACTTTGAAAAAATTGGCGAGAAGGGTGAACCATTCATATTGGCATCACAGGAAAAACAAGTATTTTATATCGATGATCCTGCAAATGATAAATGGTCGGTTGTTCTTCATGGTAAAAGATAGTTCATTGAAGATCATATACATGAAGATGAGTACTATGATAAGTATGATGACTCCAGTCCATTCTCAGTTGGGTTGCCAACACCAGCAAATATTGAAGCTAATGATGACTTGTATGTGCGCAGAGATCACAATGAAGGATTGTTAATTGATAAAAGATCACAATATTAGAGGCATGGATGTTTATATTTTTATTATGTTTTATTTTTTCTGAATGTGAACTTTACAATGTGAATTACTTTACAATGTGAATGTGAACTTTACAATGTGAATTTTACAATGTGAATTACTTTACAATGTGAATTACTATACAATGTGAATGTGAACTTTACAATGTGAGCTTTACAATGTGAATTACTTTACAATGTGAACTTTACAATATGAATGTGGACTTTCAGATGGCTGGGCATTCTCCTGATGAGTGTGCTGATGATTACCATGAGGGTGAGGATATCAATGCGCTGCCTCACAATGTAAGTTTTAAAAATATATCATATATTTATATGTACATGTCCATTTATAGTTATATCTTGTAAGTGTGTTTATTTTGTCAAATTTTAGGTTGATGATGCACATGTACCCTCTGAAGCACTTGAGGCACTTGATCAGCAGCACCAAAAAGTTGACAAGAGAAGGGGCATCACTATGATGATGAAGTTTATAGCGCAAAGGGGCAATGGACCCAAACTTGTTGTGGATTTTGATAATGTAGGAAATACAATTGGAGTGAATCGCAATTCATTTGTTTCATATCTTGGGTATGTTACTCGTAGCCATTGCGGTTGTAAGATTGATTCTTAGCATAAAGTTTCTAAGGGGAAGAAATACGTAATATGGAAGGATTTATGTGTGAGTTATTATTAATTTACAATTCTATTTTGTAGATTACTAATTTTTTGGATACTAGTTAATACCAATTCTATTTTACAGAGTATATTTGAATTGGATGAAAAGTTGCATTGTAAATGCATGATGCAATGTTGTGGGAGAGTCTTAAGGAACTATAGGACAAATCTCACCTAATAATACATAAAAGAAGGTGGCAAGAAGAAGAAGATAGCCACTGAACAGTGGAACTTCCTAGACCAAGAAGAATGGGACGCGTTTGTTGCTTCAAGACAAACTGATGAATTCAAGGTATTAGACGTCACTCCCAATTTAATTAATATATGTTGTATTCACCTATTCATGATTAACATTTAGTGTTACCTAACTAGGCCCTCAGTGAGACGCAAAAAGCAAGGTGTGCACTGAATGTGCATGACCACACAATGGGTCCAAAGGGGTATGTAGGCATTCGCCAAAGACTACAGGCTGAGTCTAATGCTCAGTCTGCTACTACTCAGGAGTCCTCTACTATAGGTTCCACACCACTTCCTCGCCATGATGTCTGGATAGCTGTGAGGCAAAATAAGAAGGGAGAAATAAGGAAGCCTGCAACTGCTGAGGTGGCTACAAAAATGGTAAAATACAACTCTTAAAGCAATCGTTCGAATATTGATTATTTGTGGTTTTTACTTAATTACAAATTTTTGTTTTGGCAATTAGCGGGAGATGCACGAGCTAAGGAAACAAGGCAAGTTCATTCCTAAGGGCACAAGGGATGAATTGATAGTTGCTCTGGGTAACCCAGAGCATCCTGGATGTGTTAGGGCTACAGGCGTTGGTGTGGGCATCAAAGCATTCTTTGGGCCATCCCAGCGCAAACATGTCCCAAAAGTGGGACTTTCACAAGAAGAGGTAACCTATTCTTTCTTTATAATGTTACTGTAAAAGAGAATTCAATAATCAGAAGCTAACATTTCTTTTATCCATGTATAGGTAGATAAGTTAGTTGATAGGAAACTCGAAGAAGAAATGAGCAAGTGGCAGGCATCTCTGACTGCCACTCAGCAGACAGTACCTATGGAGTCCCGCTCTACTCCTACTACAGAGGTTGGGAGTAATCCTATAGACCCACCACCTAGCACATCCACTGTCAGTATTTTTATGACATAGTAACTAGTCTTTTCAAGATGATATGTATATATGTATATAACATTCTTTACACAAAGATTTGTAGGGGTTGAAGCCATTCCATCTAAAAAATAAAGAGTTTGTCGTTGCAGAGGCGTCGGCTTACCCATCCCTACCAGGGGAAATGTTTCATGGGTCTCCATTACCAGCTGGTTGGGTTCGTGTGAGCCCGGTACGTATATTCCCCAAATGGATGGATCTTCCATTGCCATATGCCCACCCAGATTGTGAAACGCTTGGTGAGGCATAAGGCGGAGTGATATTGTGGATAAAAGCAGATGTCCTCTATACTGAAATTGTATAGTAAATTTACATTACGTTAAATTGTTAGTGTGTGTATATGATGTCAATTGATCTGAAATTATATATATATATATACATATATATATGTTAAAAAGAAGACACCCAGAGCATCTAGGCCTCCACCTCCACCTCCTACATTACCAAGTTGGGTTCCACATGACCTACCTGTCCTGTTAGGTCCTAATTGTAGGGGTATGGAAATATGGTTAGGCGAACATGATATAAATTTCCCTATAACTATTTCTATAGATGTGGATGTTGCAGGTCAATCATACGAAAGCAATCTATTTATACAAGATATTTTGGAGTTGTTTCAATATGATTGGTTGAATACATCTGTGATAGAGCTATGGATAAGGTGAGATCTTCTTTATACATCCATATACCTTGTGTAGGATCTGGTGATCTGGTTTCTTATTTATTAATACATGCATAATACATGTTTTGCAACTACTTAGACAAGATATGTGCAGATTTTTCATTCGAACATGTAGGATTTTTTATTCCATCTTTGATTAGTCTAGTAGCTAAAGACCCTCCGTCAGTTCAACAATATTGTTGTGATTCTTTTACAAATTTTTCTCAAAATAAGAAGACGTTGATAATAGCTCCATTCAATGTGGAGTAAGTTTACTTTGCTTATTATAATTTGGACTTAATAAAATTACATTTTTATTGTGGATTTTGATTTATTAATTTTTAACTTTTTTACCTCTAGTGGTATGCATTGGGAGTTAGTAGTTATTGCCCCTGAGATGTTCACTGTCTATTATCTAGATCCTAAGGGGAGTAAATTGAATTCAAAATATGGACACAAAATGAAAATGGCATTATTCCGATGAGAAATATTTCATTTTCATATCTGTTAACATATGTTATTACATTACTATTTAATTACGCAATGTACTGTGTTACATTAACATGTAGGGGTTTATATTGAAAAACCACTAGAGGGGGGTGAATAGGGTTTTAAAGATAATTCAATACTTATTTAACTCAAACAACCACAAATGAAAAAGCAAGAAGGAGACAAGGGATTTAGAGTGGTTCCAACCTTAGCAAATACTAAGGTAGTCAGTCCACTTCCCGGTTGCTTACCCAACCGAGATTTTGAAAGTATTAGTTTTATTACCTCTTCAAGGATTTTACATCAAATACAATACTTTCTTACACCCCTTTGGACAGCCTTCACTTTGAAGTAGATGCACCAACTTGAGGCAGCCTTCTTGAAGTAACTTCAAGCTCCCCCTTGAAGTAGCCTTCCTCTTTGAAGTAGCCTCCCGTTGCACCAGCCTTCTTGAAGTAGTCCAAAGCCTCCTTCTTCACCTAGAAGATCACGACCCTCTCCAATCTGCAACCTCCAACCCTAGGAGTAGCAAGGAGAGTACAAGCAATAAGAGTGAACAAGAAAGGAAAAGGAAATTACAATTAACCTTTGAAGCACAAGGCTTGATTTGCCTATATCAAGCATGTAGATCTCCTAAACAATGTATATGGAAGTGTGATTGTTGTGGATAGGAGATACTAGCCAATAGGACATGAAATTAGAGCAAGGAGAAGAGTAGCCAATTGCAAGTATTGCTCAATTGCTCAAAACAGGTTGCTAATGCAAGTGTATGCTCAAGGATTGCTCAAGTGTAGAAAAATAAGTTGGTTTAGGTGTCCTAAGGCATGTCCTATTTATAGAAATGACCTACAAGTGCTTAAGGATGTTCTAGACACTTTCTAGGGGGTTCTAAGTGCTTAACTAGCCGTTAGGTACACTTTAGTTGCTTTAGCAACGGCTAGTTAATTAATTCTGCAAGTGCTGTCAGAACCAATCTCGGTCGAGGAATTGTCGACCGAGATACCTACTCAGTCGAGGATTTGTCAACCGACAGGCTCTCTAGAGCAAGTGTTTGCAATGTTTATCTCCAACTGCCAACTACCTTGTCAGCTGTGTCTAACGGCTACTTGGGTCTTTCTCGGTCGAGAAGTTTGTCGACCGAGAGTGTCTCGGTCGAGGATTTTGTCGACCGAGATTGTCCCTATTTCAATGTTTCAAATAAAGTACTAAGTGTATGTATGAGTGTGCATATGTGACACTATTGAAGGGGATGAACTATCTAAGTGTAGTGATTGGCTAGGGAAGATCTAACGCTTGATTTACATGATGTCTAAGTACTTGTACATTATATATTTGTACAATATTTACACTTGATTACATTCATGAAATTAAAACAATCTAGCATATAGATCTTCCATAATATTTGTCATCCACCTTATTCATGCAACACTCAAGTAGCACGTTAGATCGACATGAATGAAATGTTTGTCATTATCAAAACAAAAGGGATTAACTGATGTCCATTTAGCCAACATATATGAGTTCAAAAAGGCTGGAGGAAAGGTCCCCAGGAAAAAGAACCAGCAAATAACTTGGAAGAACATGGAAGTAAGTTCCCGACTGCAATGTATATATTATTTATGTGAAGAGTGCTTAATTAGTTGTATTTTTTAATATTTTGTATGTTTCAATTTATTATGTGCTACACAAGACAACGGATGGGCATGTGCATACTATGTGATGTGATTTATGGACATGATTATCAAATATGTCGCAGTGGACATCGATATCATTCCTGAGGTATTATATATAGTTTCATTAGATAATATGAAATATATCAATCTTATTTATAGCTCATTAATTATATATATACATCATTCTCTTTGCAGGTGTTTAAAACTGACCACACTACATGAAAGGCCTTACCAGATGTACATGCTCCCTATACGATGGGAGAATTGAATGAAGTAAGAGAAGAATGGGCAACAGCCATATAAGTAGTGGGGGTTTTAACATATAATTGGGATGTTGATAGTGAATAATGACTAAAGAATGATATTTTGTAAATGAATTTCTAAATTATAATATGTGTGAATGTTTCTGCATGTCTGAATGTTTCTACATGTGTCTGAATGTTTATACATGTGTGAATGTGAAAATGAATGAAATTGTTGGTTGCTATATGAATGTTTCTACATGTGTGAATGTGAAAATGAATGGAACTACAGATTGCTACATGAATGTTTCTACATGTGTGAAAATCGAATGGAACTGCAGATTGCTAAATGTGTGAAAATTAATGTTGTTAATTTTGTAGGTTTGTGGCCTGTTGTTGGCTGATATCAATGGATGTCGTAAAACCTGCACTTCATAACTGAACTGCAGGTTTCTCATCCTGCGACCAGCCACAGTAGGTCTGCAGACTAATAAAAATAAACTTGCAATAGGCGTCAGTTATTTGTTTAAAACCGACGACAAATGGTTATAGCATCAGATAAATAATTAAAAAAATGCCTAATGCATGTGATGTGGCATCGGTTATCAATAATCGACGTCGATTTTCCTAATGAGGCCAGACACCACGGCCGTGCTAGCTAGCAGGGCCGTGGCAGCGGGCCAGACAACACGGACGTGCTGGCCAGCATGACCGTGGCAGCGGGTGAGATGGCTTCGGTTATCACTAATAAACCGACGTCGATAGTGCCCAGATGGTGCCCTTTCTGTGGCGTGAAGGTTTATGGTGTCGGTTTCAAAGCTAATAACCAATGCCTATACCCCCTGCTGGCATGTTTTTGGTGGCGCGCGAAGGGTTGTGGCGTCAGTTTGAGAATTGACGCCTAACGGTTGGCCTTTTAGCGGCGCCCACATAGGTTTCGCATTAAAACTGACACTAAAGGCCTTAAATAACTGACACTAAAGGCCAGTTATGTACTAGTGGTTTTCTAAAAAGCTTGGCCCTGAATCTGATAAATGTTATTCTTGTTGGATATCCTAAAGAGAATAAAGGATGGTACTTGTATTCCCTATCTAACAACAAAGTGTTTGTTTCTAGAGATGTTGTATTCCTAGAAATGGAATTTATTTCTAGAGAAAACACTGGGAGGAAAGTGGAACTCGAAGAGGCTTAATACCAACAAGAAAACATTGAACTGATAAATGTACAAGAGGAACAAAGAGAATCAGAAAGTGTTGTGGAATATCAAATTTCCTCGAGTAACACAGGTACCTCATAGATCTAATAGGACACCCCTTGAACTTGAGAGATTTGGATATCTTGTGACTCATGAAGGTAGTGAGTTGGTCATATATGAGCAACCAGATTCTGAGAAATGGCTTGAGGCCATGAGATCTAAGATGGAATCCATGTATACCAACAAGGTATGGACCTTGGTGGATCCACCTGAAGGGGTAAAGCCCATAGGGTGCAAGGGGGTCTTCAAGAAGAAGACCGACATGGATGGTAAAGTATAAACATATAAGGGTAGATTGGTTGCAAAGGGTTTCAGACAAGTTCAAGGTGTTGACTATTACAAAACCTTTTTCTCTAGTTGACATGGTTAAGTCCACTAGGATCATGCTTGTTGTTGCAGCTTATCATGACTATGATATTTGGCAAATGGATGTTAAAACTGCATTCCTTAATGGGAATATTATCGAGGATATGTATATGACATATCCCGATGGTTTTATAAATGCAAAGGATGCAAATAAAGTCTATAAGCTACAAAGATCACTATATGGATTGAAGCAAGCATCTTAGAGCTTGAATCTTTATTTTTACGAGACAGTCAAAGAGTTCAGCTTTAGTCAAAATGAAGATGAACCTTGTGTGTACAAGAAGGTTTGTGGGAGTATAGTGACATTCCTCATATTGTATGTTGATGGCATACTATTGATGGGGAATGACATCCCTACTTTTCAAAATGTGAAGACATGGTTGGGAAATACGTTTTCTATGAAATATTTGGGAGAAGCATCCTAAATTTTGGGGATCAATATCTCTAGAGATAGATCTAGAAGGCTTCTTGGACTAAGTCAAAGCACATACATTGACAAAGTCTTGAAGAGGTTCAACATGAAGAGCTCAAAGGGAGTAAACTTGCCCATGTGTCATGGAGTTACCATCTGTAAAGCTCAGTGTCCTAGTTCTTGTGAAGAAAGGGAACGCATGAGTTTGATTCCACATGCATTAGCAATTGGATCAATCATGTACACAATGTTATACACCCGTCCAGATGTCTCATATGCCTTGAGCATGATGAGAAGATAACAGTTAGATCCAAGTGAGGCCCACTGGATAGTCGTGAATAACATCCTTAAGTACTTGAGAAGAACTAAGAATCTATTCCTTTTCTGTGATGGAGAGGAAGAGTTTGTGGTAAAGGGTTACACTGATGTAATCTTCCAAACTGAAAAAGATGATTATAGATCACAATTAAGATTTGTGTTTTACCTAAAAAGGAGTTGTAAGCTAGAGAGTTACAAGCAAGAGATAGTTGATGATTCTACAATAGAGGTCGAGTATATTGTTGCATCAAATGTAGTAAAGGAGGTTGCATGGATCAAGAAGTTCATCTCTAAACTTGGGGTCATTCCAAGCATCAGTGACACAATTGAAATGGATTGTGATAACAATGGAGGTATTGCACAAGCTAAGGAACCCAGATCGCGTCAACATTACAAGCACATACAAAGACATTTCCATCTCATACGAGAGATTGTGCATCAAGGAGATGTGAAGATTTGTAAAGTACCAACTGAGAACAATGTTGTTGATCCCTTGACTAAAGCACTTTCACATCAGGAGCATGATGGGCATATTACATCACTTGGAATAATATTTGTGGGTGATTGGCTCTAAGTGCAAGTGGGAGTCTGTTGGTATGTATGCCCAATGATCCAATCATATAATGATTGTAATGGCATAACTTTTAAATGATTTGAATAATAATAAAGGCATGCTTCCAATTTATTCTATTTTTTTAGTTATGAGATAATGAAGTAATGTAACATACTGAAACCTATCCTCTTGACCCTGATCATATGCCTTGCAGGATAGAAAGTTTGATTATTTAGACTTGGCCAAACAAGGATGAATAAATACCTAAAAGAATTAAAGTGAAACCTGAATATGTTAATGCATGAGTAAATCACCCAAACATACTTGCATGAAAACAAATATAACCTAATGTGATATTATTAGTCTTTAGACCAATAAAGGATACACAAAATATGTCACATGAGATAAATGATGAATATATATGATTTGGTGTCACATAATCATAGATAACCCTTTTGGTGGTGATATGAAGTTTTGGAACACAATTGAATGAATAATAGTGATAATGATGAAATAATATGATAACTAAAATAATATTGAGCTACACATATTAATTATGACATATTTTATAAAAGGAAATCTCAAAAGTGAAATCTATTATGGAAATCGTATTCCTTGGGTCCCAATTAGCTTGGGAGTCACGTTTCATCTTATTTTTGCAATAAAAATTATCTTAATTATTTAGAAAAGAAAAGGTGAGTATTCTCTAAAATATGAAATAAGTCATTGAATGACTCCAAAAGTGGCAAAAAAATTCAAATTTGTAATCTACACATTAAAATTAGCCTATGCATGAATTTTCATCTGATTTGGACAATCTTATCTATCCTAGTTAATTTAGGATAGAGAATATAGCTCAAGACCCAAAATAATAAATAAAGTAGTGAACCATTCCAAAAGGGAAAACTAATTCCAAAATCGGATTCTATATGTCTTATTTGGCCTAGGTGTCAAATCTAGATTTGTTTGAGTTTTGTTTGAGCCCTCAATTGGTTTAGAAAATAAAAGAAATTAATATTTACATTGTTTTCATTCAATGCTATGATTATTATGGTTTCCTGGTTTCATATGTGATGCCTATTTTATCTATGTGGACTATTTCTCAGTCGTTCGATTTTAATTAGGAAATAGCTATGTTTTCTTCTACCCTGGTCATTTTGGAAACCAGGCGAGCAATGCCTCTCTTCCTCTGATACTTTCTCTCAATCTCTTTCACTCATCCCTCAACGTTTCCCTTTGATTTATTCTCACTCCTATTCCTCTCTTCTTTCTACATTAGTTGTCTATATAGGTCCTAGGGTTCTGACACCTCGTATACAAACCCCATCCTCCTCCCTTTCTCCCATGTTCTTCCCATGTTCAACCTCCTTTCCCGTCTTCTCACCTCTAAGGGTCCTCAGACCACTCCAAAACCCTCCCATAATCTCTGCACAACTCCCTTATACATGTATTTCTTTCTCTTTCTCCTTCGTTTGTCGTGGATCCCATCCTCCTTACTTGACCTGTATGTGGGTGCTTACCCTGACACCTTTATTGGGGTCGGGGCCATCTAGATCGCCACCATATGCCCAATTCTACTCAGCATGGTCCTATGAAGCTCTCTAGTATCTTAATTTTGCCATATTTGTGACAAGGTAATTTCCCCCCTTTTTCCTTCATTCCAAGGGTGTTGTTGATTCTCACGTTGGAGACTCACATATCTGGCATCATTTTGTTGCGACTTCTGGAGCTCTAGCCTCTCCGCAACCTTGGGTTTCCTATGAATCTCTGGCTCCAGTCAGGTGTTCCTTGTACCATGGTATTCATGTCTCCACTCTAATTAACCCTTGTCGGCCATGGCAGTAGAGGAGAGGGTGACATCGGTCCTACTCGTGAAGCATGTGGTTGTGTTCTAATCTGGCCTAGAACTTAGACTCTCGTGCTGATGTTGTTCCTCAAAGAGGTGCATCCTAGATAAAAATAGGATTATGGGTTCCTATTGTTAAGATGTGTATGTTGTTTGTGCTTTGCTTCTCACAGATGGACCTAGCTTAAGGAGTTGTTGCTTGGAGACAAACTTGATATGGTTTAGATTTCCCTCTACTAGATCCTTATGATGTAATATCCATGTAAAGCCTATATAGGAGATGATGATGTACTTTTTTAAAATTGATCATAGTCATGTTTTATATTATGTTGCTATACTTTAGTCTTTTGTATACCATTATTTGAGATTTGAAAATTTTACACCTATTCCAGCATACCTTTTGATTGTGCTTGGAATGGATGTTTTATTCTTCAAATTTTAGTATGGAGTGGATCCCCTCTGGGTCCCTTTCTTTACAAGTAACATAATATATGTCTAGAGAATGATATTACTCAATGACGTATGTCTTCAAGTATGTGACTTGAACAATGAGATCATACATATGTTAAGAGTATACATTCTTATTATGTATGTAGTCCAGTGTTATCATAGAAGACTAATAGACAACAATAACATATAAGACTAGAGTGTGTGTTGGTTGATGATAGAATCTCATCAGTCATGATATGGTATATCAAACCAAGCACGCTGATACTTGTTAGAGAATAGTGTATCATATAGACCCACCATGAGAGTGACACATGGAGACCATTACCATGGTAGTCATAGATAGCTCTCATAGTGTTGGTGGTGATTATGGTTCTTGACATGAAATCGTTACACTCATGACATGTCGTTTGGTGTGCTTTGACATCATCCACTGTGATCCTGAATAAGGATTTCCATAAAGGTGATGATTGGGTGCACTATGACACATGGGGATGACTGTGAGTGATGCAGATGTGATTTGTCCCTCCTATGAGAGTGTGATATCCTAGCCACTTTATCAATGAGATTGAGAAATGTATGGTCATGCACATGTCAATAAATATGTGATATTAGGCTTACATATATCTCAGCTAGTCTACTATAGCAAGAAACAAAGATTGAATGATGAAGAGGATGTTTGCTCCATGCCTCGAGTTCTATCTAGATATTAGTGACAAAGGAACTGTACAAACACTACAACACCAAACACAAATTTTAGGTTGAAGTTGTTCTCCAACTTTTCATTTACTTGGGTAGCAATGATGTGCCACTAGGCACCTCTCTTTGCCGATGATGTCATAAATTGGTTATGGACATTCACTGACAGTGTAATATAGGACCTACAAGGTCACACAAATAGATTTTACCTAGAAGAGAAGTTGTGATCATGAATGATAATTGGATTTAGTGCTAAAGTATTTAGGCATCCAATTCAAGCAACAAATAAACTGACTGGACTCCCAATCGATCAGCTCATGTGATGAAATGACCAGCTGGAGTGTCAAGTTCATTGAGTATTAATTTGACTAAGTTTTGATTGAACTGGGGCTCCAACTAACCGGTTCACTTAGTGAACCGATTGGCTGGTGGTCGTTAAACGACCAGTTCATGAGATGAATCGCCCAGTTCATGGTGCAATTCAATTGCATCAAGGATTAGTGCTAACGTCATGTCATATATTTATTAGATTAGAATTGTCAATTCTTATGTGTTGGGAAGCATGAAAAAATGACTAGTTCATTGGGTGAACTGATTGGCTCGCATGCCAACCGATCAGTTCTCTCATCAAACTGACTTTTTGTCGTTTGTAGGTTGTGAAAATTCAAGATTACGGTCCCTTCCACTCCCACACAGACTGGAAACTTTGACACTAACCCCTCCTATAGATAGAGGGGCTCTGGGGTATTCTCAAACACATCAATTGCCTCTGACAATTTTTTGTCTTCTCTGGTTGTGGTAACTAAGAGAACCTAAGCAAGTCCTACCCGATAAAGGGAGGTATAGCAAGGGAGAACAATTGTGGAAGAGCAAGTTGGTGACTGGTACACAAACATGTGGGACAACTCCTTCCTTTCCATTCTAGTAGGACGATAGGAGTTCTAGGAGATCTGTGTGGACTTCTATAGAGGTGAGGTGGCATTTTCTTGTCGTTAGGAGGACAACGTCAGCCAGAAGTCTGTGGTAGAGACTAGGAGGTACTAAAAATGTCATTCGAGTTTGCTATCCATGATGGAGGCTAGGAGCTGCTGCAAATGAGTCCCAGTGCAACTTGGAATGTTGCACAACTACAATGACAAGGAGATGTCACTGGACTTGCTCCAGGACCAAGTATGTTCTCGAAACCATCTCTTCTATTATATAGTTATTGACGCGATCTGCTGATTTATTGGGGAATATGGCGGTAAATTTTTTGTTTCCGCCGCTTACCTGATGCCATATTTTCCTATATATCTTAGGTTCCTTCACCCATGGAGGAGTCTAAGGACAACATATTCCCCAACCTACCCCTAGTGGCCAAGAGTCAAGTCAATTCTAAAGAGTCCATGGATTGTGAAGTTGTAGATCAAAGCACAATAAAAAGCCCCTAGCATGGTCATGGTGGCATGGAACTATAGTGTTAACAATGCCAAATTCACATAGGAATCACAAACTTGAAGCAACTACAACAAACCCTCCACCATTGTCATGTTGTCGCCTATCTGCCACAACCGTGCTACTGCCACAACCATTCTACCACCTAGCCAATACGATCGTGTTTCCCACCATGACTGTGCTGCCATTATCCCACCACAATGGTGTTGTTCACCACAGTTGTGCTACCACCTAGCAACCACGACAATGCTACCATCCTCCAAAAAAATCCACCTCCAATCTAACATTTTCATATATGTCACATGGCCATTCGATCCTACCACCACCATGTTGCCCTCCACCCACCAAAACTGTGGTGACCAACACGGTCGCACTTCCATCAAATCCTAGCATAATTTTTCCACTATTTCCCCCATTTTTTCATAGTTAACCATATGCTTCCCTAACCCCTAGACATACATCTGTAGTGGTTGTAGGACAAGGTTAGATACATGTTAGATACCTCTTTAGCCTCCCTAGCATTTTCTTTGAGCCCCTACCTACTTCCATCTATCTCCACTTCATTTCCACCTTCCTCTACCTTAAAACCCAAGTTTTCTATAATTTTGGCCACTTCCACACCTTTCCATGCCATTCAACCACATTGGAAGGAGTAGGATGTGCTTTTGCTATTAGAGGTGAAAAATAAGAGAGATTCTATGAGTTTCTATGGCTATCCCTCTCTCTACTTCTCCTTTTTCCCTTTTTGTTCCATGATCAGCTAAGCCCCTTAGGTGGGCTATGGGGCAAAAATGTGAATTTGATACAATGTTGAGGGAAATAACTTATAAACTATATGGTTTCATTTTATATTGATTGTCTTATACTTCTATCTACCTTCCTATAAATTATCTTGTGGTTTGTGGTTGAACACATGAACTATCTTGTGATTTATGCTTGAAGCAACCTAGGGCTAGGCGAAAATGACTTATGTGTGGCTATTTTGGGTTTTGCTCCTAGGTCCAACTAGTGGATCCCTATCTAGAAGCCCATATTCCCATACATATATCCCTTCTCCTACTCCCAGGCGTGAGGTATAAGTAACTAATTTAGAGGCACTTAGTATAATTGACTTGAAGGTATATAAAGTCTAGCTAGTATGTGATGTGAGGTGAAATGCCCTCATTTCCATCCTCCATTACTACCCTTGCCCCCCTATTTACCTAAGAGCCTCTATCCTAGAAACCTATACTTGAATGGATCCTAGTAGAATTCCACCTAAAACCTAGTCCAATTGATCCTCACAAGGTTGGATAGAGTGTGCTAGGGTTAGTTCCCCTTCACACATCTTATTCCACCCATGGCCAACTAGTAGTTTAGGGTAATTCCATAGCATATATCTTGTTATTTAGTTTAACAGTCTAAGTGAATGAGTATGATTTGCATGTTATAACCCCAACTTGGGTTCTCATCACATTCCCCAAAATTACCCAAACCTCTACAACTTACTTAAAACCCAAATTGCTTCCTTGGTATTTAATGGTTGCTTAGTTAGTTACTTTACTTGACTTATTAGTTAATTGTTTTGTTTTTGCTAGTCTCTTGCTAGTTTAGGTCCTTAAGTCCCTTTTTTCCTAGTTTTCTAGTTTAGTGTAGTTTCTTGCTTAATTTAACTAGTAGTCATCTTTAGGTTGTTAAATATAATTACACTGCTAGTCTAGTGTATTATTAGTTCTTGTCTTGATTTCCTTGGTCTAAATTGCTCCTTTCTTGCTCAGTCACCTTTATTATCTAATTAGAACTTAAATTTCTAGGGATAAAGTAGTTTTTGTTCTTGCTTTCCTTTAATTTCTTGTTCAAACACCCTTAGTGTAATCAAACAAACCCAAAATAGACCCTTCAACCCTAGACTTCGATTTAGGAACCCAATTAAACCAACTAAGCTCTAGTACCCCCTCTCTCCCTGAGGATTGACCCCTACATTACCACCTTCCTATACTACAAAATGATATGATGCGCTTGTAGGTGTGTCTTTGTGTATTGGTAGCATGTCATCGACTAGTGTTAAAAAATTTGTTATCCTAAGTGTGTGTGTCTCGAGCACGCATTAGCAAGTCCTTGTTAAGGTGGAGGACTCTTGTCCATAGATAGGTAAGTCCTTTGTAAGATTTTTGGCTCCCTTGTAGTTAAAGGAAAGGCTAGTTATCCCTTGACCTAGAAAAGGGTCGACTTATTTTGTACTCTTACAATGGAATATAAGGAGTGAGACATGGTTAGAAATCCTACAAATTGACCCCTCTAGGTAGTGGATGTACATCTTCCTTTGGAGGTTGGAACCACTATAAATACATGTTTTATTTGGTGTTGTTCAATCTCTCCCCCTTACTATGATTTTCTCATTTCACTCAAATTTCAGACTTGCATTATTATCTTGAGAAATATCTTGAAGGTGTAAATTTTTTTTATTTAAGTGTTCTTTAGTTCTATTCATTCTCCCATGTAGAGCCCATTAATTGGTCCAACATGATGGTCTAAAGTATGCACGTAAAGAACTTGGTCATCAATTTGGGCTCTCCCTTCCAGAATTATTTTGAATGGATGAAAATGTACCTACAAGGATCAATTAATATGAATGCAGGGCATATTAGCACCTCTATGCTCCACGAATAATAGGAAAACACTTACCATGTAGGAGATGCACTCATTTACACAACATCTCAAAGATCAATAGTTGCAACAAAAATTACCCAAGCGATAGGTGTGATACCACACACTACAACTTGGCATAGGACAAGCATTGAAGTTGGCACTCCAATCACTTGAGGATTACCAAATTGAAAATGTCATATGTAATACTACAAAATAAAGTAAATATCAAATCAAGTAAGCACCTAAATATGATAAATAGTAAGAAAGCTAGATGCAAAATGGAAAGGAAGCCATTACGAGACTTGGTGGTGACCACCTGGTCATTGGCCAATTCCCCTTCACAAAGAGCCTAAAGTTATTCATCAAGAAGTCAGATGCAACGTCCCACATGCGTAAGCGGGTATCATATCTAACCAGAATGTGAATCCAAGCTATTTGCCCACTACTGTTGATCATAGTAACAAACATGATGGTGGACAGCTAGATGAATGCAAGGGTATCCATCATTCTATGAATAATGCATCCATTTCTCCCCTCAAAAATATAGATCCTCGTAAAATATAGGATTTCTATCTAGGTGATCTTTAGACTAGATTCAAAACTACCCTAGGCGTCTGAAAGTGGAAATTCCCGATGACATGATAGCAATGTTTGCAAAATGACACCCAGAGATGGAAGTTTTGTAACATGAAAGTAGTGTATAAATCAAAACAAAAAACTCACTTGGAAGGAGGTTCATATCGCCAAAAACAAAACTAAAGATATTTGTATAGGAAAAAAAACATTTCTATCATGGCTGCCATCATCATCCAGTCACCCCACTAGTAAGGGTAATGGTTCGATGCACAAAAGTTGGCTAACTTAAACAACTCACATTCAACTCCAATTAGTAGGACAAAGCATTGACACACCTTACCCCACTACTCAGAAACACATATAAACTCAATAGTGCCCCATGGAAAATGTTGCAAAGAATTAATTAACATATGCATTAGATAAAAAGCACTTAATAAGAGGCTAACCTTCTCTTTTGAGAAACAAGTGACCATGTGATTGTTCTTCAACCACAAGAAATTGTCCCCTTAAACAAAAAGGAAGGTCTGTGTCTACTCACTTAATATCAAAATACAACATTTGAGATAAAGGGAGACAAGATGTAAAGGGTGGTCCTATATAACCCTTGAGCTTCTTTTTGTTTTGTTGGAGTTGTTATTTGCATTCTATACTACTGATGTTGAAGGTGATAGACTTCCACCCTCCTTTCCTAAGCATGATCAATGCTTCATCTCTCCATATACATAATGATTGTGTCTAAGGTAGCATGAGGAGAAGCAAAATTTGAGATGAGGCTAGTGTAAATAGAACAAATAGATATTCCTTCAGTCCAGTTCGAAAAGTAAACAACAAGACAAGGTTGAAATAAACATGAATGAAAAGAAATTCCTTCAAGCACGTTGACAAAGTTAAAAATGAGATGAGGCTAAAGCAAACAAGAACAAGTAGAATTTCATTAGTCCTTCCTGAGAGGGAAACACAATATGAGGTGAATGAAAAGAAGAATGAGCATCATTTCTTGGAAGATTGTTAAAAGGTTAAGGTGGACTTGGCAAAGAATAAGAGTCGGGGGAATGAAAGACAAATGGAAGTTCTGATTAACTATTGAGATCCAAGAAAAAACCATAAGCAAACAATTTGTGTATCTCTATAAAAGATCTTTAAAACATTTTCTACTAGCTACGTCACATAAGAGAACTTGAAAGACATAAAGAAAAGAGACCATACCTTAGTTCCTTGGCCAAAATAAGGTTGAGTTGCTCTGTGAAAAGCACTTAATCACCATGAAGGTAAGATATAAACCACTTCACCATTGTTGCACCACATCTCTAATACACCCTAGGGACACTAGACACCATGAGGGAATCTTGCAAGGCTTTATTAAACTCACTCATGAAATAAGTGGATTGTGTCTACATTTCAAGAGGGGAATAATGTCTTTTAAATACAAGGGTTGATACCAACTGCTTGTGTAACATAATGAATCTTAGATGTAATATCCATGTAAACCTTTTTCCCTAGTTTCCCTTTCATTTTTGTCCTTTATGTCATTCATGTTTAATTAATGGAAGTTATAGTGGTTTAGTAAACATTTATTCACTAATTGTACCAATATGAGGGTTTATGCACACATACCTCAGTAAAAGATTAATTACCATAATTAAGTGCTCCAGACCTTAATATAACTTTTTATGTGATTTGAAAACATAAAATGAGCTTAAGTTTCAAATTTGGTTCGATTTGGATGTTGTTTGTGCAAGTTATGCAATTTTAGGTACATTTTGGACTTTTATGCAATTTACCCAATTGGGAGGTTTTCTTTGAAAATTATCACCTGAAATTTAATCCTTAGAAATTTCCTTACCATTCTCGAGATTTTGAACCATGGGGCACCTGGTTGCACCTTGGTTTGAAGGTGTTTCTCTCCAAGGGCATTACAGGGATTACCCTTTTATAAATGAGCTTATCTTTAAAAGATATCAACCAATGGGGCCAATAGGAAATTGCCACATCATTAAACTGAATGAGATAATTGAATAGAGTGGGAGATGGAGAAAACACCATTTGACCCAATATAAGGTTTGAAGTTGCATAGGTAACCAAACTAGAGCTTCTAGAGAAGGTAAAATAGCAAGACACCAAATCCCTAGATGGTGGATGTGACGACCGTCTCGCGAAACAAGATTAACTAATGCGTAAGCGTTCATCAAGCAGCGGATTAGTGAAAATCACTAAAAATTAAAACCTTTTTATCAAAATATCCATTGAAGGAAAACTTTCTCACATAGAACCAAAGTAACATAATTACATTCTTGTTCACAGGTACATATTATGTATCATCTCCTTTTGAGAATTACAAGCATTAACTGTCCTGTCAAGCTAAACACGGGCAGTATAAAATCTCGAGGCTCTAAGCCAAAATCTCGAAAGCACTAACTACTACTCTGAGGACCTGAGAGTACAGAGACGACACATAGGACTCTATTTACATCTATACAAGGCATAACAGTCAGTGTCTCCACCTGAGACTTCACTGCTGTCTCTGCTACTGCTATTGTTATCCTTCACCTATTGAAGGATTCCTATCTCCTCGTTCGCGTCCACCTAAAAATGTAGTTCCCACGGGGGTGAGACAATTATAAAAATTGCCCCAGCGAGAGTTATAACTCTCCGCCAGTAACATTGTTATTGCAACTTAAGAAGATAAATATGAATGGAAGAATCATATTTGTATAGCAGTAGATATTTTAATGTCTAACAGATTAGAACATTATTCTATATCAGAAGCATTGCAACTATAACTTGATAGAATCAACATGTCATTTATCCTTTAAGGAATATAAAGAACATGTATAACATCTATTCAAACTACAGAATCATTACCACTGCTTTAACTCTCTTCAGGATTAGATCATATATGTAAAGCCTGGTATTATCATTGTGGAGTCATGGCACGTAGCCATATTCTTTTCATAAAGTGTTGGGATCTTAATCCCTCAATTCACCACTGGAAATTCTCATCCTTTCACAATTTCAATACCCTAACCATGTGATTCTGGGTGTTTATAGCTCATCACCTGAGCATTGTTACCACTTCCTTAGGTAACTAACATCTTTAGGTCATTTGACCAAGGTAAGTATGATACTTGATGCCTATTAACTCTCTTGCTACCTCTTATTAGACAACAAGATATATTATGGCACACAAGGCCCAATAAACAAATTCAAATTAATAACATATCACAGCGCATACCTGGCTATGCCCATCATCTCATGATACCTGCATGGTTAGTACATATTATAGCAACACATCAATTATCTATCAACATCATGCAAAAACAATGTATTAATAATTCAAGGGTATTACCCTTAATCCTTTACCAGGATTAGGATTTCCATCACACATCTCATGTATCATTCATCCAATCATATTGGACTTATATCACAACAAGGTATACCAGTATTTGGGGTGTTGGATATGATATCTATCATATCTTGATGTCTCACTTCCCTCAACACCATTAACTTTCTTAAGTTCACATACTTAGCTTGTATTAAGGTATTACCCATCCTAATACTTTATGCACCAGTTTATCACATTCATCATGTAAAGTAGTGATCAATTGTCACTTACTTGGAATATACAACTATTGCCAATACTATGGATTCATACATAAGTCAGGAATTAATAAAAAGACCATGTTAGGTCCTATTCAAAACAAACTCTACGGCCGTGCAACCAAAAACGGCCGTATTAAGGGAAGCCACCACGGCCGTTCTACCTTGCACGGTTGTGCAAAGTGAAAATACCACGGTCGTGCTACCTAACATGGTCATGCTACAGGAGTTCACCTCTTCAATCATATTCAAGCATGAATTCTATTCTCTTATTAGGGAATTATGGTTTCACATACCATTTCCCTTCATTAGAATCGGGATTGCATATAGCATCACCCTTCATTAGGGTTTCATATTACATTACCCATAATTAGGGTTTACTACTCAATCCCCATTAGGGTTTCTCATAGAATCACCCTCAATTAGGGCTTTACATGGATACACCTTCAATTAAGGTTTGAGTTCAATAACCCTGTCAATTAGGGTTTATGTTCATGTTTAGGGTTTCATGATCTCTTTGCTTAAGGATCATAACCCTTAATCATCACATGAATCATATTCATGTATGAATTCATACTATCAACTTCTCAACTTGATTAGGTCATATCAACCCTTCAGTCGAGTATATACAACTATGATTAACATAGTGTACCAAGTCATTGATCCTATAAGCAATTAGGGATTCATCCCTTAATTGGCACTTAATTACTTAGGTACTATTAGGGTTTCAACCATTTGTACCTTCATTGATTATCATTACTAATCATTATTGGATCAATAGAACATTCATCATCTTAATTCTCAAAGATTCAATCACATTGGACCTCCATTACATAAGGTATCCAATTGAATTAACCAAATTGAACCACAAACGGTTTGAAACCGTTTAAGCAAAAAAGCTTTGAAACCGCATGAGTCTCAAACGGTTTGAGACTGTTTGGTCTCAAATGGTCTTGAGATTGTTTGGTCCCAAACGGTCTTGAGACCATTTGGTCCAAACCTCTCAAAACCGCATGGACCAAAGAGTCAATCAAGACTTTAACAACACTCAATTCCAATCTATGGAATCTCAACCAATTGGATCATCAACTCAATCATCAATTGAGTCATGAAATCATCCCTTAATTGGAACTTCAATTATGGTCTGATCTCAATGGAATTAGGGTTTATAAACACCAATTAGAGCTTTGAAGTTGATCATCAATCAAGCTACTAATTATGTTTCAATTGATTGCATTGGATCTTAAACCATTGAATTCATGGAACCAATCATCAATTGGACCTCTGCTCATACTTCAATTGAGTTTAGTAGGTCAACCTTCAACTGATTTGACCATCAATTGACCCTCACTTGGTCATCAATTAGGGTTTGATTCAATTGGATTAGGGTTTAGAATCGATGATTCGACAACACTCATCAATGCAAGATTGTTTACTTTGAAACTTTTGAACCATCATCCAAATTGGGTATGACCTGACCCCAAACGGTGTTGAGGTCGTTTGGATGACCTCCAAACGGTCTTGAGACCGTTTTCCCATCATATCACTCAAATCCAATCCATCCAATTAGGGTTTGGATCATGGGATTGATCACCAAATCAGCATTGCATTGTATATCGGCTTGGTACCTTTAGACCTTCAAACACCTAACCATACTCAACCCTATACCTCCAAACGGTCTTGGTTGACCACCAAACGGTCTTCATACCGTTTGGATGAGATCCAAACGGTATTGAGACCGTTTGGCTCATCCAAACCTTGGATTCGAGTGAAAAATCATCAAGGTTTGGTCTATCGAGTTGATCAACAAATCAGCACTTAATTGCAATATGATTTGGTACCTTTAGACCTTCAATTGGTCAACTATACTTGACCCCAGACCTCCAAACGGTCATGGGGTGACCCCCAAATGGTCGTGAGACCTTTTGGGTGATCCCCAAACGGTCTTTAAACCGTTTGGGCTAATCAACCCAAAATCTCTAATTAACTCATTGGAATTTCAGCACTGTTTTCAATTAGGGTTTGCCCAATTGAATAGCCTTCAACTCACGATTCCTTGGGCGTTAATCCCTCAAATTTGGTGAGTCATTATACCACATCATTAGTAACAGTAATACCAAACGGTCAACCCTTTGTCAACGCACTCAAACGGTCTTGAGACCGTTTGCCCAAAAAGTTCAATTAAATCAGATTGATAATCAGCACTTAATCCAATTAGGTTTCCCTAATTGATTAGACTTCAACTCAAGATTCCTTGGGATTTAATCCCTCAAATTTGAAGGGTCATCAACCAACATAATTATGAACAGGAATACCAAACGGTCAATGCTTGGTCAACTCACTCAAACGGTCTTGAAACCGTTTGCCCAAACAGGTCAAGTTAATCCGGTTGAAAATCAGCATTTAATTCAATTCAATTTGCCTAATTGATTGGCCTTCAACCTACGATTACTTTGGAGTTAACCCCTAAAATTTGGTGGGTCATTATCCTACATAATTAGGAACAAAATTCCCAAACGGTCAATGCTTGGTCAACCATCTCAAACGGTCTTGAAACCATTTTCTCCCAAACGGTTTCAAATTGTTTGCCTTTAAACGGTTTGCTGAAACCGCATAGCCAATCAAATTAAAACGATTTGGAATATCTATCAAAACCGTTTGGCTTGGTACTTTTCTTTGGATAAGAATATAGGATTATTTCATCATCCCCTTCCTTCGAACAACCAAGAACAACAACCGTTCTTGATGGAAATTGCAGCAAAGAAACAAGAGTGTAGCAATTTAAAGAAAACAATCAACAAAGTATAGAGAATTGATGCAATATCAATGATTAAGGGTTTGAGTTATAAAACCCACCTCCAATTGAGCTCCAATCTCACGCCATTAATGGTGGATGAAGCTCTTGCAACTCCCCCCAGGCTCATCCTCAAGCTTTTGATTGTAAACGTTGGCTAGGGTTGAAGAGGAGATCAAAGTAAGAAGGAATCCACAATTTATTTTCGATTTCCACCATGAAATCAAGGAGAAATGGATCAAGAACCTTACCTACAGGTTGGGTTTCGTCTTTCTTCTCCTCCTAAGCTCCCTTGGTCGGCCAAAGAAAGGAGAGAAAGAAAAGGGTCGAGAAAAGCCTTTCATTTGGCTTGGAAAGGGCATTTTTATAAGGAAATTGATGAGAGAGAAGATACTTTATAAAAGTATTTTAATTCCAAAATTGTTGCCACCACTTACCCCTTGGTTTCTTGCATGAAAGGGCATCTATATCCCCACCGAAATCCCTTCCATTATCCATGGATTAAGGGAAAAGAAAATAAGCACCTTAATCCATTATAATATTAATATATCTTTTTGAGTGGAAATTCTTTTCCTTACAATAAGGTGAGTGGAATTTCACCTACTTAGGATATTTTCGTTCCTTATCTTGGCAAAAGAACGTCCATCCTTATTCAAAATCAACCAATAATATTTTGGTTGAAGGCCCTTTAATTAATACATTTATTTTTGCCCTAAATTGAATTAAGGTTTCACTTAAGATTAAATCTTGATTATTTTAATACCAAGATTCTCTCTCCTCTAACTTAATTCAAATGAGGTTCCCCTCTCATTTTCTTTGCTCTAAATGATGCCAAGAAACATTAAGGACCTTATTGAAGTGGTAATTTGCATATCAAACCCTAGGTTTTGGGTAAATTGCACATTACACCAAAACTAGGTTTTAATGCACAACATTGCTTTATCAGCTCTTTCTTGGTATTCAGGCTTCCATAAGCCATACTTCAACATCATATTCACTCTCATGATGATTAAACACATGAGGAACATATTATCATGCAGAATTTGCACATAAACCCCTCAACTTGGTTAATTTGCTCTTTAGTCCAAAACAAACAAAACATTGATTCAACATTGTTCAAACAGGACCAAAATTGAAACATAAGTTTCTCATGAGCCCTAATTACTTTTCCCAAGATAATATTAAGAATCTACTCAACCTTATTAAGCAAAACATCTAGGTTTAACACATAACCCAGGTCAGGGATGTTACAAATTATAAACCCCTAACAAGGATTTCGTCCTCGAAATCCCAGGAAAAGGAGGAACAAATTGTTCATTAATCATGCCCTCAAGTCTCCACATATCATATTAATATCCTAGAGATATTATGAACTCTGTGATTCCACACAAATCTCCTTTCATTAATTCCTCCATATCACTGTTTATGTTTATGCAAAGCATAAACCCCTAACATATGATGTCCATGTCATTGAAAGGAAGAAGCATAAAAGAACATACTTCAATAATCACTCAAGAATACTTATCAAAAGGAAAAACATATATATATAACAGAGATAATTCACTTAGAAAACTCTATGTAATTGGGAATGTTCACATAGTTCTTCCTATTAGTTAGGAATGTCACATAGCTTTTCCCTTTTTGTTTAGGGTTGGAATTGCACAAAGCATCTTCCTTTATTGGAATTGCACAAAGCATCTTCCTTTATTGGAATTGCACAAAGCATCTTCCTTTATTGGAATTGCACAAAGCATCTTCCTTTATTGGAATTGCACAAAGCATCTTCCTTTATTGGAATTGCACAAAGCATCTTCCTTTATTGGAATTGCACAAAGCATCTTCCTTTATTGGAATTGCACAAAGCATCTTCCTTTATTGGAATTGCACAAAGCATCTTCCTTTATTGGAATTGCACAAAGCATCTTCCTTTATTGGAATTGCACAAAGCATCTTCCTTTATTGGAATTGCACAAAGCATCTTCCTTTATTGGAATTGCACAAAGCATCTTCATTTATTGGAATTGCACAAAGCATCTTCCTTTATTGGAATTGCATAAAGCATCTTCCTTTATTGGAATTGCACAAAGCATCTTCCCTTATTGGAATTGCACAAAGCATCTTCCTTTATTGATTCCATATTTCTTATTTCATGATACTCATTATATTGTATCAGAATGACTGCTTGATCAGAGCAATCAAAAAGATATCAATCTAAGAGTTTCCATACTCACCTTATCATCAATAGTTGTATACCTGGCCAGGGTATATAAGTATTGGGAGATTAGGTAGTATGCACTTTATTTGCTATCATATTCCTCATTTTTCATTATCACTTGGATAAGAGAGATTATAAAGCATTTTTAAGGAATAGTGGGAAACTGTAAATTCTCATCTTCCTTGTGTCCTTATAGGACAATCAAAGGAATTCAAAAACAACTACTTTCATATCTTTAGTGCATAGAATCAGAAATTGAAATACCAGAATAACTTTATTTCCTCTGACCTTCCTGGGACGTCTGTCCACATCCTCTATTGTTATTAGGAAACTGCCTCCTTTGTGATCCTTGCTGACTCTGCCCCTGAGGTTGAGTCACTATTAAATTCCCATATGGACAATACCTTGCTGGATGTCCCTGTTGTCTACATTAATAGCAGACCCTGGTCGCAAAATAGGGTCGGTGAGATCCAGTTCCCGATGTTGATGCTATATCGGGGGCTCTTCTTGGAACATTACTATGATCCCTATCCCCACTTGGCATCCATTGTGTCTCAGTATGGAATCTTGATGATGTCGCCGATGCAGAAAATCTCGGTTTCTTAAAACTTTTGGACCTTTGTCCTTGAGACTGGGTGTACACCTTCTTGTCACTAGTATGTCGTTTCTTAATTTCAGACCTCTCTATCCTCCTTACCGACTCCACAAAGGTGGCAAATCTTTCCCTGTTCTCTAAAGCAGACACAGGAGTGGTTAGTTCACCATTCAACCCCTTCTCAAAATGTTGAATTCTTTCCTCATCACTAACTGCCATTTGCGGACAAAACTGCAACAACTCCATGAACTTAGCCTCATATTCGCTAACGTTCATCTGTCCTTGTTTGATCCTCTCAAATTGGGAGATCTTCTCATCTAGATACGTTTTAGGGAAGTATCTACTGACGAATTCTCGTCGAAATACCTCCCATCCAATTTCTTCACCTGGTCTCTTATCTTCCTCTATCATCCACCAATGAACAACACTTCCTTTTAATAGATATATAGCATGTCTTACTTTTTCAGCTTCAGGAATATCAAGGATCCTAAAAGCCTTTTCTAGCTCTGTCAGCCACAGATCAACATCTGCTGGATCAGATGTACCAGCATAATCTATGGCTCCAACCCGGAGAAGTCTCTTAAAAGTCTTGCCGGCTCTATAATCCTCATAATGGGTTGGTACCCTAGGTGCAGGTGGTGGCATCCTGTCTTCCATATGTGTTATGGTTGTCAAGAACTTCTCAAATAAAGCATGGAGAGCAGGATTTTCTATCACAGCTGGGTCAATCTGGGGCTGTTCAGGTACAGGCCCTTCCCTGTTCTGGTCTCTTGCACCTCCTCCTGGTGCAGCAGTGCTGCCCTCATCAGCATGTTCTTCATGTTGTCCAGACATCTTCAAGTTCTTCTCCTCCTATGTGAGCAGAAGATACTATCAGATAAACTGGAAGACACTTAGAATAGACTCTACAACCTTAGTCCTATGTCTCTGTAGACTCAGCGAACCTAGAGCTCTGATACCACTTAATTGTGACGACCGTCTCACGAAACAAGATTAACTAATGCGTAAGCGTTCATCAAGCAGCGGATTAGCGAAAATCACTAAAAATTAAAACCTTTTTATCAAAATATCCATTGAAGGAAAACATTCTCACATAGAACCAAAGTAACATAATTACATTCTTGTTCACAGGTACATATTATGTATCATCTCCTTTTGAGAATTACAAGCATTAACTGTCCTGTTAAGCTAAACACAGGCAGTATAAAATCTCGAGGCTCTAAGCCAAAATCTCGAAAGCACTAACTACTACTCCGAGGACCTGAGAGTACAGAGATGACACATAGGACTCTATTTACATCTATACAAGGCATAACAGTCAGTGTCTCCACCTGAGACTTCACTGCTGTCTCTGCTGCTGCTATTATTGTCCTTCACCTATTGAAGGATTCCTATCTCCTCGTCCGCGTCCACCTAAAAATGTGGTTCCCACGGGGGGTGAGACAATTATAAAAATTTCCCCAGTGAGAGTTATAACTCTCCGCCAGTAACATTGTTATTGCAACTTAAGAAGATAAATATGAATGGAAGAATCATATTTGTATAGCAGCAGATATTTTAATGTCTAACAAATTAGAACATTATTCTATATCAGAAGAATTGCAACTATAACTTGATAGAATCAACATGCCATTTATCCTTTAAGGAATATAAAGAACATGTATAACATCTATTCAAACTACAGAATCATTACCACTGCTTTAACTCTCTTCAGGATTAGATCATATATCTAAAGCCTGGTATTATCATTGTGGAGTCATGGCCCGTAGCCATATTCTTTTCATAAAGTGTTGGGATCTTAATCCCTCAATTCACCATTGGAAATTCTCATCCTTTCACAATTTCAATACCCTAACCATGTGATTCTGGGTGTTTAAACCCTTAGCTCATCACCTGAGCATTGTTACCACTTCCTTAGGTAACTAACACCTTTAGGTCATTTGACCAAGGTAAGTATGATACTTGATGCCTATTAACTCTCTTGCTACCTCTTATCAGACAACAAGATATATTATGGCACACAAGGCCCAATAAACAAATTCAAATTAATAACATATCACAGCGCATACCTGGCTATGCCCATCATCTCATGATACCTGCATGGTTAGCACATATGATAGAAGCACATCAATTATCTATCAACATCATGCAAAAACAATGTATTAATAATTCAAGGGTATTACCCTTAATCCTTTACCAGGATTAGGATTTCCATCACACATATCATGTATCATTCATCCAATCATATTGAACTTATATCACAACAAGGTATACCAGTATTTGGGGTGTTGGATATGATATCTATCATATCTTGATGTCTCACTTCCCTCAACACCATTAACTTTCTTAAGTTCACATACTTAGCTTGTATTAGGGTATTACCCATCCTAATACTTTATGCACCAGTTTATTACATGCATCATGTAAAGTAGTGATCAATTGTCACTTACTTGGAATATACAACTATTGCCAATACTATGGATTCATACATAAGTCAGGAATTAATAAAAAGACCATGTTAGGTCCTATTCAAAACAAACTCTACGGCCGTGCAACCAAAAATGGTCGTGCTAAGGGAAGCCACCACGGCCGTGCTACCTTGCACGGTCGTGCAAAGTGAAAATACCACGGCCGTGCTACCTAACACGGTCGTGCTATAGGAGTTCACCTCTTCAATCATATTCAAGCATGAATTCTATTCTCTTATTAGGGAATTATGGTTTCACATACCATTTCCCTTCATTAGAATAGGGATTGCATATAGCATCACCCTTCATTAGGGTTTCATATTACATTACCCATAATTAGGGTTTACTACTCAATCCCCATTAGGGTTTCTCATAGAATCACCCTCAATTAGGGCTTTACATGGATACACCTTCAATTAAGGTTTGAGTTCAATAACCCTGTCAATTAGGGTTTATGTTCATGTTTAGGGTTTCATGATCTCTTTGCTTAAGGATCATAACCCTTAATCATCACATGAATCATATTCATGTATGAATTCATACTATCAACTTCTCAACTTGATTAGGTCATATCAACCCTTCAGTCGAGTATATACAACTATGATTAACATAGTGTACCAAGTCATTGATCCTATAAGCAATTGGGGATTCATCCCTTAATTGGCACTTAATTACTTAGGTACTATTAGGGTTTCAACCATTTGTACCTTCATTGATTATCATTACTAATCATTATTGGATCAATAGAACATTCATCATCTTAATTCTCAAAGATTCAATCACATTGGACCTCCATTACATAAGGTATCCAATTGAATTAACCAAATTGAACCACAAACGGTTTGAAACCGTTTAAGCAAAAAGCTTTGAAACCG
Source organism: Alisma plantago-aquatica (assembly GCA_963693085.1). NCBI lineage: Eukaryota > Viridiplantae > Streptophyta > Magnoliopsida > Alismatales > Alismataceae > Alisma > Alisma plantago-aquatica. Next base: position 1,037,235,854 of record OY856409.1, read on the forward strand.
CATGAGTCTCAAACGGTTTGAGACCGTTTGGTCTCAAATGGTCTTGATACCGTTTGGTCCCAAACGGTCTTGAGACCGTTTGGACTCAAACGGTCTTGAGACTGTTTGGTCCAAACCTCTCAAAACCGCATGGACCAAAGAGTCAATCAAGACTTTAACAACACTCAATTCCAATCTATGGAATCTCAACCAATTGGATCATCAACGCAATCATCAATTGAGTCATGAACTCATCCCTTAATTGTAACTTCAATTAGGGTCTGATCTCAATGGAATTAGGGTTTATAAACACCAATTAGAGCTTTGAAGTTGATCATCAATCAAGCTACTAATTATGTTTCAATTGATTGCATTGGATCTTCAACCATTGAATTCATGGAACCAATCATCAATTGGACCTCTTCTCATACTTAAATTGAGTTTATTAGGTCAACCTTCAACTGATTTTACCCTCAATTGACCCTCACTTGGTCATCAATTAGAATTTGATTCAATTGGATTAAGGTTTAGAATCAATGATTCAACAACACTCATCAATGCAAGATTGTTTACTTTGAAACTTTTGAACCATCATCCAAATTGGGTATGACCTGACCCCAAACGGTCTTGATGTCATTTGGATGACCTCCAAACGGTCTTGAGACCATTTTCCCATCATATCACTCAAATCAAATCCATCCAATTAAGGTTTGGATCATGGGATTGATCACCAAATCAGCATTGCATTGTATATCAGCTTGGTACCTTTAGACCTTCAAACACCTAACCGTACTCAACCCTATACCTCCAAACGGTCTTGGTTGACCACCAAACGGTCTTGAGACCGTTTGGATGAGCTCCAAACGTTCTTGAGACCGTTTGGCTTATTTAAACCTTGGATTCTAGTGAAAAATCATCAAGGTTTGGTCTATCGAGTTGATCAACAAATCAGCACTTAATTGCAATATGATTTGGTACCTTTAGACCTTCAATTGGTCAACTATACTTGACCCCAGACCTCCAAACGATCTTGGGGTGACCCACAAACGGTCTTGAGACCGTTTGGGTGATCCCCAAACGGTCTTGAAACCGTTTGGGCTAATCAACCCAAAATCTCTAATTAACTCATTGGAATTTCAACACTGTTTTCAATTAGGGTTTGCCCAATTGAATAGCCTTCAACTCAGGATTCCTTGGGAGTTAATCCCTAAAATTTGGTGAGTCATTAGACCACATCATTAGTAACAGTAATCCCAAACGGTCAACCCTTGGTCAATGCACTCAAACGGTCTTGAGACCGTTTGCCCAAAAAGTTCAATTAAATCAGATTGATAATCAGCACTTAATCCAATTAGGTTTCCCTAATTGATTAGACTTCAACTCAAGATTCCTTGGGAGTTAATCCGTCAAATTTGAAGGGTCATCAACCAACATAATTATGAACAGGAATCCCAAACTTTCACTCAAACGGTCTTGAAACCATTTGCCCAAACAGGTCAAGTTAATCCGGTTGAAAATCAGCATTTAATTCAATTCGATTGTCCTAATTGATTGGCCTTCAACCTACGATTCCTTTGGATTTAAACCCTCCAATTTGGTGGGTCATTAGCCTACATAATTAGGAACAAAATTCCCAAACGGTCAATGCTTGGTCAACCATCTCAAATGGTCTTGAAACCATTTTCTCCCAAACAGTTTCAAACTGTTTGCCCTTAAACGGTTTGCTGAAACCGCATAGCCAATCAAATTAAAACGATTTGGAATAGCTATCAAAACCGTTTGGCTTGGTACTTTTCTTTGTATAAGAATATAGGATTATGTCATCATCCCCTTCCTTCGAACAACCAAGAAAAGCAACCGTTCTTGATGGAAATTGCAGCAAAGAAACAAGAGTGTAGCAATTTAAAGAAAACAATCAACAAAGTATAGAGAATTGATGCAATATCAATGATTAAGGGTTTGAGTTATAAAACCTGCCTCCAATTGAGATCCAAGATCACGCCATTAATGGTGTATGAAGCTCTTTCAACTCCCCCTAGGCTCGTCCTCAAGCTTCTGATTGTAAACGTTGGCTAGGGTTGAAGAGGAGATCAAAGTAAGAAGGAATCCACAATTTATTTTCGATTTCCACCATGAAATCAAGGAGAAATGGATCAAGAACCTTACCTACAGGTTGGGTTTCGTCTTTCTTCTCCTCCTAAGCTCCCTTGGTCGGCCAAAGCAAGGAGAGAAAGAAAAGGGTCGAGAAAAGCCTTTCATTTGGCTTGGAAAGGGCATTTTTATAAGGAAATTGATGAGAGAGAAGATACTTTATAAAAGTCTTTTAATTCCAAAATTGTTGCCACCACTTACCCCTTGGTTCCTTGCATGAAAGGGCATCTCTATCCCCACCGAAATCCCTTCCATTATCCATGGATTAAGGGAAAAGAAAATAAGCACCTTAATCCATTATAATATTAATATATCTTTTTGAGTGGAAATTCTTTTCCTTACAATAAGGTGTGGAATTTCACCTACTTAGGATATTTTCGTTCCTTATCTTGGCAAAATAACGTCCATCCTTATTCAAAATCAACCAATAACATTTTGGTTGAAGGCCCTTTAATTAATACATTTATTTTTGCCCTAAATTGAATTAGGGTTTCACTTAAGATTAAATCTTGATTATTTTAATACCAAGATTCTCTCTCCTCCAACTTAATTCAAATGAGGTGCCCCTCTCATTTTCTTTGCTCTACATTATGCCAAGAAACATTAAGGACCTTATTGAAGTGGTAATTTGCATATCAAACCCTAGGTTTTGGGTAAATTGCACATTACACCAAAATTAGGTTTTAATGCACAACATTGCTTTATCAGCTCTTTCTTGGTATTCAGGCTTCCATAAGCCATACCTCAACATCATATTCACTCTCATGATGCTTCAACACATGAGGAACATATTATCATGCACAATTTTCACATAAACCCCTCAACTTGGGTAATTTGCACTTTAGTCCAAAACAAACAAAACATTGATTCAACATTGTTCAAACATGACCAAAATTGAAACATAAGTTTCTCATGAGCCCTAATTACTTTTCCCAAGATAAGATTAAGAATCTACTCAACCTTATTAAGCAAAACATCTTGGGTTAACACATAACCCAGGTCAGGGATGTTACAGTGGAGATGGCCTAGAAGCCTCCATGGGCTTTTAGGACTGACCTTGGATATACAAGAAGTCTCTAAGAGTTGTCCTCTTACATTTCCATGAAGCCTTAACCTAAGGACACATGGAAAGTACCATAGACACCTCATGCTTGCCCCCTTCTTTATAAAGCCATGTCTGTCCCTTCCCACCTCCCAATCCAAGAAGCAATCCTCTCCTTCTTTTTCCCCCAGCTTAGAGCATTGTCCCTTCTATGTTTGACTATGAAGTAATTGTCTCAAGGTAAAAGAGGGTGCCTACTTTGGTGAAGAAGTCTCCTAGGGTTCCAAATTCCTCTATTTAGGATTTCTTAAGCTCCTCCTTGGTGATTTTGATCAAAACAAGTAAGTATCCTCCTTTCCTTCCCTATTTTCATGTTCTTAGTATTCCTCCCACCTTCTTCCAGGTTGAAACCATGACCTTCCATGGTAATAATCCACCTATAACCCTAAAACACCTCATCTTCATGCTCTTTTGCTAGGGTTTGCACCTCTAAAGTGGAGAAGGTGATCTTTGCTCAAGAAAGGAGCTTGGCTTGGAGCAACCAGACCTTCTAATCTTAGATCCTTTCTGTTTGGACCTTCTTACCTTCCTAGAGGCAAGTTTTGTTAACCTCCTTCTTATATATTTCTTACTGCATGCTTAAAACGCATGCTTCTATGTTTTAAATCGATGATTTCCATCTTTGTTTACCATGTTCTTCTAGGGTTTTGGTTTCTTGTTGTTTTACCTTCTCTAGAAGCTCTAGTTTGGTTACCTATGCAACTTCAAACCTGATATTGAGTCAAATGGTGTTTTCACCCTCTCCCCCTCTCTTCAGTTATCTCTATCAGTTTGATGATGTGGCAATTTCCTATTGGTCATTATTGAAAAATGCATATCTTCTAACCCGCTTATCCAAATTTGACAAATAAATATGTTTTGGAATTATAAAATTAATCTCTATCTAATAAAAATATTTTTAAGGTCTTATTTCATGATTTGACGAAGGGTGATTTTTGTAAAATGAATTTAATGCATAAAACCATAAAAAGTACATCTTAATCCTCATAACTCCAAAATTAACATAAAAATATGTTTTCTTCATCAGGAGATCCTAATAAGTTCGTTGGTGATATTTTCAAAATCTAAATCTGAGTTTTGCTAAAAAGTTCTGAAATTAGGGCTTCTATACATTAATGTGCACTATGTACTCTAATAAATGTTAATACATTGAAAGTAGGCAAAGTGGAACTTGGACTCAATTAAAGTGGTGAAAGTTAGTAATTGATATCAGTAAGAGAGGTATGTGCATTCCTTACACCCTATGTTGGCATAATTATAGCCAAACCCTATATTTCCCTAATGAGGATTAAATGAACCCTAAATCTTCTATTCTTGAATCCTAATGTTGTCCATGCCTCAAATCAGATTATAATTTCTTCTTGTTTGGGTCTTATACCCCACTGCCATGCCTATTGAATATTATGACTACTCTTGCCATGACTACTTTTCTGGCATGTAAATTTATGTTCTAGTTAATTTAAAGTAGAGGTACTTATGTACAACCATCCACAGAGGACATGTATTTAATCACCCTAGGGAATGTTTTTATTCTCCCCTATATAATTGTGTAGGTGACTAGGAATGTCTTATTCTCCCCTAACCTATAGGTTAGAGGTTCGGTAGATGCCTCAACCCTACTTATTTAGGTAGAGATAATTATCTTACATGCAAATCCTTTTTAATATAATTATTACTGGCAAGTTTCTTTTGAATATAGCCTCATACTCTTGTTATCTTCATCTTATGATGAACCCTAGAATGTTCTTATTTGTTTTACTTATCTTGTTATCCTAGACTAGTTTTGTGACACATACCTTGTTTTCTTTCCCCTTTTGCTGGATGCTTTCCTAACCACCCAGGTGTTGGTGCTGAGCAAAGAGAAGGACAAGTTTAAAGGAAGTCATCTCAGGAGTAGATCTCAAGCTATCTGAAAGGATGTCTAGGTTGCTATAGCTAGATCCTTTTCTCTTGTCTTTTTCTTTTGGGAACAATCATGTAATGAACAACAACATCCATGTAATAGGCTTAGTACTTTTATTTTTGCTACTATTGACATTTTATAATGTATCTGGGTGCATGCTTATTTACTTGGAATATTATACATGCATCCCTCAATATCTTTTATCTTTCTAAAAAGATGGATTTTTTGTACTTCCTTTAAATTTAGTAAGGAGGTGATCTCACCTCTTTACATCATGGTATCAGATCCAGGTTGGAAACTATTAGGACATGAAGTTGAAGCAAAGATGTCTAGAATGGATTAGGATTTCGGGTTCTGGCAATATTTTCCTCTGCACCACTAGCTTGGTTTATGAGCACTCCCATGCCCATATGATACCAGCCTAGCCTGAGTTGATATGAATTGCCCAAAATAGTATGCTTTTAGGAAATAGCATTCTAGATATTCTTTTCTCATCTATGATTCAAACACTCCTGGGAACTTAATATTTTAACCCTACCTTTCAGGATAGGTGACTTGTTCGACAATAGGAACAAGGGAAAGGAGTTGAATCCTGATGACTCTAATGTGGGAAACAATCATGTGACTCATGTCGGCCATAGTGTGGTCAACCCTACTACTCTGGGCTCCCCTGCCTTCACACCAGAGTAAGAGTTGGTAATGTTGTGCCAGTTTCTCTCCACCATGATGGGGAAGCTCCACACAGTGGCTGTCAATGCCAACAAACTGAGGGAGTTCACCCTCACCGACTTCATAAAGATGAAACCACCCTACTTCAAGGGTGAAAGCGAACACAACATGGTGGATAAAGTGGATGGGGTGTTGGCTTTGGATCACACCTTTGAGGATATGGCATGCCCTCCTCACCAAAAGGTTTGATTTTTGACGTATGTGCTGAACGGACCGACACGTGTCTGGTGGAATGGTTTCGCTCACACTTGAGACACCTCTACCATAGAGTGGGACCAGTTCCTAAAGCTCTTCAGGGAGAAGTACATCTATCCCGCCTTCCTGAGGAAGAAGGAAGCTGAGTTCTATAGCCTCAGGCAGGGAAGCATGAGTGTGGCCGAGTACATCCAATGGTTCCTACTTCTAGAACGCTATGCCACTGAACTTGGAGCCGAGAGAAGGGCAATGTTGTTCTTGGAGGGCCTGAACTACCAAGTGGGCCGAAGTCTTCTTCTACAACTTCCACACACCTTCCAGTAGATGGTGGATAAGGCCCTGGTCATCGAGTCCTACCCAGGATTCCAATCCTATGGACACAGTAATGGCTACAACAACAATAAGAGGAAGAACCCTACCCAAAATGAGAATTGCAGACGTGATCGATGCAATAGGTGCTCTTGGCACCATCCTCCAGGGAGATGTCTTGCCAACAATGCACCTACTTGTAGAGACAACCAGCCTCCTCTGACCTACCACGAGTGTGGCCAAGTTGGGAATATCTGACCACTCTGCCCCCATTTCCAACAGGGACATAATAATGCCCAGCAGTCACAACAACCAAGGCAGAATCTGCCTCTGCGGAATAATAACAACAACAACAACCAGAACCCGAGGTGACCGTCAGTGGAGAGGTAGAATGGGAGAGTGTTTGCTCTCAATACTGAGGAATCAGGCGAAGATAATGAAATTATTGAAGGTACCTTGCATCTTAATATGCATCATATAAAGGCATTGTTTGATTCTGGCTCATCCAATACCTTCATATCCTGTCAGCTTGCTTCTATGTTAGAAATGGAATCTGAGTATATGGATCATTTTATTGTCCTAGCCAGATAGCATTGGGGCTATGAACTTGCCCAACTATAAGTTTAGGACTAGATTCATGACAGGGATCATCCTTTTGGATCATCTTCCATCATAGGTTTGCAACTAAGGTCAGTACTATTTTTAGGGTTCAGGACATAGGAAGCAAGTTTTGGCTCAAAACCTTCCTTATTGGAGGCCTCCTCTGGCCTCTTTCTTTTCTTGGAATTCCCATCTTCCATCATCCCCCTTGGAGACATTCTCTCTTAGTAGGAGGGCATTACCTCCTGGAAGTCAAAGATGACACTATTCTTGGTGTGGTTCATGTTGTTTCACATAAGCTAGCTCTATTAGCCTCAGTTTCATACTTAGGATAATAAAGAATCATAAAATTATGTCCACGACATCTTGTTTACATGCATTTTATTATTTCACAAAGGATACCTTAATCCCTTATATCCATAATTGTAATACTCAGAAAGAGATGAAGAGAGCGGTTATACGTATGTAGGGTTTAGTGAGTGAAGCAAGGGTTAGAGAAGGGATGAAAGTAGAGATAAATCCTACATGTATTTTATTTCAAGTGAAATCCTCTAACTTTGGCCAGGCCAGATGCATGGGTCTGGGAGTCTCATAAGCCAACTAGCAAAGCACAGGAAAGTTTTGCCAGACCCTGGATGTGATAGATTGGATATTGGCATAATTTTGAGGATGAAATATCTTTTAAGGTATGTAGGATGTGATGGAGTGGACTTTGGAATCCTTAGATGTCCAATGACATAAGTAGATTCATGCATCTTAAGTTGTTATGAGAAGTTCTAAATACTTTTTGTTTGTAATTTTGAGTGTTGGTTGATGTGGACTTTGTGACTGAAATATATTAATTATGCCATGTCAAGGTGTAAATTGGATATGTGACTTTCATGCTTCCCTTGACGGTGGTTTACACATACACCTAGCCATATATACGTGATGAGGCTTATTTGAGGTTGTCACATACATAGAACTAATGGATGGAATATATCCCCTAGCTTCGGTCAAGATGGAGGTCGTGGGACAACGACCACTACGAACCAATTCACCACGTCGTGGTCGTGGCCTGGTGAAGGAAACAAAGTGTACAGTTTCTTGGTCTTGCGAAGACCTATAGGCAGGACCATCCTTTGAGTCAGTTGGTGTCGACACAAGGGAAACTCCACCTCACAACTAGGGCAGTCATCGCCAACACCTGATTCACGGACGATGGAAGAACAGGAGGAAGTGGAGATCTTCTCTCCAGAAGTGGCCATGACGACGGTGGAAGCTCGTTGAGAAGAACAACAGTAGGTCGACCTCTTGCTGGAGGTCCAAGCCACGGTGGTGGCTTGCACTGTAGACTCACGCCCAGGCGCCGAGGGCGTATCTTGTTGCTGGAGCAGACCTCACAACGACGGTGGCTTGAGCAGCCACGACGACACTTGAGAGAGAAGTTGCGGTAGTGGCCTTGTTGTGGACAACTAGGGAGATCGGCATGCGTCGAACCCTTGTGGCGGCCGGAGTAGACGGGTTTGCACCGGTGGCGCACAAGACCCATGGTGTCGGGGATGGAGTTCATTGCGAGGAGGATTCCAAGAAGTGCTTGGATCTACAACAGATGATCAAACTACATCCACGAAAGCCAGAGGCTTGTGCCTCTGAGAGAAGGCTGCGATATGAAGCTAGAACGCGATCTTGGAGGCCGACAACAATGGAAGATGGCAGAAGAGTTGTCGGCACCATCAGAGGCTGACGAGGAGGATTGGGGTGCCTTTGCTCACTGGAGTAGACCAGTCCAACAACATAGCTTTGGGTCTGACAAAGGTGAAGGTAGTGAGATCATGCGGGCCGTAGAAATAAAGCCCGGTGCTATCTGAGGTTAGAGAAGAGGGTTCGACTATGGTACGGTTTCCCATCGGAAGACGCCACTCATGGCGGCGGCCATGGACAGAGTCCAGTAGCATGATGGTGGCTAGGCAGCGACCCTGATCATGTGAGAATGCTGGGAGAGAGAGAGACAGAGATCAGGAGGAGGGAGAGATCCCAATCGACTGCCCGGAGCAGATCCCAGGTGGCGTCGCTTGTTCCAGAAATGGAACAGATGATGGATACGGGCGTTGTCGTGCAAGGGTGAGAAGAGAAAGGGGAGCGGACGGTCTAGGCTAACTTAGACCCGATTTGTAGACCAACCAACGAACCATGAGACCAGCTGGATCAGACCAAGTCAACCATTCCCTCCTCAGTGCCACGTGTCAACGGCCGATTGGCCAAAAGGTAAGAAAATGCTCAGATCTTCTTTAATTCACAGTAATTAGCATGTTCATAAAAAAAATACAAATAAAGTACCTAACTTCTCAAAAAAATGTGTAGAATACAGTAGAATGATAATATCAGGCTTTTGATAATTAAAACACTATGATGTTATGTAAGATGCTTTATACTTGTTTCATGAATAATAAATATCAAACGATGGCCTAAAATTATGAAAAGATACCAGTAAATCATAAATCATGTTTATAATGCATATGATGTCAGTTATGATCATGTTGATGTACGAAATCATGTAAATTTATTAATATGGCTAATTAAGGCTAATAACACTAAAGATAACGCAATTAATGCATACATGCTCAATAAATAATGAAATTTATAGAAAACCCTCATATCAATAACTGGAATATAATATATGTATCTGAGATCAGTTTTATATATGAAATTCATATTATATGAAGAGCACCTTTAATACATGTGATGTAACCCTGATATGGGTAATGAAAGTGACATAATGTTAAATATGTTCACATAATAATGTGACACATGAGTATATCCAGTTGATGAACTATAATCTGGAATTTGACATTAGTAAGATAAATATAAGACAAGAATGCAAGTGATATGGAAATATACTAAAGAGATAAGGCAAACCCTAAAAGGGATATAACTAGGGTTATGATGATGAGAATCTGATAGTGATATGTGATCTTGTCTTCATCAGGGTTGACCAAGGATGCAGTTGACTCTTGGATATATGTGATTAGGTTTGTCTCTCTTGATCAAGGTACACCATTACCTCTTACTTGGCTTATTATACAATATTCTTGTGTTATATGCATAGTAAAATACTTGGCATATGGTATTGATTGAAATGATTGTCTTGTATGATATGTTGTTGGAATTTCCCTATTTATGGCTATGAACATATCAAACATAATATCTCTATTCCATTATATGAAAGCACCAACTCTTTGGCAGTGTGCTTGGAAGTGACCGAATTCTTTGGTAGTGGTTACATTGTACATATGGAAGCACCAACTCTTTGGTAGTGTGTTTGGACCCAACTCTTTGGTAGTGGTCACAGTGTACATATGATCCAACTCTTTGGTAGTGATCATAAAGGCCATGAGATATAATGGAAAATAATCTTAAAATATGTGTTCTCTTTTGTTAATGAATATCTTTGTGCAAGTATATGCTTTTCTTATATTCTTCTATTACTGCCAAGTATATTAGTTTTATCTTATTGCCAAGATATGATGAGAGGTATACAAAAGACACGTAGGCGTAATCAGTACAATATTTTTGAATATTGTGCTGACGCGTACCACATGTAATCTTTTGTTTAGGTTGTGGTTATGCTCTTGAAGATCCAGGATAGTGAGAGTTGTGTGGCGAGCTAATGTACAGGTGGACCTGTTGTCTTAAGATCATGTAGTTTAGATGTAGTACATGTATATCTTAAAGTTTGCTGTTCAATATGTAATATAAAATGTTGTAACAATTCATGTTGTAATTATATGTTGAATGGTGAACATGTGTGTATGGTTTTATTATTGTTCATGTACATGAAATACTGATTGTTTCCTTATGACTTCCTCTAATTTTCTTCTTCTTAGCCTTGTGTGGGATGTTTAAAGTGGGATTCTCACTGAGGTGAGGGTTTCAATTTGGATGTCACACATCGGATTAAGTTTAAGAAAATTTGGGGACGTCACAAGTGGTATCAGAGCATGAACAATAGCAAAGCCTAACATTTGCTCATTATGCAACTCAAAACTAGAAAACCTTGAACTTAATAATCTTTAGGGTTAGATTAGTCATCTTTTAGAGACTAGATCTGACCTACCCTCTAGGTTAGCACCTAGATGTCCGAGAACTAGGTCTAGACTGGTGCTTGTTGAGTAGCAAGTCCTTAGATGTCGTTCTTTCTTTGTAGTGCAACGGTATGGGACGTTGCACTTTTTGGAAATGACGTGCATCAAGGGAAGAGAAACCCTAGACATATTGTGCACGTTGTCTAGAGTAGCTACACTAGTCTACACCATGTTCTCACCCCTTTCCTTAGTTTTCATGACATTGTAATCTCTACTATGTGTGGGACACTCATTTTCAGAATTTGGTTTTGGATTCCAACTGGATCGAACCGTGATAGTTTTCTCTGATGCTTGTTTTATTGGAGAAAAACTATATAATATTTTAATATGTATATGTATTATGAAAATGTGTCCCCACACATGTATGAGTAGGAGGTGGTCATGTAACCTATGTGAAAGTGAATGACATCAGTCTAGAAGAGAGCGTTGTTCTAGATTAGATGTCTAGAGCCTTGTTTGGAATATATGATAGATGGAATCGACAAAATAAGTTATGATGATATAATGCAAGTCTTATATAGCTGTTATAAGATGGTTATGATGATCGATGTTTACCTTTGAGGACATGAGTTCAGATTTGAGGTTTTGAGATAAGTTTTCATGATGAAAGTATGTGTGCTTTTCTAAATTAAGATAAGCTAAGTTAAGACAAGGTTGTGAGTCAGCATGAGCCTCAATCTCTTTTATAAAGGAGGACCTCTAGTGTTGGGACAAGTTTTAGGGTTAACTCCAGAGAGGGTGAGACCCAGAGGGAGAAGGTTAGAGAACCTAAACTCGAAGATATGAGAATTATGAGATATATGATATGTCCTAAACTAGACTACTCCAAAGTGATTGAGATGAGTTTCTTTATGCATGATTCCTATAGTCTTGTTGAACCCTAGATGTCCTTGGGAGGACCAAACCCTAGGGATAGAGAGAGGCTGGTTATATATGTGCATATGTGAACATGAATATGAGAACCTACCATTTGGGTGAGGGAGAGAGCCCAAGACCCTGTAGGAGGTAGCTATGTTAGTTTCTGTGAAGCCTCATGCTCGGGTTGGTGGTTTCCCACATAGGAATCTAGTGGTGTGTATAAGAGAGTTTTGGGTAAACATGTCTCATGGGTAGAAACCTATGAAGAGTGTCATAGCATATTTTGGTTTGTGCTTATGTGGCTAGAGCTTGTGAAGTTGATCAACTAGTGCCAATGAGGTAATCCGAGAACCCTAGACTAAGTGAGGAAATATAAAGTATATGCATATGAGATACTCATAGAGTTGAGTTAGCTAAGAGAGACTGAGCATGGCCCTACCCTCATGATATGGGTCAGGAGAACCTCAGTTGGACTAGATAAAAGTTTTGATATATGTTTGATAAGCCACTCACCTAAGTTTGTTTAGAACAACCATGATATAATATATGTAAAGACGTGATCTAATCTCAAGATGTGATATATAGACATGATATGATGGAAATCTAGAGATGGTTTAATACATATAAATGCATAAATGGTTAACCATGTACATGAACAATGATGATTAATGTGAAACTATTGTTTAGTCTTGTGATGAATTCACTAGTAAGCGATGCAATTTATTATGGGCAATAAGATAAGATCATATGAAAGAAACACGTTACATGAGGTGTTAATCTTAGTACTTAAAAAAGATGGAAAATATAAATTGACAGTTAGCGCAACATAACACTTAGATACCTTGATGTGATCTAGATGGATAAAGTGGGTTAACTTTAGTTAACTCCTTCCTAAAAGAGCATATGTTAATGTTGAACATGTTACAACGATTAGCACAATATAATGATGATGGAACATTAATCTGGTCGATTAGATGAAATGGGTTCTTTTGCAGCTAATTCCTTATGAATATGATAAATGCTTGATAGAACCCTTAATTCTTGAGTAAAGTGAACATTAAACCCTAAAATGTGAAAGGTGTAATGAATGTAACCTAAGCTTATGAAGTCTTGTTTCAACCTTGTATGGGGTGTTTTTGCACCAAGATGGTTGTAAAACCCCCCTAGTAGTGCTTGGGATACATTGTTTTAGGTAACCTTTGCAGATATGTTACACATATAATGGTGCCCTACATATGAAAGAAGATCCTTAAATATATTAATTATGCAATTAAGTTATGAGAAGTTCCAAATACATTTTGTTCGCAATTTTGAGTGTTGGTTGATGTGGAATTTGTGACTTAAATATATTAATTATGCCATGTCAAGGTGTAAATTGGATATGTGACTTTCATGCGTCCCTTGTCAGTGGTTTACACATACACCTAGCCATATATACGTGATGAGGCTTATTTGAGGTTGTCGCATACATAGAACTAATGGATGGAATATATCCCCTAGCTTCGGTCAAGATGGAGGTCGTGGGACAATGACCACTACGAACCACTTCACCACGTCGTGCTCGTGGCCTGGTGAAGGAAACAAAGTGTACAGTTGCTTGGTCTTGCGAAGACCTATAGGCAGGCCCATCCTTTGAGTCAGTTGGTGTCGACACAAGGGAAACTCCACCTCACAGCTGGGGCAGTCATCGCCAACACCCGATTCGCAGACGATGGAAGAACAGGAGGAAGTAGAGATCTTCTCTACAGAAGTGGCCATGACGACGGTGGAAGCTCGTTGAGAAGAACAACAACAGGTCGACCTCTTGCTGGAGGTCCAAGCCACGGTGGTGGCTTGTGCTGTAGACTCACGCCCAAGCGCCGAGGGCAGATCTTATTGCTGGAGCAGACCTCGCAACGACGGTGGCTTGAGCAGCCACGACGACGCTTGAGAGAGAAGTTGCGGCAGTAGCCTTGTTGTGAACAACCAGGGAGATCGGTATGCGTCGAACCCTTGTGGCGGCCGGAGTAGACGGGTTTGCACTGGCTGCGCACAAGACCCATGGCGTCAGGGATGGAGTTCAATGTGAGGAGGAGTCCAGGCAGTGCTTAGATCTACAACAGATGATCAAACTACATCCACGAAAGCCAGAGGCTTGTGCCTCTGAGAGAAGGCTGCAATATGAAGCTAGAACACGATCTTGGAGGCCGGCAACAATGAAAGACAGCAGAAGAGTTGTTGGCACCATCAGAGGCCGACAAGGAGGATAGGGGTGCCTTTGCTCACCGGAGTAGACCAGTCCATCAACATAGCTTTGGGTCTGACAAAGGTGAAGGCAGTGAGATCATGCAGGCCGTAGAAAGAAACCTCGGTGCTATTAGAGGTTAGAGAAGAGGGTTCGACTATGGTCCGGTTTCCCATTGGAAGATGCCCCTCATGGCGGCGGCCATGGACAGAGTCCACTAGCATGATGGTAGCTAGGCAGTGACCCTGATCATGTGAGAATGCTGGGAGAGAGAGAGACAGAGATCAGGAGGAGGGAGAGATCCCAATCGACTGCCCAGAGCAGATCCCAGGTGGCGTCGCTTGTTCTAGAAACGGAACAGATGATGGACATGGGCGTTGTCGTGCAAGGGTGAGAAGAGAAAGGGGAGCAGATGGTCCAGGCTAACTCAGACCCAGTTTGTAGACCTACCAACGAACTAGGAGACCAGCTGGATCAGACCAAGTGAACCATTCCCTCCTCAGTGCCACGTGTCAATGGCCGATTAGCCAAAAGGTAAGAAAATGCTCAGATCTTCTTTAATTCACAGTAATTAGCATGTTCATCAGAAAAATACAAGTAAGGTACCTAACTTCTCAGAAAAATGCATAGAATACAGTAGAATGATAATATCAGGCTTTTGATAATTAAAACACTATGATGTTATGTAAGATGCTTTATACTTGTTTAATAAATAATAAATATCAAACGATGGCCTAAAATTATGATAAGATACCAGTAAATCATAAATCATGTTTATAATGCATATGATGTTAGTTATGGTCATGTTGATGTACGAAATCATGTAAGTTGATTAATATGGCTAATTAAGGCTAATAACACTAAAGATAACACAATTAATGCAGACATGCTCAATAAATAATGAAATTTATAGAAAACCCTCATATCTGAAACTGGAATATAATATATGTATCTGAGATCAGTTTTATATATGAAATTCATATTATATGAAGAGCACCTTTAATACATGTGATGTAACCCTGATATTGGTAATGAAAGTGACATAATGTTAAATATGTTCACATAATAATGTGACACATGAGTATATCTAGTTGATGAACTATAATCTAGAATTTGACATCAGTAAGATAAATATAAGACAAGAATGCAAGTGATATGGAAATATACTAAAGAGATAAGGCAAACCCTAAAAGGGATATAACTAGGGTTATGATGATGAGAACCTGATAGTGATATGTGATCTTGTCTTAATCAGGGTTGACCAAGGATGTAGTTGACTCTTGGATATATGTGATTAGGTTTGTCTCTCTTGATCAAGGTACGCTATTACCTCTTACTTGGCTTATTATACAATATGCTTGTGTTATATGCATAGTAAAATACTTGGCATATGGTATTGATTGAAATGATTGTCTTGTATGATATGTTGTTGGAATTTCCATATTTATGGCTATGAACACATCAAACATAATATCTCTATTCCATTATTTGAAAGCACCAACTGTTTGGCAGTGTGCTTGGAAGTGACCGAACTCTTTGGTAGTGGTCACATTGTACATATGGAAGCACCAACTCTTTGGTAGTGTGCTTGGACCCAACTCTTTGGTAGTGGTCACAGTGTACATATGATCCAACTCTTTGGTAGTGATCATAAAGGCCTTGAGATATAATGGAAAATAATTTTAAAATATGTGTTCTCTTTTGTTAATGAATATCTTTGTGCAAGTATACACTTTTCTTATATTCTTTTGTTACTTCCAAGTATATTAGTTTTATCTTATTGCCAAGATATGATGAGAGGTATATAAAAGACACGTAGGCGTACTCAGTACAATATTTTTGAATATTGTGCTGACGTGTACCACATGTAATCTTTTGTTTAGGTTGTGGTTATGCTCTTGAAGATCCAGGATAGTGAGAGTTGTGTGGCGAGCTGATGTATAGGTGGACCTGTTGTCTTAAGATCCTGTAGTTTAGATGTAGTACATGTATATGTTAAAGTTTGATGTTCAATATGTAATATCAAATGTTGTAACAATTCATGTTGTAATTATATGTTGAATGGTGAATATGTGTTTATGGTTTTATTATTGTTCATGTACATGTGCTACTGATTGTTTCCTTATGACTTCCTCTGATTTTCTTCTTCTTAGCCTTGTGTGGGATGTTTAAATTGGGATTCTCACTGAGGTGAGGGTTTCAATTTGGACGTCACACATCAGATTAAGTTTAAGAAATGGATCATGGTCCTTTCTAGAAACCACCATATTTGGAAAACACTTTAATAATTCCCTTTGTGCTCTACAAAACTCTTAAAATTTAATAATTATTAGAGGCTAAATGGTTAACCATGCACTGATACCAAATGTAATACCCCCTCCCCTTAATATCCCCTATTTAGGCAGATCGAAAGGGCAAAGGCCATTACCATATATGTACAAGATCGAAAGATTATCAAATAACATGAAATAATTAATAAATTTCACTAAATAGGAAAGAGTTTGAACAATATAGAAAGTTGCATTCTCCACTAAGGAGTTACATAATATGGATTTCTTAAGTTTGCAACATTAAGTACAAGGAACTATCTATATCCTCTAGGATTTACATTAAATCTTTTTCTTTTTATGCCTTCCTCTATGGGTGTCCATCTTTAATCAGAAGTTGTAGGATATCAACATATTAACCTAATGTTGTGAATCCAAAACACGATCAGTATAATGAGTTATACTAGTATTTGGGGAAACAAAATATTTGCATCTAGTTGTAATAACATATTCACAACAATTATTGTTACAGAATCAAAATTAACATTTTCATTATAACTTATCAAACCATTTTTACTCAACCTTTGGGATACCCTTTCAGAGTCTTGTCCTTGCAGTGGATGTTAGTCCACCTTTTCAATATGGAGCTAGATTCCATGTTGGTAGGTCACTATTCTCAATCTTGACCTAGGTACCTCATATGACCTTCCAAATATGTGGTGTGGGAAGACCTGCTAAGGGGACTACAAGTGGTGGTGCAGTTATGAATTGACATCCCTCTATGACTATTCATTTTATTCTCAGAATTCTAGAGCTGGTATGATGGATTTGAGCAAGTTATAAGCATATAATTTGATATCCACAGTGACTTTATAGGTTGTTGGTAATAAAAAAACAAGCAAGCATGCATTTTCAATCCATTCAAGAAAGCTCCATAAAAGCCACAGAAAACTAATTCGGTTAGTCCTAGGCATAGCGACATACCTTTCACAGTAGTTACTTGATATCCAAGCAAAGCAACAACAGCGAAACAAGAAACTGTCCTAAAATTAAAGCATAATACCTATGTATTATTAATCTATCCAAAACCATTATTAAGACTGGTTTGGGTTCCAAGTTAGGGTTTTAGGGTCAAGTTAGGGTTTCATCTTCCTAAACCCTAATTATCACTTTTCATGCTCTTTTAGTTTACAAACTCTAATCTTAACATTTTATGCACTTTTAATCTCAAGGAAACCCTTATTTATAAATTCATGGGTTGTTAATCTCAAATTAGATTCACATTGTCCTTTTTATCCCAAAAGATCAATCTTTGATTATTAAGACCAATTGAACATATTAAGATCATCAAATCATAGAAATTAGAATTCTAATGTATTAAACACATTAAAAATGGCAACTTTGGGTACTTTTAAAGTAGAGACTGAATTAAGTCTTGATTATATTTTTATTGTGATCCTTTTATTTTTCTAAGTACGATTCATATATCACTTGTCTTCATGGGATCATCCTAGGATTTTCTAGCATTTTTAGAAAATAAATAATTATGGGCCTATCATAAAAAACCATGTTAGAAAAGGGGGACTTTTACCTTTTATCCACACAGATCGGCTGAGCCAATAGCATTCGCCAATTCTAGAACATGTCTCAACAAGTTGGAGATGGAAAATAGGGCTAAAAGATGGGTTTAGCCCTCCCTTCCAGCTTCGTGGTCGAGGGAAGGGACGTAATACTAACTGCTCTCATCATCAACCTCACAGCCTTCCCCTACTAGAGCCAGGGTGAGTCAAACAACCATTTGACTATGCACTCAGGGGCATCGGAGATTTTGGTCAAGGCACCAATACCATTACCTAGTCTACCTAAACTCAAATGGTCTTAATTCTCACTGAGTATGGTTCATATAAGGAATTCAGGGAGGAAGTTCCCTAGCAAGATGTAGAGAAGAAGAGGAAGGGAAGATAGATAACTATTGGTGAAATTGGAGGCAGTGATGTGGTTCTTAACTCATGTGAGACTTCACAAAGCATGTTCGGTTGTCATAGAGGGACTCTAATCCTATTATATAGGCAGCACCATGGGGCATGGCAGCCAAAGGACCTAGAGATTGGGTGAAACCATTATTGTGCTCCCTAGATGGCAAACTAGGGGTTCCTAGATCCTTAATCATCTCCTGTTTGTAAAGGGAAAGAAAATAAGTGGAGAGATGGTTGAGAGGGAGAGATATTACCACGGGAATCCAAAATTTATTGTTCCCAAAATTTCCATTTATGTTGCGAGCTAGGAGATGACTTTTTGACCATCAGATCCCATCTAAGGGTCAACAATGTGCATGCCAATTAAAAGCATCTGAGTTTAGTTACAGTGAGAAAAGAAATCATGACATTTAAAGCATATTTTCCTCAATCCCTCCGCTTTAAGGATTTTTGTAAAATCCATATCTCTCACATCTTTAATTCTTTTTCTCCCAAATTTTAGGGAAATTCTATAATGACTTTATCCAATAGTTGGAAAAGTTTGAGACCAAAAATTTAAAGGAAAAGGTAATTTTCTTAATATGCAAGTCTTCTTCACATAACACAAATTTTAAGCATTAAAACAACCCTTTACTCTTTGTATTTTTTCTATATTCTTTACTTTGACAACTTTTCTTATTAGGAATCATTTGAAACCGAAACCCAACCATTAGTGGTCATCCATGCCACTTTCTCGAGAATTCGATACAATTCTCATGAGTATATAAATTATTAACCATTATCTTTTTCCTTTTTCTTTATATTGGATTTTATTCTCTACTTTTTCCCTTATATTCATTATTGGATTAACAAAAATTGTAGGAACCATGAAATTCAAAACATGTGATTTTTTTTAAAAGAAAGACGTTCTTTTAAAACAAAGATAACATATTTCCAATATGAGCTTTTTATTCAAATAATTGCATTTAAATTATATAAATACACATGAAAACTAGGTTATAACAAATAATGTGGAATGCCATAATGTGTACCCTCCAAAGACTCTCATCATCTTGGGGAGTGATCTCACATATACCAAGCATAAAAAAGAGTTGTGGCCTTTGATAATTCACTCAAAAATATTTGGGGAGATCAGACTCAAGCTTCATATTGGACCACAATGATTCTTAGTACATTATTGTTCATTGATCTCATTCATACATTCAATCTTCTTCATATGATACTATAGATACATCTAAACAAGTTGGTAGCATTATAACTCCATAATAAGATCAAATATTGGATGGGAGCACCATTGTTACAATTCATGCATACGGTCCAACAAAACAACATAGCATGTGTATAAGAAAACAACTTCAAGCATTGATTTCACATGTTACAAATTGCAAGCATCAACTATGTGCCTCCACTACTATGTATACCACATTACTTTCCACACAACCAGATGTAGCTAACCTAAATGATACAAGTCATATACATCATACCCAAATCAAGGTTTAGAGCCCAAAATACAAGGAGGCATACAGATAATATAAATCCATCAACATTCAAATCATTTAATATGGGGCTCAATGACCCAACATACATTAAACCACACCTCACAAGATGGAAGACCAAGTGGAGACCAACCCTTGTTTGGCCTACATTGAACAATTTGACAAAACAAGGTTAAATAAATTAAAAGATATCCCACTAGAGACATAAGTATTGGGGCTCAAAGTATATGACATGATCATGATAATTGAATTAGTATGCTTTACTGGATGGACACGAGCCCTAAGCATAGGGGTCCCCGCCCTTTCTTCCTTTGTATCATCACCACAACAAATGATAATTCAAATACTACTAAAGTTATAACTCCCATGGTGATACCCTGCCCCATTAACGAGGTCAAAAATAAGAAAAGGATGAGTACCTTGATATTACAACTAACATCAAGGGAATCACCCTACCCATGCGAACTCGAAATAGTGTCAAGTATGGCCAAAATGAAATATTGTATGAAGACACAGTCATCTCATCATCTGAAAGACCAACCAAAGACATGGAGGGATTCATTGCTCTAATCCTAAACAATTGTTTAGATCATATAATCCAGCTAACTTCATAAGACTATGGCCCATCCTAGATTTGTTACACTCACCAAGCACTAAAAACAAATGGAGAGATGAGTTTTGTGAGGAGGATTTTGGGATCCAATTTTATGACTATGTGGATTCGTATGAGTTTTTGAAAAGATGAGTTATAAGCATCATCCTTGAAACATACAACACAAGAAATCTGCAACAACGCATTCATCATGTTCAATGTGGGGACTAACTACACAAAAGACACAAGGAGGAATTGGTTGCCATGAACATGAGGCTACCAATGCTACCAAAAAGAATAACTTATTAGCGGAATAAAATTTGAATTTCATATAGATCTTAGAGTGGATATTTCATCATGTTCCACTATGCCCCCACCTTCAACCAAATGTTCCAAAAAGAAGTACAAAACAAAATAAAAATAAAAAGCAAAGTTGCTCTTTCCAAATAGATCAATGTTGGATCATTACCTAGTATCAGTAGAAAATATATATGGATAGTGTTGTAAAGTTCAAATATATTCCCATCATGGACTACATGTTGAAGATCACTTTACCTTTCACATTGAAGATAAGAAAAAATATATCAACATCATCACAGGCCCAAAACCACACAAAGTGAAAATTGGTGTCTATCTACCTCAATTCATTAAAGATCAATTTACATAACTCCTACAAAACTACATTTCTAGATTCACTTGGGGCTACTAAGACATGCTTGGGTTGCACGGGCATATAAAAATCCATTCCTTGCCAATTATCCCTAGCATCCTTCCAATCAAGTATATTTATAGAAAAATATGACAAGAATGTATCCTTAAGGTTAGAGAAGAGGTATAATGAAACATAATTCGAGTTTCTTAGATCCAGTTAATTGTCCTACATAGATCTCCAACATTGTACCAATACCAAATAAAGAGGAAAACATATGTATGTGCATGGATTACCACAATCTCAAAATGGCATCCCAAAGAAGACTTCATGTAATTGCCCATAGACATACTAGTATACTACACAATTTATCAAGTCCTTTTGAGATTCATGGATAGCTTCATTGGATACAATCCTATCAAGATGTCTAAGGAAGATACGGGGAAGATGGTCTTCATCACCAAATGGGGTATTTGACTACCAAGTCATGCCTTTTAGCCTCAAAATTGATGGATTCACCTAATGAAGGGTGATGGTCATCGTCTTTCATTACAAGATAAAAATATGTGTAGATCTACACAGATGACATGATTGAAAAAGAAAAAAATACTAATTATCTCATCACTCATCCTAGGAAGTTAGTTGAACAACTGTTAATATAATGTAGATTTTTTAGTTCAGAAAAATGTACCATTGGAATTAAATCTTATTGCATCCTCGGGTATATTGTAAGTCAATAAAGAACGAGATTGGATCTTGAAAATGCATGTTATGTTGGTTAAATGCCTTCCCCAAAGACATAAAATGAGACCTGAGGTCTAACTCTTCATCTATAGATTATCCACTACTTTTTCATGATGACTCCCACGATTGAGTGCAACAAAAGAATATCTCTAACTTTGGGTGGAATGAGCATTGTAAAGAGGCACTCTAGAAGCTGAAAGAATTCCTCACCAGTTTGCCAATTCTAAAATTTGTAGTGCTAGGATATTCCCTCACAATTTTACTATCAATCTTTGAAAGATTCATGGTGTTATTCTCCTTGAAGAACTAACACATGATTACATGTCCCCCAATGAAGATACCAACATGGTCGCCTCATTAGACATTGGTATTCCCTTAGAAATGGACTTATGGATGATCTTCCTTGACAAAGAACTAAACTGAAATGAAGAGGAAATTGGAGTGGTCCCGTAAGATACACATAGAAAACAACTATGTGTGGTAAAATGACTAAACTCCACTTATCGTGTGGATGAATAATAGTCATCCTTCCCAGAAGTCCAACTACCCAAATAGCAAAGGGAATCTTAAAGTCTACAATGTGTCCCACCTTATGATCAAAAATGTAAATATCAATTGTATGACTGTCACGGATCCGTTCTTACCATAATCCCAATCCCACTGTCCAAAAGGGCAGTGTTAGAGGGATGAGAGCGCCCGTCCCTGAGTGGCCCAAAAAACACACACAGATAATATGCAAAAATGAAATAACATCCTTCTTTATTAAAATGAACCAAAATGTTTAATACATAAGGCCTGTAGGCAACAGGAAAGAGAAAAAGATAAGAACTAGCCTACAATACATCCCTTTTACAATTAGCTCCCATGTAGAGTCCATAAGATGTAGCAGTATTTATTGCAATAGATGAAAGAGTGATGAATCTAGTTCCTTACATTAGCTAAAATCAAGAAAATCAAGACACAAAATCAATGCAATTGCATGGTACGCTATATAAAAAAAAGTAAAGCAGTTTATAATAAAACTAGTATGCTTGGCAGGACTTATGCTTCAAAACATTATCGAACAATTTCCAAAAACCAAAATGTTATTCAACAACAAATTTTATTATGAATTTCCCATTATGTTGTAATTCAAGAAGCATGCTTATATTAGATTGGGTGACTCTACTACCCCAACGCGATGGGGAGGTCACCAAGCTCCTTCTCATCATATGAGATAGGAGGTCCAAGTGCAAAATCCCACCTTCCAAAGAAGGAGTTTTACTTATATCCAATATCAACATTATCAATTTTTCCAACATCATTATCAACATCAATATACAGGAAGTCATAATGGGTCTAGTGATTTAGATTTCATGTTTCTCAACATATAATATAGAAGAAAAATGGAAGACTATTCATAGGGAACAATATTTCATCCAAATAACTAGCCAAGCATATTTCAAGAGATACCTAAGAAAATATCATCATACAACCAAGGAGGAGTAGTATAATAACGTACCTTTCTAAAAGAGTATTTGGAGTATAGATCCCAAGAGAGAGAGTAAATCAACCCTTTGAGTCAGATCCTAGATCAAAATATTGGATCAAGGGTCAAGATCATAGCTTAAAAAGATCATGCTTTGTTATTCGAGATTAGGGTTACATTTTCCTATTTCTACCTTAGGTTTAGGTCATCAACAATATTCCTCAAAAGTCCAACAAAAGTTCAAGTATCAAACATGTTTCATGAATGGATGACCTTCCTAGGTATATTTAGGAATACATGTCAACCCTAATTATCAATATCATTATTCAAAACTCTAGATTATTTCCAATATCAGATAGTACAATTGGACTCAAAATTAGATTAGGGAGTCCTATGATTAAGAGGGCTTCCTAGATCAAGGTAGAGCATCATTATATTAAGAATAAACCTTATTTTAAAGTATATGATTCATATTTTAGGGTAAAGGATCATATTTAACCTTTATTTTGTCAAAAATGATTTGGTGTCTCAGAATGATCATTAGAAATAGGAATAAGAGTTTCTCCAAGATTAATCATCATATGAGATAATTAAAAAGGTAAAGGATCAAGATCATGGCATATAAGTGATAAGTATCAAGAATTAAGCTTCACAAGTATTTTTACCAGGTCAGTTGGATTTTTCTGATCAAAATGGACTATAATATCACTATTTTTGGAGCTAGGGATCTCAAGATATTGATTTTGCAAGATTTAGGCTATTTCTGGAATTTAGTGCAGAGAGCAGAATTAACAAATATTAGGGGCCATCGATCGATGATCTACTGTGGACACGTGAAGCCGATCAGTGGCGGAGGGAAGCCATGCTCCCAGGAACGTGCTTTATAGAGAAGGAGAAGGAGAGGGACGGCGTGCGGTCTGATGACCGTTGATCTTGGTAAGGACCAACGTGGAAACCCAATCCAAGGACAGTTGCTGCTCGCCCCAACACAAGCACCCGCCTATGAGTAGGGGTGCTCCGCGGCGGTGCGGTGGCCGGAGAAGAAAGGGGCGAGAGAGGGAGGACTCGGTGTGAGGAGAGGAGGTGTTGTTCGAGTTCGTGGGGGAGAGCCGACCTCAAGGGGGGGTTTATATAGTTTTTTGGGGCTAGGGTTAGGGTTATTTAGAGGGGCGGCGCACCCCATGGTCGGGTTGTTCCCTTAGCCTCCAAGAAGGCTTATCGTGGAACCAAACCGTGCAGAAGGTTTGAGAGAGGGGTGTGGATCTCTTGGTCGAGCTATTGGGCGCAACAAAAGCGAACTGGTCGCTCGGGGTCGGGCCATGGCGCCGGCTGGTCCACCGTGGACCCTTGCCAAACCAGGCGCAAGGTAGGGGATGACCCCAGCGCCGTTGGATCAAGATCCAAGGCTGCTGGGTCAACCCGCCTTGCCCAGTGGTGCCCCAAGCCACAGATGGGCTGGGCCCAACAAGAAAAAGGGAGAAAAAGGTGGAAAAAGGCAAAGAAAGCTAGGGAAAGGTTAAAACATTATAAAAATTGTATAAAATCGTAGGAAGGTCCAAATGATCTCAAATTTGGACCATATATTCAAAATGAATTGTATAATAATGTGTAAAAGTTTGGAGAACAAAAGATAATGTTAACTAATCAAACTCAAGCATTTTCTCAAAGAGGTGTATTAAGTTAATTAAGGTGCCCAAGAGTGCATGAAATTCATAGAATACAAAAGAATTTGATTTTGGGTATCTATATTGATCAAGGAGTCAAAAGGTATTATGAATGATCATTATAAAGGTGAAAGATAAAATAATTAATAGAAAAGATGGAAAAACTCACATTGTCACAATGACCCACCATCAGAATCTAATCACATTTTAATGATATTTATTCTTTCTCATTTAAGATTTCAAAATAAATAGCCTTCAAATTCATGAAATGAAAACACAATGAATATGAAAATTCTTTATCCACACTCACATCATGATTTAACATCCAAAGTGATAAAAGGTTCACAATTGAAGTAAAAATAATTTGACTACCAGCCTATTGCATAGTCATTGATTACACAATTGAAAACAAACAAAAAAAGTTGCATGACATCAATGCATATCCTCAAAACTAAGTATGACTATCCAGAAGATACAAACAAGTTCTTAAAAATGAGCAACAAAATACGTCCTAGGATATAAACATCTTTAACATATATCATGAAATTGAACCCTCCTTACGTGCATGTATATCATAGTTCTCACAATCAGACCCTCCTTATGTGCTTTGTGAATAAAAAGGTTGAAGCTCTCGTGAATGACGTCCACAGAGGATCATTGGAACAAATGGGTGGAGTCATGTCATGCAAATAATATACATCTCCATTGATATTGTTTGGACACCAATGATGACAAATAGTCTGTAATACATCCATATATGATGAGTTTATGACCTCGATGGTGACTACTCCCATGCACTAGCTAACTAGCCCAACAACATGGCAATATCTTGTCCCTTCTCTTCTTGGGTAATAAACATGATCAGAAACATACATTAAGAAGAATCAAACAAAAAGTGGTCATTTTGGTTACAATAGAATCTATACCAAGTAAATGAAGTTGGAGCTGTCACCAATGCTCCATCTCAGCAAGTGATCAACTACCTCAAGGTAACATTATAAGCTAGTAGGGGGCTTCCATGGAACCATTTATCACCCTAAGGCCACACTACTAATGGATACATAGCCAATGGTGAGTAAAGCTGGGCATTTTTTCATAGAATGGAATGAATATTCTATACAATAAGTATATATGTAAAAGAAGTAGCAACAATGCATAATAAGATACTAAAGGGTATAGAGAAGCATGTACCCATTTCCATTTCAAGTGTATCCCATTTGTGTTTCATTTCTAGGATATTAGAGTCTGAGTGTAGCAGATCTTCATTTGGAAACTACAAATTTGATAAACAAAATATATCAATGTGAATGCATTGAGTATGCATGAAAATCATGTAACCATAGTATAAGAGTAATATAAAAGTTTCTTGGCTAGAAACATCATAACAAGAAAGAAGTAGAAACAAGTTGAGAACACTTAACGACATTGTTTTATACAACATATGTTTTAGGTTTCTTTATCCATTATATCAACACAGGCCTCTAACCAACTTCCTCAAAGGAAGGGTTAGTAAGGGTTCTCAATAATAACTAACCCCTTTTCAATGTGAGGGACCTCAAGACCAAAGTCAATGAGCTAATCCTATTTCATTCATTCCTTGTGCCCTTACACTGAGATTTCAGGAAGGTACACAAGTTTATATAATGGATTTCTATCTTATGTTCAAGGTTTGTCAACATACTATAATCAATATGAAAGTAGTATTCATAGGAAACAATAGCTCAAACAAGTAATTATCTGGACAAGGTTCATACTAGCATACACACAAACAAGCTAATATCATAGTAGGGTCAAGAGATTAAGCATACCTTGCAAGTAGAGTACAAGTTATGATTCATGAGGAGATTCCTAGAGAAGGCCCAAGCCAACATGGACCTAAAATGTAAAAAGACATAATACAAGATCTTAGATCAATAGGGTTTTGATAATCTAAACATCATATGATTCATGTGGATGTTTCCCTAAATCTATGATTCACTTATTTCAACCATCGTTTCCAAAGTTCCAAACATGCATGCAATGGTTCCACATAGCACAAATATAAACATTAAGTCCTTGATTTAAGTGAACCATCCACATTACATTGTATGTAAAAGTGAGATAATTTCTGATTTGGGGTTAGAGAAACATGAGAATTGGATTTTCATCATGGTCTATTCATGCAAGATATATTAGTCATATTAGCTCCATTTCATGCAATAGCGTCATACTTCCAAGTTGTAGAAGCATTTAGTAGGTCAAGTTAAGATTTAGAACAATAGTATGATAAAACTACTGATTTGAAGTCAAATAGATTTCATGTATAAAATTAGAGCATGGCCTAGCAAGGTCAGAGCCCAACAATCAACATATGCATTAGAATCACATTAGTTGTCACATGTATGTCATGTGTGCATAAGCATGTAATTCATGGAATTTCATGTTCCAAGTTGCAACACCCATATTTTTCATATCAGATGAATATCACTGATGGGTGTTACAAAATGATATTTGGTGTAAGTAAAGTAATTGAAAACACTTTGCATTGATTAAAAATTGATTCATACATAGTTGTTAAAAGTAGACTACATCCAAAATTCTGATCTATTTGGTAACATACTAAGCATAAAGAAAAAATGTGTAAACCTGGCTCGTCTTGGAAAATGACACCCCACCAGGCTAAGAGGAATCTCTTCGTCATTTGCTTATTCCTTGAAACTTCAGTTGCTCCAAAACTTGTGGACACCACGTCCCCAACCATACATTAGGAAAAACATTTGTTAGAGTAAGTGGCATGAGTATTCCAATGTACATTGCTAAAGAATTGAAATTGGACATTATAAACATAAAAATAACACCAACATCTGAGTAAAATCTGAAACATATTATATCTTTTTTATCAATCTAAATTCATATCTTTCTACCTCATCTTAATCTAGAGACACGTACCCTGGTACATGTCCTCATGGCCAACACTGAAGTGCTTGGGTCATACTTATCTTATCTAATTCCCTCTCATCATACTCATGGATAATATTGTGGGCATTATCTAAACCAATGTATCTTTTACTTACAATTTTTATCTGAATGTGGCCACCAGTATAAAATAATTCCTTCTACATTGGCGTATCTACACCCTGAATTGGTACCAAAGTACCTCTAAATTGGCACTACATGCATCTGAATGATATCGAGTTGTCTCTGAATTAATGTGGCTACACCATCAATTGGTATTGAAGTACCTATGAATTGGAGTAAACACTCCTTTGAATTGGAAACAGATGCCTCAGAACTGTCCAGGGACTACTGAATGAGGACTTATCATATAATATATTATGTGAAGGTTCTAAATTAATTATCTTAAGTCTAAACTTATTGAATACTGAGTATGAGCTTATCTGATATTGTAACTGAATATGAAGAACTTATCTAACACTGATTACTGAGCACTGAGCATTAACTGAATTTTGAATATAAATTTGAATATGTTATTCTTAATTTCTGAATTGAATCTATAGATGAATGGGAATATAAATCTCAATTACTATATAATTGAGATTGGGTCTAAAACCCTTATCATGTATCTTTATTCAATATCTAGATACACACATAATGAGTAGTCTGAATCAAAATATGATGTTCTTATTATCTAGATAAGCATTAATGTGGAACTTTGATTTGATAGAAATGACTTTATTGATACTAAATATGAAAACTGAGTCCAAATGCTTAGGAAAAGGATCTCAATGGAATATAGAAATACTAACTATACAAAAGTAACTTTAGTAAAGTATATGAAAGTAATTTAAATATAAAATATCTAAAACCTTATTTCCTAGCAAGATGATTTGATCTCTATAAAATCTTACTAAATCTACTCTTACCCTAAATCTTAATGCAGTCATATGTGCTTAAATATTGATTGTTAAATATATAGGAATCTCATAAAATATTATCGTGAAACTAAATCATAACATTATCAAAAATTCATTTTGAAACACAATTAGATCTCAATATTATCTTTATCTTGAAACTAGATTATGTCTTAATATGTTCAAAACTGATATTCTCATATTATACTTCACTTTTAGATATTACTCATTCTCGGGAATCTAATTAACTCCCTAGCTCTTAGATCTCCACATAAATAAGAAATCTTAATCACATGTTTCTAATTGAAATCTTAATACATGGTTATATGTATAAATATGAGAAATCCCAATATCATATTTATAGATTAAAATATCAATACAAAGTTATCCCAAATCATCAAGTAAGTATTTCTATGTTACTTGCATATCCTATCTTGCAATCTTATTCATCAATTTAAATCATTTCTATGATATCTTATGAGAACATGATTCTTTAACTTTCCATGGACCTGGTCCATGAATCACAACCAATTGAGCAACATATCTCTATTTTATATTTTAAGCATATTATCTTTGATAATCATGGGGAAAATGTTGCTTGTATATCTTAACATTAAGATCTTAGAACATTAAACCACATAATTTAGGGACATTTTATTATCTGAGAAAAATGTAAACATACTGAGCTTAAAACATGACTACTCATGGGCATGAACCACTTACCTAGAGGAAACCACTTGAGATCAATCTCCTCTGACTTGGTTGGGCCTTTATTCACCTAAAATCTGATTATTATCATAAGATGTACATTTATCCAATCCATTAAACCCTAATTTCATTTCTTATGAAAATTAATTTCTGGTCGAGATAGAATAGAGTCTGAAACATAGATATTTGGGTACCTCATGAAAAACACTTTCCAACGAGTATTTTTGCATATTTTTCTGAGCATTATGTGATTAACAGTGTATTTTGGAAATTATGACCAAATAGAAATTGTGAAAATTCCATGTAGGCAATAACTATCCAGCAGGGCGTCGGGGCCCTTCTGACGTGAACCAATGATGGACTGCCATGTTGGCATCACACCTTAAAAACCATACAAGCAGACGATAGAACTTAAACTCAAAAATACCCTTGCTCAAATAATCACCCAATTGAAATTATTAGGGCAAAGGGGTAATATCACCCTTGGCATTGTTCTCAACCACTCTCAACTCCAAGGAGCTTCACCGTGATGTGAGACCTCCAATCAAAGCTTTAGGGGCAGCGATCAACTAGGTTCAGGGGAGTTGTTGGAGGCTTCCTTGCACTATGACAAAGTTGGCAAGACAAGAAACGACCTCTGGGGTGTTCAACAACTCAAGATCTTAGCCATGGCAGATACCTGCTACCGCTAGAAGTGGGAAGGTGCCAAAGAGGCCATAAGATGAAAAAAATGAGGGAGAAGACACCATGTTATGGTCCATTGAATCCTGACAATCAATCAAAGTGGGGCAAGGACCTCTATGTCAAAGGGGATGTTGAAGAGAGAGAGAAGCTGGGTAGAATGGCTCAAGTCACAAAGCATTCAAAATCCATCTAAAGATCCAAAAATAAGATGCAAAAATGATGGTGGAGACTAGGCTAAGGTCGGGGTAGAGTTTCCATCGATAGAGGTGCCTAAGGAAGATACGACAAAAAGCGTGGGAGAAGACTGAATGTTGGGTTACATGCCACAATGACTAGAGCAACCACGGGGCAAGCAGACGATAGAGAAAGGAAGAGGGGTCACTCACAATGCTTACCGACCTCTCAATTAAACTGGAGGGGTCTGAGATGGACAAGGTATCAAGGTGATTTCCAGAGATGCAAGCGGATTAGGAAGGATCACTCATGTGTACTAGGAATGCAATTGGGGGTGGAGGATTATTCCCTTGGGGATAGCGGCGCTCAAGGTTCCATTATATAGGCAAGACAGAGCCCGAGGTGATCTCTACAATTTGGTGGTGAGAAATGGAAGTATCCCTAATTGGGCATTTTATGCGTAGAGGGGAGAGTGAGAAAATTAGGGCTCACTTGATCCCAAAAGGAGAGACAAATATAAAGGTGAAGAAATCATGGTGTGATATGGATAAATGATGGAGAATGGTGTTGGGGAAGGGAATCCTATGAAACGTCCCCCAAGTTGCAAATTAAGTAGAGGAGGGAGATGATGTTGTGGTCATTAGATTGTGGACTAATCAAATCATGATTGTCTGATGGTGAGCATAAGAGGGAAATAATGAAAGTAACTTGTAATAGGGAATTATATCTTAGATATTAGGTTTAGTAATTATATTGAATGCATATTTGATTAAATTATATACGAAACCATATGAAAATTTTTCCAATTAATTTTAGGGGTCAAACAAAGTTTAAATGAACCCAAAATTTGACCACTCCCTACTAAGGAAGTCCAAATCCTTCCCAGTCAATCAATTTTTAATTCTATACATCTTTAGTTTATAATTTCTACATTTGTCATTAACTTTATTTTTATGAAATAAAAAGGTGAATTAATGTGAGATGACCTTCATTGATCACTTGGTTTGGTCCAAAATGAGATCATCAATTTTTATCCCCATTTAAGTCTTCAATGTTTTAGGGGAAAGGTCATCTAGGAGGAGAGAGTAAAATAAAATAAATCATACTTCCCTTTTTTTTTAAAGCTATACTAAGGGAAAGAGAAGACTTTCCATACAAGTTACTTACCTACAATTAGAATTTCAATTTCTTTCATCTATCTCTTTTACTTTCTTTTAAAATTTTCAAGAATATAAAATGGAAGGGGAACTACTAGTCATAAATATGATTCAATGGAAGTACATCATGTACATAAGAAAGAGAAAATGCATTTTGAGTCCCATTTTATTTTCCTTTCTTCAATATCTTATAAGAAGTTCCATTTTATGGTCTTTTTTCATTGAGACCCTCAACTATTTCAATTTTAGAAAACTAGATTATTTGACTTAGATTGTCATTTAAATTTGGGATGTTATAATTCGACCCACCTTAAATAAATTCCATTCTCAAAATTTTCTAGGGTACTACCCACCTTAGGGGTTTTCTTACTCGCTTTTCAATGAAAGCTAGCCTACTCAATTTTGCATGAAAAGGAAATGAAATCAAAAGCAATTCACGTAGTAGCGGTGAGCAAAATGGAAGTCTGGTGTCATGTGACCCCCTCCAGCAGGTAGTTCAAAATTATATTAGGAAAAAGGTTCGTGTGGACATTGATTTAACTATTTCATCATTCCTTATCTCCTCAAATTTATACTTTAAGGTTTATGAGACCAAACCTATCTTTACACTTAGAGTACCTACCTTCGACTTGTTATAACTTTTTAACATAAGGCATATGTGACTATCTACCCTTAGGGCTTTAGGTACATACCGTATTCCTAGATATGTGGTGATCAGGAACATACCCAAGGATGATCCTATCATGCAACCTTACACTAACCTACTAATACACGTGTCCCATTTCCACATGCACTAGTAAGATAGGAGAAATGTATCAAAAGTCTAATGCTCATGACATTCCCATTCTATTCTCAATTTCCTGGCCAATGAGAATGGAGAGTCTATATCATTATTAGGTTAATATTTGATATATAAACTTAGGAAAACATCTATCTCTGTCCTTTCTATTTGATCTAAGGTGAAAAGCCTATTCATTCTAGGTCATGGTATATTTTCTTGGGAATCCATTTCTAAACCCTAATATCTCATCTAAATTATAGGGTGACTATGTGAATCATGTTTGCCTAGTGGTCATCTAACAAATTGCTCTGATACCATAATGTAACACCCATATTTTTTATATCAGATGAGTATCACTGAGGGGTGTCACAAAATGCTATTCTTTGCAAATAAAGTAAATGAAAACACTTTGCATTGATTAAAAACTAATTCACACATAGTAATTGTCAAAGGAAGAATACATCCAAAATTCTGGTCTATTTGGTAGCGTACTAAGCATAAAGAATAGATGTCCAAACCCTAGATCGTCTTGGCAAATGGCACCCCACTAGTCTAAGCTTGAGGAATCTCCTAGTCCTTTGCTTGTTCCATCGATCTTCAGTTGCTCCAAAACTTGTAGACATCGTGTCCCCATGCATGCATTGGGGAAAACAGTCATTAGAGTAAGTGGCATGAGTATTCAAATGTACATTGCTAAATAACTAACATTAGACATGATAAACATGAAACGAACACCAAGCTCTGAGTAAAATCTGAAACATATTATCTCTTATTTTTCAATCTGAAATCATATCTTTCTACCTCATCTTAATATGGAGACATGTACCTCAGTACATGGTCTCATGACCTACACCAAAGTGCATGGGTCATACATTTGTTATTTAATCCCCTCTCATCATACTCATGGATGAGTTTGTGGGTGTGTTCTAAACCAAGGTATCTTTTACTTACAAATTTTATCTGAATGTGACCACTCTTATACAATAATTCCTCCTGCATTGGCATATCTACGCCCAAACTTGGTACCAAGGTACCTATGAATTGGCACTACATACCTCTAAATGACATTGAGGTGTCTCTAAATTGGCATGGCTACACCTTGAATTGGTACTAAATTACCTCTAAATTGGGGTAAACTCTCCTCTGAATTGGCAATAGATGCCTCTGAATCATCCCAGGACTACTGAACGAGAATTTATCATATAATGTATTATGCGAAGATTCTGAATTAATTATCTTAAATATAAACTTATTAAATATTGAATCCGAGCTTATCTTATACTAAAATTGAATACTGTGAACTTATCTGAAACTGATTACTAAGAACTGAGGATCTACTGAATTCTGAATCTAAATATGAATTGAATCTAGATATGAATGGGAATATAAATCTCAATTACTACATAATTGAGATTGGGTTTAAAACCTTTATCATGTATCTTTATTCAATATCTAGCTACTCACAGAATGAGTAGTCTAAGTCTGAATCTAAATCTGATGTTCTTATTATCTAGATAAGACTTAATCTAAAACTCTAATTTGATAGAAACAAAAATATTGATACTGAATATGACAACAGACTCTAAAGTCTTAGGAAAAGGATATAAACTAAATATGGAAATACTAACTATACAAAAGTAGCTTTAGTGAAGTATATGAAAGTAATTGAAGTATAAAATATCTAAAAACTTGTTTTTTGACAAGATGATTGGATCTTTATAAAATCTTATTAAATTTGCTATTACCTTGAATCTTTATGTAGTCGTATGTGCTTAAATCTTGATCCTTAAACTCTCATCAAATATTACCTTGAAACTTAATCATAATATTATCTCAAACTCATTTTTAAACCCAATAAAATCTTCATAGTACCTTTATCTTGATAGCTAGATTATGTCTTAATATTTTAAAAACTTATATTATCATATTGTACTTAACTTTTAGATATTACTCATTCTAGGGAATTTGATTAACTCCCTAGCTCTTAGATCTCCACATGATAAAGAAATCTTAATCACATGTTTCTAATTGAAATCTCAACACATGGTTTTATATATAAATATGAGAAATACTAATAGCATACTTATTCTTAAAATATCAGCATAGAGTTATCCGAAATAACCTTCTAAGTATGACTATATAACTTGCATATCATATCTTATAATCTTATTCATTAATTTTAATCATTTCTAAGAAATCTTATAATATCATGATTCTTTAACTTTCTCATGGACCTGGTCCATGAATCACAACCAATTGAGAAACATATCTATATTTGAGATTTTAAGCATATTATTTTCCATAAATATGGGGAAAACACTACTTGTATACCTTAACATTAAGATCTTAGAACATTGAACCACATAATTTAGGGAAGTCTTATTATCTAAGAAACATGTAAACATGCAAACCTTAAAACATGAATATTCATTGGAATGAACCACTTACCTAGAGGAAACCACCTTAGATCAATCTCCTCTGACTTGTTTGGGCCTTTCGTCACCTGAAATCTGATTATTATCATAATATGTACATTTATTCAATCTATTCAATCCTAATTTCATTTCTTATGAAAACCAAGGTCTAGTCAAGATAAAATAGAGTCTTAAACCTATATATTTGGGTTCCTCATGAAAAACGCTTTCCAACGGGTATTTTTGCATGTTTTCTTAGCATTCTATGATTAACTGTGTATTTTGGAAAATCTAACCAATTAGAAATCATGAAAATTCCATGTTGGTGATAACTATCCATCGGGGCGTTGGGGTCCATCTGAGGTGGACCAATGGTGATCTGCCATGTTGGCATTGCACCTCGAAAACCAATCAAGCGGATAGAGGAATTTAAACACAAAAGTACCCTTGCTCAGATAATCATCCAATTGAAATAATTAGGGCACAGGGGTAATATCACCCTTGCCATTTTTCTCAAATGCTCTTGGCTCCAAGGAGCTTCATCGAGATGTGAGACAACTGATCAAAGATTTTGGGGAAGAAATCAAATGGGGTCAAGAGAGTCAGTGGAGGCTTCCTTGCGCTATGACGAAGCTGGTGAACCAAGAAATAGCCTCTGGGGTGCGTAAGAGATCAAGATCCTGGCCATAGTAGATACCCACTACCACTGGAAGTGGGAAGGTGCCAAAGAGGCCATAAGATGAACGAAATGAGGGAAAACACACCTTGTTATTGTCCATTGAAGTAAGATAATCAATTAAAGAGGATAAAAGACCTTTGTGTCCAAGGAGGACACCGGAGAGAGAGAGAGAAACATGGGAGAATGTCTTGAGTCTCAAAGCATTTAAAACCCATCCAAATCTCCAAGAATAAGATTTGAAAATGATAGTGGATACTAGGTGAAGGTTGAGGCAGAGTTTCCATGTATGGAGGTGCCTAAGGAAGATATGCTGATGAGTGTCGTAGAAGATTGTTAGCTGGGATACATGCCACAGTGACTAGAGCAACCACGAGGCAAACGGATGATAGAGAAAGAAAGAGGGAGCACTCGTGATGCTTACTGTACTCTCAATTAAACTTGAGGGGGTGGAAGTGGCTGAGGTATCATGGTGATTGTCGAATATGAAAGTGGAGTAGGGTGGAGTACTCGAGTGTATTGGGAATGAAATCAGGGGTGGAGGAGTAGTCCCTCGGGGTCAGAGGCACTCTAGGTTCCATTATATAGGCAAGATAGGGACTGAGGTGATCTCTACAATTGGGTGGTGAGAAATAGAAGTAGACTTAGTTGGGCATTTTGTCCATAGAGGGGGAAGGGAGCGAATGAGGGCTCACTTGATTCAGGAAGGAGAAACAGATTCAATGGTGAAGAAATTGTGGTGCGATATGGAGAATTGATGGAGAAAAGAGTCGGGGAAGGGAAGTGACCAGCCTAAATCTTGTGTCTAAAATGGAGTGGATCCAGAGTAGTCAGACTCTTAAGATAATAACCCGACACTCAATCCCCCACAACTTTTATATGAGGTCTGACATAGTAATCGGGGTCAAACCACAAGGACAAGGTTAGCAGGTGTTAAGAACGCATGGTCTCACACTCCTTTACTTTGGATAAACAAATGATTTTCAAAAGGTTGTTCCCTAAGGAACGATGGTACTCAAGCCAAAATAAGAAAGTTAAAAGAAATAAAGAAAATAACAACAAGAGAAAACAAGAATGGACAGTGAGAAACAAAGATATGGTAGGGAACTTGGATCGGGTTTCAAGATTACAAGTATTCATAGAAATCTCTACTCCCTCCTCTCTCGAGATAAGGATAGATCTAGGATCTAAGGTGGTCTGCCTCTTGAGATAACAACCTTACAACCACAAATCAAACCATATGACCATAAGCTTTAGAAATCCAACATTCTCATGCATTCATACTACTCCATAATACCAGATAAAGAAGATACTACTCTTTCAAGGTACCAATGATCAAACATCACAAGATGGTAGCTAAGCAGACAAGTGAAACATTAATAACTAGCGTATGGAGATAATCTTGATATGAGCATATATATATTCAAAGGGAAGCAAGAATATACATGTTGGGAGAGCCATAGTGGCTACTCCCAACTCAATTTAAGTGTTTAACCACACATGTTAATGAGCATCATAATAGCATTACTAAATGATTAGATACATCATAACCAAAAAGAGGGAAGGGGTACACCGTAATGGAGGTGATAGATCTAGAAGAGAGAGAAAATGGTAATACTCCAATATACTCCTTCAGATCTAGATCTGGATGGATGGTACAGAAGCCCTCCTTCTTTTAAAGAAGAGGGGCCTTCAGTCTTCTCTCTCCTCAGCTTTTTCCTTTAGAGATCCAAGACTGATCCAATGGATGAGAGTGGGTGTTGAATTTGGCAGCACTTCATGGTCCTTGATGATCTGATGATGTGACAAGTCGAGGTGGGTGGCCTATTTATAGATGTTTCTCTCTGACTTTACCATCCACACCACGTTCAAGCCTTGGTATTAGTCGAGGCTTGATTACAGTCGATCGAGGCCCCTCCTCATTCGAGGTCATCACATTGGTTGGTTGAGTCAGTACCTCAGTCGAGGCATGGAGCCACCTTAGTCGCAGTCACACCTCAGTTGAGGCATGGCACCACCTCGGTCGCAATATTACCTCGGTCAAGGTCGATCGGGATTGAGATGAAGGGGTTGTCGTGACCAAAAAGGGCACAAGGCACCGTGGTCACAAAATATCAGTGTGACCTTGGGGACATCGAATGCGGTGAGAGGGTCCCTAGTGGTCGATGAGCTACGATCGAGGTGCTAACTGTGGTCGTGGATCTATGTGACCCTACAAGGATGTAAAAGGTGTGCAAATGAGATTCTTGGCATAAAGTGCTAAAATAACTGGGAAAAGTCTATAAAAGATATGTTAGGAGAGGTATAAAATATATGCATAAAGTGTATAAAATTACATATTATCAACTCCCACAAACTTAGAATCAAGCTTGTCCTCAAGCTAAGGGTAGGTTCGAAATCATAGCGAGAAGAGAAATTTTGTGATTTTTTTTGCAAAACTCAACATTACTGAGTTATCTCATTCTTACATCAAAACAGTTATGGTATGTTTGCTCAATCCTAAAATCTCATTCCTCTCCCTTCACAACTAGAGTTGCACAACTTCAAGTTCATGCCATTGCCTTTGGTAGTAAAAGGTCTCTCTGTCTCAATGTATCACCCCTTCTTGTGTTAGGTTACTAGCCATACTAGTACAACATCTCCTTGATGGGTAGCTTTCTCACTTTTCCTTTATTTTTAGTTGGCCCTATGTTGGTGTGTTTGGGTAGGCTTCAGGCTTTAAGTGTTTTCCTCTTCTCCTAAATTCCCCTCACCCACAACTGTTGTTAGGATAGTGTTGCCCTTAGGGGCTTCTAATGTTAAGTCAGGTGGTTGTGTGAGGTTCGTTCAGGATTGTAGGTGGGTAAAATTGGCTTCAAGGTTCCACTTACAGGCACGACATATTTGCATTCATGAGTGTAGCAATACACTGGTTGTGTGGGACCCCTTGACATCTTTTGGGCACAACTCTCGTTATATATATATATATATTTTTTCCTTTTATCTTTTCGTATCTCCTCTCTAGTTTGGGTGAGCGGGTTTTTATGTGGTCTTCTCGGTGGCCAAGCATCTTTTCATCCCAAAGTGGGGATACTTAAACTCGAAAGGGGTAGCTATTTCCTTCTTGAGGGAGGTGATGATTTTCTGGATGGAACCGTCAGGTTAGGGTGGTTGGTCAGGAGTATGGCTTAGTGAAGTTCTCCAGTCTCCAAGGGTTTCATAAGCTTAGGATTATTACACACACATCTTATTGTAAGAATGAGATAAAGTTGTATTATTATGCTTCTTGTTTTACTTGTATATGCATTAGTTGCTTGTATTTTCCTCTCTAGAAATGATAGCACTACAACCTATAGTAAGGGAACAGAGGAACTCGAAGGTAACTAAACAAAACTGTTACTCATAACAAGATTTTTTTAAAGCATACTTTTTTTGCAAAATTAGTTTGGTGGGAACTAAAATATGTACAAGTAAATTTTTTCAAATTTGTGCAATTTTTGCGATGGAATTGTACCTATCACGCCCATTTATAACTCCTCCCCCAAACTTATCATTCACCCCGACACAGGGTGTCAAAATTTGAGTTAGGTGTATAAATAATCTTCCTTTATTTCTGCTAACTGGTTTTGGTGGCCCACTTTGACTCAAGGAGCATGTTGACATACACTCCGCATAGTGGATGGTATTTCTCATACTGCATACCCTCCACCTTTGTGTTCAATGTGGCTAGGGCCGTCATCCAGGCTAGACAGTAGAAGCGACAATCATTTGATAGAGGCACCTGCTGAGGGATCCCATGGCAGAACTGTGTCTTCTTGAAGTCTTTTCCTTATGTATGCTATTACCCTTTGCCATGACTTTTCAACATGTCTACAATTGCCTCAGCATATGTGACTGCCTTCTCTTCTGTAGGTGTCTTGGCAGTAGTCATATTTGTTTTCTTGTTCACTGCGAAGGATGTGTCTGAGATGTTGTATAGTACCGTAGTCCTTCTAATTATATTGCCTACTAGAAAAGTCCAATGACTGTCATGAAGTATTGGCAGGAAGATGTAGTCTATGAGAGATGTCACTAGGCATAGTTGCAGGCATTCCGTTTCACCTAATCTCTTATCTCTTAGGATGTCATCCACCAAAAGAAAATATGCCATGTGCACATTGACATGTTGTCATTTAGTAGAGCTTGGTAAGTAGACATGGTGCTGGCTGAGAGGTACCCTCCTATTTTCAACGTATCTCGGAAGTCATCCTTCAACACGCAGATACCATCCCTTTCAAAGATTGCCTCTCCCGGTGCATCATATTCCTTAAAGGATATCATTATTACATTTAGGGATTCTAAATATAGGCTCACAGAGCTCCATCTGTCGAAATCCTTGAAGGTTGGCAATATTTTCCCAACTGGCCCATCTAGTTTATCCTCAGGCAGATCTTCTTCTTCTATCTCACCTTCTTTTGGATGGCCCGCTAGAGCCTATTCTCTTTCTCTTTCGTCACTAGAGGCTTCTCTAGCTTAGATTCTGGTATTCATTTTGCAGTCATACCAGTATCAATTGTCCAACTTTCTTTCCAAGCTACTACTCTTGTTGGCTCTATAGGGTCGATACATAATGTTTTGTGTTCCTCCCTCCATGTCTTCTTTTCTGGGAGGGGGATTTCTTGGTGAAGCCTCCATGGTACTATGTCTGAAGGCATTGCTAAGTCGTTGAAGAAATGACGGTCGTAGATAACCTCCATTGCATACATACTACGTAGTCCATGTAGAGATCTTCTAGCTAGGACATCCTTATTGATGGCTTCCATCATCCTTAGCACGATGAAGGCGCAGTCCCCTGTTCCAACCTTTTCTAGGGGGACCTTCTTGTAGATGGATAACTACTTCCACATCCCCTTATGTCTATTGTCTGTTGATTGTATCATTCTTTGTAGATGTAGTAGTTCTTCAGGATATCTCTCGCTTCCTTATTCTTGTAGACCAAGGAGGTGCTATCCAGTTCAGCTGCATAGTAGTTGAACACCGTAGTTCGTCTTTCATATAAGTTGATGAAAATTAGTGCCCAATGCTTTACAGTCCTTATGGGTAGGACTAAAAATCTAGTTTCTTCCATACTCACTGTGTGTTGTAGCTCTATCACATCAACAACTTTGTCTTTGTCTTCATATAGGAGCCCTGCTAGATGTGTGGTGCCATTGAATAGTGGTTGTACTTTATCTGGATGCAAGAATTCTTTAATTAGGGTGGGACACAACACCTTGAACAACTTCTTGTGTATGCATGCTCTTGTCCAGTACATCCCTCTAAAGTGATCTCTATTGAGTGACCTACCCTTATTGTGATAGATAATGTCAGCTCCGGGTAGGTTTCCATCTAGTATATCAGCAAGGATATGGAAATCTCTACATGTTATCCTTGATAATGTAGTTATGTCCATACCAACCCTCTTATAGGGCAGTGGAGGAGCCACACCTAATTTTACTTCATTGACTGGTATGTTTTGCTTCCTGACCGGCTCATTCACAAAGAAAGAAGCAAGCCCACCTTCCTCATCTTCTGAGGTGCTTTCTTATGCTGCTTGTGCTTCTGTGGGTGGTGATTCTATTGTAGCAGGATGAACCCTTGTTTCAGTTAGTGTCTGGGTTATCGCCTTTCCTTCATCTTTTTTGGACATCTCTGCAACTATGCCTTTTGTTAGATGACTCACTTCTGACAGTTTCTCCTGCTCTCCAGCATTGAGTGCGGCTAATGTCATAGCCATCTTTCCATCATAGAAAGAGTCATTTTTCCCAATACATCACCGAATGTGTGTGGGCGGTGTTGTTGCGGATCCACAAGTGTGGTGGATGTTCTTGGCTCCTTCGGTTGTGGAGCTGGTATGGCTGGGCTGGGGGCGCTCTTCTCTGGCTGTCCTAGCATTGGTAGGATCTCTTCTGGGATCACAGGATCTGGTACAACCTTAGAGTCCTCACGTCATTGGTTGGTTTCTTGTTCGACCTCAACATGCTGTTCTGTTTTGGTAGCTTCAAGGCATGCATGGTCGGCCTCTTGTATGATTTTGGCTTCAGGTTGGAGCCTCTCACTCATTATCATATCGGCTGGAAAGTGCGGCGAGGTTGTGCTCGGGGCGATAGTCTTTTTTTATGCCTTCTTCTTCTTCTTTCTTACTGCCAGCTTCTTTATCTCTATCTCTGGAGATTTAGCTTTATTGCCCTTCTCTCCAGCTGTAGATGACTGGTCTGCTATAGTGCAGATGGCTCCTGTGTACATCTTGTCAATGTCTTCTTGAGAGGGTCGCATCTTGTGGGCATCATAGTACGCCATTTCTAGGAGGCGAAGTAGTGTCTTAGAGCAGCTTTTCTTGTAGAAGAGCTTGTTTTCCTTCTAAACCAAGATCCCCATGTTGATGAGGGACTTTATGTCGATCTGCGTGTGCCCTTTATCTTTTTGTACCTCATCAACATGTCTAAATCCATGAAATGATATGCTATTTTTGTTATTTGGCCTCCCATGTAGAACTCCTTCATCTGTTTCACCTCTCCTCCTACTTCTATTGATAGCTGTTCAATAAGAATTTTGCCTATATTCACCAGCTTTTTATTCAACATGGACCATATCATGAAGAGGTCCCCTTTCATGACACCTCTGATCTCTAACCTTGTGAATATAGTGTTGGCAGTTATCTTCTACATCACCCTAATGAAGCACAAGGTGATGAAGGTCACCTTGGAGTTCTTAGAGTTGTGTTCTTGCTCCCCCGTCAGTTTTTCCCACATTATGTGGTTGTTGTACCCGATCGTGTCCTTCTCTCTAGGCATGGTGGAGAAGGCCTATGCTTCTTCAGTTGTTCTTGTGAAGATAATGTTAAGCATGACCTCTATGATTGTTTGAGATTTCCCCCTAGTTTCACTTACAGCTTGAAGTTGTCACTGCCCTTCTTGCATTCCCATCACTAACAGGGAACTTTTCTAAGGATGATAGGAATTCTACCACCAGTTGTGTTAGCGAGGGGCTTCAGAAGGGCATAGGGTATGTATATTAGCGCCCTCTAGGAAGCGAACTACCCTATTATAGACTCCCATCTTCTTGAAGTCTTCTACGTACAGGTATCTAGTAGGCTTTAACCCTTTGGTTTGACAAATATAGTCAAACTACGACTGGTGTGTAGGGTCTCGTGGCACGAATGCTAGCCTTTTCTGGTATGGGGCCACTTCCTCAGTTTCTTGTTCCTCCTCATGGGATGTTTCTTTCTCCTGCCCTTCTTTCTTTTCTACAGCTGTCACCTTCCACTTTTTGCTGCCCTTTGCTTCCTTGGGTTTAGCCTTCCTCTTTTTTAGTTTCCTACACTCAGTTTTTGGAGGTTGGTATTCAGAAGTCTCCATCTGAGATGTGTTGGGGGACTCCTCTGACTTTTCTGGCATCTTGTTGGCCAGGATGTAGTCATACTTCTTTTTCATCAACTGCGACTGAAGTCTTTTTGTTGGGCAGAGGTGTGGATTGTCTTTTTGGGCATTTGTTATCTTTTCGAGAATTTCCTCTACCCCCTTCAGTGAGGTTGTCTTCTTCATCAGTGTGTCTTCAGTTGAGATCGACATTCTAAAAAATTCCACATTAATTTTATTGTTAGAATAATTGCATTAGCTTTTAATTAATCATCATGAATTTTATTTTATTATCATTGGTTATGTATATGTCTATACATATATCTCATTCAAGTTTTCCTAGGGCTGCGACTGGTGCCCTTAAACAAGAGGTGTACTTTGACTGTGACATGTGTCGTGACTGTGACATCACTAAGCCTATTTGTCAAATGTGAAATGATACTCCGCAACCATGGCATGGTGTGCCGTGATCGCATTGGGTTACAACTAAAAGAGAGGTGTCGTGACCGCGACCAAGAATAGGGTGCCACGACCATGGCGCAGGAGCAACTATTCGATTGGAGATGGTGACTGTGGTCCAAAACCTAGTTCGAGAAGCCATCAACCAAGGTCAAAGTGGTGGGGCTCCACGGTCAAATCGCACCCCAAAACCATAACCTAAGTTAAATGGCACTGCAAGAGTCGTGAATGAGTGAAAGATGTTGGCGAGCATTGCCGAGCTTAATGCGACATAGCTACGGCAGTTGCCGCAGCATTCTCGAGCCTATTGTTCAAAAAACACATGAAAAGACGGCGAAGCATTTGAAAAACAACGACTAGACATTGATGGTAGTCGAGAAAATACCTGATGTATACCTCGATTTAGGTTAAAAAACATGAAATGGCATAGAAAGTGGAGGCAGGAGGGGCTTGCAACAGTGGAAGCGTGGCTTCATCGGTGAAGGTCTAAATCGGATTCGTAGTCGTCTGACACACTCATGTTGAGGATCTTCGTTCAACAGTTCGGGGATTTTGAGCAAAAGAAGAACCCTACTCTGAAGGGTTTAACTATATATACCCTTAGATGCCATGACCGCGACATGAGGATCGCCCGATCGCGGTCATGCTCCTTCTTTACATACACCACGACCGCATCCCTTTGTTGCAAAGTGCGGGTACCACGACTGCGGTGTACCCCTCCTCGACCGATACTCAGGCCGCGACCGCAGTCCTTTCAAACCAAAATAACATAAAACCAATTAAGACAAAACTTGTTCTTCCAAACAAACCCTCTTAGGTAGAGAAAGATTAAAATCTAAGAAATATTTACACTCTTACTAGAAAAAGGGAATCTAAAATATAGGAAAATGAGAGATACATAGCTCATAATACTAAAGTACAAGATAAAAAAACATGAACTAATCAAAATAGCAAAAACTTGGGTTGCCTCCCAAGAAGCACTTGTTTAAAGTCTTTAGCTCGACTTTCTCTATCATCTTGTCTTCATTCTCCTTCAATAGGTGTAGTTTCTCCCTCATTCATTCCACTTGTTGCTGAGTTGGTTTCCCGCAAACTGAGTTCTGTTCTCCTTACAAAGTCTTGGTTTTCATAGTATCTTTTCACTCTTTGTCAATTCACATTGAATGTTCCTATCTTTTTTCCTGCTATCTCCATTACCCCCGATGGGTATATTTTCACAATAGAAAAAGGGCCTGACCACCTGGTTCTCAACTTCCCTGAAAATAACCTGATACTGGAGTTGACCAAAAGGAACTTGTCTCCTTCATGCACATATTTGATCTTCAAATTGGCGTCATGCCAGACCTTTGTTCTCTACTTATAAATCTTTCCATTCTCATAAGCGTGTAGACTTAACTCTTTGAGCTCTTGGAGATTAAGGAATCTTTTCTCGTCTACTTTACCAAGGTCCATGTTTAAAAACATTATAGCCCATAGGGATTTGTGTTTGAGTTTGACTGGTAGATGATAGGACTTTCAATAAATCAACCTGTAGGGGGTCGTACCTATAGGGAT
This sequence comes from Alisma plantago-aquatica, assembly GCA_963693085.1. Taxonomy (NCBI): domain Eukaryota; kingdom Viridiplantae; phylum Streptophyta; class Magnoliopsida; order Alismatales; family Alismataceae; genus Alisma; species Alisma plantago-aquatica. The sequence goes on from OY856409.1 coordinate 1,037,280,697, forward strand.
TTTATATGCAGTGCGGTACGCCCAAAGAACATTGTCCAATTTCATGGACCAGTACTGTCTTGTGACAACCTTTTTCTAAATTTGTTGGATGTGTCTATTTGATACCTCCACTTGCCCTAATGTTTAGGGGTGATAAGACATTGCAACCTTATGTTTCACCCCATACTTCCTGAGTAGAACTTCAAACTTCTTCTCACCAAAATGTGATCCTCCGTCACTTATGATAGTGCGTGGAACTCCAAAGCATGGGAAGGTAGTTTTCTCAAAAATCTTAATGACTGCTTTGGAGTCACAAGTTTGAGTATCAACTGCTTCAATCCATTTGAAAACATAGTCAACAACAACAATAATGTACTAATTCCCTTTTGACAATAGTAAAGGCCCCATGTAATCCATTCCCCATACATTGAAGATTTCACTTCCACCCGGTCTGACATCGGCATTTCATTTCATCAGCTTATGTTCCCCGTGAGTTGGCATTCCTTGTATGTTTTGATAGATGATGCAACATACTTGAAGAGTGTGGGCTAGTAAAATCTTGATTGCAAAACCTTTGCAGCCATCCTCTCTCCTATGTGGTGTCCTCCATAAGGCGAGGCATGGCACACCTTGAGGATTAGAGACACCTTTTCTTCAGGTATGCATCGACGGTATAGGTTTTCAAAGCACCTCTTAAACAGTAGTGGGTCATCCCAATAGTAATTCTTCAACTCAAAGAACAACTTCTTCTTCTAATTATACGTTATCTCTGGTGGAAGTTGTCGACATTCCAAATAATTATATATATCCACAAACCAAAGTAAGCTCTTCTCTTCCGATTGAGACATTAAAAGAGCTTCGTCGACATAGTTGTCATTCACAAGAAACTGGTTTTCTTCATCAAAAATTATTATCGACAAGTGGTCCGCGACCACATTTTCTTTCTCCTTTTTGTTGATGATCTCGTGGTCAAATTCTTGCAATAACCAGGCCCATCACAAAAGCCTTGGCTTTGTGTCCTTTTTCTACATTAGGTACTTTATTGCCCCTTGATCGGTGTACACTCTTACCTTTGATCCTACTAAGTACGATCTAAACTTTTTAGAAGCAAATATGATAGCCAACATTTCCTTCTCTGTGGTAGTGTAGTTCACTTGGGCTTCGTCTAAGGTTCTACTCACATAGCAAATCACATGATGTTTCTTTTCTTTTTTCTATCCAAGGACTACCCCGATGGTGTAGTCACTGGCATCACACATTATCTCAAAAGGAAACTCCTAGTCTAGTGCCTATAGGATAGGTGTTGTTGTTAGTGCTCTTTTGACGGTATTAAAGGCATCTAGACATTCAGGGGTAAACTCAAACTCAGCACCCTTTATCAGTAGATTTGACAATGGCTTGGCAGTCTTAGAGAAGTCTGTTATGAATCTGCTATAGTATCCTACGTGTCTCATGAAGCTTTGTACCCCTGTGACCAAATTTGGGGTGGGATTTTTGATATGGCTTCAATTTTAATTAAATCCACTTCAATTCCTCTCTTTGAGACCTTATGTCTAAGCACGATACCTTCCTGAACCATGAAGTGACATTTCTCCCAATTTAGGATAAGGTTCTTCTCTTGACAATGTTGTAGCACCAAAGATAGATTTCTCAGGCAGGGTTCAAAATCCATCATGTATACAAAGAAGTCATCCATGAATACTTTTATAATATCTTCCAGAAAGTCTGAAAACATGGATATAATACAGTGCTGAAAAGTCATTGGTGCGTTACATAAGCCAAATGACATTCTTCGAAAGGCATAAATGCCATAAATACTGGTAAAAGTGGTCTTTTCTTGATCGTCAGGTTGAATAGGTACTTGGTAAAATCTCAAATATCCATCCAAAAAACAAAAGTAGTCATGATGAGTTAGCCGCTCTAGGACACGGTCGATAAATGGCAAAGGGAAGTGATCCTTGTCGGTGGTTGTATTTAGCTTGCAATAGTTGATGCACATGTGCCAGGCTGTCACTGTCCTCATTGCTACTTCATCTCCATCTTCATCTCGTATGACCATCATTTCACCCTTCTTAGGTACCACATGTATAGGACTAACCCAATTGTTGTCGCTTATTGGGTAGATGATCCCAGCATCTCATAGATTTATAACTTCTTTCTTTACAACCTCTTTTAGCATTTGGTTTAGCTTTCTCTATGGGTGATCTAGGGGCTTGGTTGTTTATTTAAGGTGAATTCGGTGTATGCATAAAGCCGGGTTAAGGCCTCTGATGTCTTCTATAGAATACCCTATGGCTTTTCTATGCAGCCTGATCTCATTTAGCAACTTCTCCATTTGGTCGTATGTTAAGTTGGCATTAACAATCACTAGATTCCTTTTTTATTTGTCTAGGAATTCATATTTCATCCCCTTTAGAAGAGATTTCAATTTTTGCTTGGGCTTCAGTGCTTCCTTCTCCTCAGTTGTTTGCTCTAACGAAGCGTAGTTCACTGTCTCTATTATCTCCTCATCATTGTTGGATTCCTCTTCGGGTTGGTTCAGGTAAACCAAGATTTCTACAACATCTTGTGCCTCCATTGTAGGGTCCTATATATTTAAGGTCCACATTAGGGGATCAACAATCGCCTTATCTTCTTGTATCTCTTCACAATATTGTTTGTAGCTGTCCATGAAGTAGACTGACTCCATATCATATGAATGTGAGTAAGACATGTTTCATGTCAATGTGTTGATGTATTTTTGATACACCCTCAGGGCCGCCAAAATCCGTTATTCGAGTTGACATTTGAGGTGATTGTTTAGTTATATAAATTTATCATTTTTTTTGCATCTTCCACATTCTTGTTCATCTGGAGATGGTATGCTAAAATTTGTCTATGTTTTATCCTAATGAATTCAAATACTCCTTGATGGATATCCCAATGGAGTCCATATCATTATCGAAGACGATCTCGTGTAGTGCCCCTATGATAATCTGGAATTTCACACTTTGAATATGACTTATAATTTTTACCTCTCTCTTATTCTCACCATTAGTTTCATGGTTGTATGCGCTTTGGTGCACAATTAGTCCATCAAGGATGCACGTTCCACTCGGTGATGCTCAATTATAAGGAAATCAAGTTTACACTCATGTCTCACATCATCACTTTTATTTGAATCTTGATCACAGCTTGATTTGAAAGCCACGAGTTGCAGCTTGATCTGACATCCATGATGCCTTCTCCCTACCCTACCTACCATGGATGTAGGATCAGCTACTAAGCAACTTTACTCCATGATCGACGCCCCCTAAGGAGTCCTTAGGTTGCTCCACCACGAGGGCATCAGATAACCAACTACAGTGCATCGTGTCACCTCCAGGTCATCCTTTGTCTCTCTCTCTTATTTGGGCAGAGACCCCACCAATGTTCACCCACTCCTAGTGTGCGATGCTCTTCCCTCGGGCCTACTACCTCAATTGGAGTGGCGATGGTTGGGCTCGCTCCAGCATCGCATGAGGTTTCTTGGATGAGCTCATCCTCACAAGTGCATGATGCACACCGCTCCCAACAGCACGTTGACACTTCTAACCGCTCAAAGTAGGTTCCCGACCACACCGAGGATGCACGTCTCAACATGGACCTTCTAGAGCAAGCACACGCCTGGCTTGCAATCGGACCAATTTTTGGCCCAACAAAGGTAAAATCTCCTATAAACCGTAACCAAGGGTGAAACTTCAAATCCCTTTATCTCCTTGGTCCCATAAGAAAAACCTATGATGTAATATACCATTTTGATTAGAAAAATGCTATCTTTGCAAAGACAATTTTATCTACAACTAATTTTTCTCAAATCTCCTTTGTATTATTAAAATGCTTCCTTTATGATCTTTTAGATGATATTAAGACTCAAGCATGCCTTGCCTTGTATCACTATGACCCTCACCTACTTTTTCCCCCTAAATAAGTAACCTCTAGTTCATTTTTGCAATGACTGGTGTCTTGATTTATTTATATGCATCCTTATGTCCTTTTGACCTATCATGACTTGAAGATGTTTCTTTTGTGTGCTTAAGTGATGCAACTTTATCATATGTGAGATCTTGGCCTATTTATCATCATGTAACCTTTTAACTTCATAAATTAATAAATTTTGTGTTCTTATATGACATGATTATCCTAAGATCTTATTCCTCCTTCCCGTGAATAACTAATATGAGTCAGTGACCTACCTTTATACAGTAGTATGCCATATATGTGATGTTAAGTTCTTATCAGTTTGGAAGTTTAATACTTGTGCTAAAGTAGATCCTTAATGTTCAAATCTTTATGTTTACCTACAAATTAGTCCTCGAGATGACTTGTGTAACATCCCAAATTTCAAGGCTAATCTAAGTCAAATAATGTAGTTTTCTGAAATAGAAATAATTGAGGGTATCATGCAAAAAACCATCAAATAGAACTTCATATAAGAAATTGAAGAAAGAAAAATGAAATGGGACTCAAAATACATGTTCTCTTTCTTATGTACATTATGTACTACCATTGAATCATATTGATGACCAGTAGTTTCCCTTCCTTTTTATATTCTTGAAAATGTTTATAAAAAGTAAAAGAGGGATATGAAAGGAATCAAAATTCTAAATGTCACTAACTTTTATGGCAAGTCTTCCCATTTCCCTTAATATAACTTTTAGACAAAAAGGAAAGTATGATTGTTAATATAGAAATTATAAAAAAATGATGTTTAAAATTAAAAAATGATTGACTAGGAAGGATCCAGACTTCCTTATTAGTGTGTGGTCAAATTGGGGTTCATTTGGACCTTTCTTGACCCCTGGAATTAATTGGGAAGTTTCCATATGGTTTTGTATACAATTTAATCAAATGTACATTAAATATGATTATCAAACCTAAGATATGAGATTTAATTCCCTATCATGAGTTAATTTTGTTATTTCCCTTTTATGTTCACCATCAAACAGTCAAGATTTGATTATTCCACGATCTAACAGTCGTAATATCATCTCCCTCCTTTGCTTATTTCACCACTCAAGGTTCGTTTCATAGGCTTCCTGATAACATCTAATTTTATACACTTTTTGCATATATTTTATACCTCTTCTAACTTATATTATATAGAATTTTCCCACTTATTGTAGCACTTTATGCCAAGAATTTCATTTGCACACTGTTTTCATCCTTGTAGGGTCACATCGATCCACGACCACGATTAGCACCTTGATCGCGGCTCATCGACCACTAGGGACCCTCTCACCTCAGTCGATGTCCCCAAGGTCACACTGATGTGTCACGACCGCGGTGCCCCGCACCCTTTTTTGTTGTAGCCTACAACCCGTTCATCTCAACCCCGATCGACCTTGAATGAGGTAGTGTCGCAACTGAGGTAGTGCCGCAACTGAGGTGGTGCCATGCCTCGACCGAGGTGGGACCACGACTGAGGTGGCGCCATGCCTCGACCGAGGTGTTGACTTGACCAACCACTGTGGTGACCTTGACTGAGGAGGGGCCTCGATGGACCACAATCAAGCCTCGACCGATACCAAGCCTCAACCACGGTGTGGATGGTTAAGTCGGTGGGAAACACCTATAAATAGGCCACCCACCTTGACTTGTCAGATCATCTGATCATCAAGGACCACAAAGTGCTTCTAGATTCCACACCCACTCTCATCCATCTGATCAGTCTTGGATCTCTGAAGGTAGAAGTTGAGGAGAGAGAAGACTGAAGGCCCCTCTTCTTCAAAATAAGGAGGGCTTCCACACTGTCCAACTAGATCTAGATCTGAAGGAGTATATTGGAGTATTACCATTTTCTCTCTCTTTTAGATCTATCAACTCCATTACGTTGTACCCCTTTCCTCTCCGTGGTTATGATGTATGTATCATTTTGTAACGTTGTGATGTTTCCCGTTAACATATGTGGCTAAACACTTAACTTATGTTGGGAGTAGCGACTAAGGCACTCCCATCATGTATATTCTTGCTTCCCATTGAATATATATATGCTCATATCAAGATTATCTCCATACACTTGTTATTAATGCTTCACTTGTATGCTTAGCTACCATCTTATGATGTTTGATTGTTGGTACCTCAAAAGAGAGTATCTTCTTTATTTGGTCTTATGGAGTAGTATGACTGCATGAGAATGTTGGATTGCTAAAGCTTATGGTCATATGGTTTGCTTTGTGGTTGTAAGGTTTTTATCTCGAGAGGGATGCCACCTTAGATCCTAGATCTATCTGTATCTCGAGAGAGGAGGGAATAGACATTTCTATGACTTCTTGTAATATTGATAGGAGTATATGAAGGGGAGTGAGCTTTGCATGTTGGTGAGAGACCTTAGTAGGTGAAACATGATCCGAGTTCCCTACCATATCACTATTTCTCACCTTTCGTTCTTATTTTCTCTTATTGTTATTTTCGTTATTTCTTTTAACTTTCTTGTTTTGGCTTGAGTACCATCATTCTTAAATTAAGGATTCCAAGTGATGCATTACCTTCTCAATTATTTCTTTTACAATTTAGTACTTCCTATTATGGTTCTAATACATATAAATAAGTCTTAATGAAGAAGTTTGATAAAGATATTCACATAGAAATTGTATAACATAGAATTAATCGAATCGATGAGCAATATAAAAAAGGACTATAACTAATTAAACATGAGGATGACACCTTACCAATATCAAAGACTCAATTTATATCTCTCTCCATGGGGTTTAGAGTTTATGTAAGACTTTATGGAGAGTAGGCATGCAAATCGGTTTTCAATATTGAGAGGATCTCTTGGTGGAAATGCAACCTCATGGTCAATCTACTTCAAGTATATTAAGGATTCATCAGATGTTCAATGTAAAACATGCAGTAAAAATATAACAACATTCTTTCCAACTACTTACAAAAGAATGAAAATGATTGGTACAATGATGAAGTTATTATATTAAATATCAAATTTTAATTTTACCCTTTAATGCATCCATTGAATTAATAAGTACATGCATTAAAAAGTATATGCATTGCATTTCACTTATCTAGGAAAGAGATAAATTCATATATTGGCAAATGTTGGGGCAACATATGTGTCACATACCATTGTGGAGCATGGTAAAAGTTGTTGAATTTATTATGCTATAGAGAGGTTATGTCAATTCAAAATGAGTATCCCAATGAAGTCGGGTCCAAATGAGTAAACAAACACGAATGGTCCAAAACAAACATTGCAAAGGTAGACTCAATACTTAGCTCAACTGGTAGTTTTCCAAACCCCCAGGGCTACGAAGAAAAATAGGTCAAAAATAACAATTGTATCTTGTTATGTGTGTAAGGATTGTGGACACTGCTCTTTGAATTGAATACTAAAATTAAGTATTGAAAGGGTTGTCTTGAATTGTGTTAATGGTATAAAATATTAAGGAACCAATCTGAACAAGTGTGAAGAAGGCTATCATGAAGATGAAGAAATCACTGCTACTACATAACAAAATTTCATAAACATTTATAGAGGAGAATCTATAGGTAAGGAAGAGTGAATGGCCTGACATCTTCAGAACATGTGGGTCAGAACAACGATATTGGTAATAAAAGTAAGTTTTTGAGAAACATTTATGTCACTGCCTTTTCCACATAGCAACATAAAATAAGAGCATGTGAGTGGATCGTGATGCTCATACTCCATAAATGTAGTAGTTAAAATAGACCAACTATCATGTCATGGTCTTGGAGATCATTAACCAACCAAATGGACTAACAATGTTGAGCGACTGCAGAATGATCAACAAAACTAATTACAAAACAAAATAATAAGAACAAATTATTATCTGACAAGAATGGAATAATTAACAACAAACTAAGGGAAGCCTACATTGCTGGTCTCATATCCATAGTGCATACTCCACAAGCATAATAGTTTAAATAACCCAAACTATCATGACAAGTTCATAGAGGAGGTAGTGTCAAAAAAAAAGAAATAAAAGTTCAACGTTTGTGAAATTATTAACAAAACCAACAATACGACATTATAAGTACTAAATGTTATCTAATAAGAGTGGAATGATTAACAACAAACTAAGGGAAGCACGCAATTAATAAGTTATGCAATATGACACCCGAGACGAACGACTTGAAGATGGGGAATATTAACAATAACACCCAAAGATTCACGAGGTTGACGATGAAAAAATATGATTCCAGATTTTTGGGTTGAACATGCACATCGGCTAAGGATGAGTTAGTATGCATAAATTGAAATGTTCTTGGATCCCAACATCTATAGTGTTTGCCAAAATAGAGTAGCCGATGTGAGTTTTCCTAGTCATGACATTGATAGATAGATAACAACGCCAGACTCTTTTCTCGCTCAACCTGGCTGAAGCCTCTGAATGCACACAGCCCTTGCATTGGCTCCAGAAGTGACGAAGAACAGATGACTGAAGTCGTCTTTGAGGATTGAATTTCTCCTGCTAAAGTTACAATTTCTAATTCTAGGCAAAAGCTAGATAATACGAATGGACTCCTTTCATGGTCAACTGAGCGAAAGGATTGGAGCTATGAAGGCACTCACCCTTCTGTTGTTTCCTAAAAGGATTATGAATGGAAGGCACTTGACCCTTCCATTGATTCCATAAAAGATAAAGAACAAACACTTAAAGTCAGCATTGAAGGAGTTGAATTTGTCTTGCTGGGCAGATAACAAGAATAAAAAGATCTTACTTAGGCCGCGTGAAAAGAACGGAACGTGTAAAGCACATGAGAGGATGAAAACTATTCCTCATACTTAGAATGATAAAATAGTAGATTGCTTGTGTGAACTATGTGCCATTCTATGGACAGGTACCCAATCCCTACTGCCACTGACTCTATAGTCAGTCGGGGTAGGAGGAGGGTAACAAATGATTCTATGATAGAAGGTCAGTCTGAGAGTACCATACAGACCTTGGAGGATTTGTTGAGAGCTTCTGTCTTGCAGTTTTTGGGGATTTGGGACATCCATATCAGTTTGATGGAGTTTTCTTATAATAATAGTTATGAGAGGAACATCGAAATGGTATATGGGAGGCATTGTAGGTCTCCGTTATGTTGGGATGAGACAAGTGAATATCATCTTCTTGGTCCTGAGCTAGTACAGTAGACAAAAGAGAAGACCAAAGTGATTGAACAAAAATACTTAAAAGCAGCCCAATACAGACATAAGTCATATGTTGATAACCACCATAAACATTTGGGAGTACTAAGTGGGAGACAAGTGTACCTCAAGGTCTCTCTTGATATGTTAAAACAACCCGAATCTTTCCTTTTTGGTGGCAAGTTTCCCAGAATAAAGCACTATCTTAATCTTTTAGAACTACCACCTTAGAATCCTCTATCCTTCTCTTCTTGTTGAACAAATCCTTTAGAAATTTTTCGTGGGAAGGAATCTTCTCAATTGCATTGATGAGAGGAATGTTAACATGAAGCTTCCTAAAAATGTTTAGGAACTTCTGAAATTGCTTTCAACCTTTTGAGCTGTCAATCTATTCGGGAATTGCATTGTCTTCACCACATTCCTCTGGTGCGGTGGTACATAGGCCTCCTTCCTTGGGTTCTTGGGTTCATGAGTTTCAGAATCAATTGTCCTATCCTCTACTACAGTACCTGGCTCAACTATATCAGCTGCAATAGTAATCACCAGTGACCCTTTACCATCCTATTTCTCCTTTGCCTCTAAAAATATGTTATACTCATTCAACAACTTCTTCCCACTATGTAACATCACTGCCTTTACATGTTGATTGCCAATAGCTATGATGATGTTTCTTGGGAACCCCTACTGAGTAGGTTTCTTCAATGACGCAACCTCTACCACAATCTGAGATATCTGTGTCTCTATGTTGCATATTTGTGCTCCTTGATTCTGTAGTTCTCTATGTGTCTACCCAATGATTGCCTCATTCTGGCTGACGAGCTTTCCTAGCATGTCCTCAATGTGGTCTATTTTACTAGGGGGCCTGTCTTGTTGGTATTGTTGTTGCGGACCACCTTGGTGTTTCTTAGCTTGTTGCATTTGAGATGGGTCCTGCTCAAAGTTTTTAGGATAACTCCATGACCGGTGATTTTGCTATCGCACATGCATGCACTCCTCCTCTTCTCCTCTAGAAGAGCTTCCATATTCTGAAACAACTTCTTAGCATCATGTCCAATTTTTCATTCAATATAGAAATCACCTTGGACTCTCTAACACTTTTAACATATGTTGGACGTTCGCGTTCTTCGCCTCATTACTGGTTCTTAGCCATGTTTTTCAAGATCTCATGACATTTGGATGGCTTATTGTTGAGGAAGAAGCTTGTCCCCGTGATGTCCAATGTGGTCCTTTCCCCCTGATGCAACCCATAATAAAAGATCTTTGCCTGGCCATAAAAGTTGAGACCATGATGAGGGACCTTCCTCTGCATGTTCTGGAACCTCCTCTGCTTTCTGTTTGAAGTTGTAGATCTTCTTGACTAACTAGTTTGTCTTTTGAGACCGAAAGTACTGCCCAAAGAAGGCATCTATAATTTGTTCCCAAGTTTTGATGGATTCATCTTCCAGGTTATAGAACCTTCCTTGTTATAGAACCAAGATTTGGCATTGTCTGCCGATGATGATGGAAAGAACTTTCGATATATCACAGTAACAAGTACTCTGTCTATCCTGATCTTGTTGCAACTTTTAATAAAATTATCGATATGTGTCATCGGGTCTTCAATATTGTGGCCATGGAAAGCCTGTGACCTGACCAATGAAACCAATCCTAGATCAATCTTATAGCTGCCAACATTTATGTCTTATAAATTTTATTGGCCCTCATTGGGGCATTGAGTAAGATGCCTTGGTATTCTCCCAAATTGTCTGCTCTTCTTCTGCCATCTCTGGTTTTTCTTTTGGTTCCTATGGAGGTGATGTTTGAGTAGGTGGGGGTGAAGTTTGAATTAGCCTTCCTGCTAAGTTACCGTACTCAGTTCCTTGGCATAAAAGCTCAACCTAGCTAAAGCCATCTGGATGACTCTTTGTAGTCTTAAGCTCTGGTGTGCACCATACGCAAGTACTTGACATTGTTGAAAATAATGTCAGAGCAAGTACCAATGATTTGAAGAAGTGATATTTGAAATTTAGATTTAAAGAAAATGGAAAGAAAAATAAAAGGTGTGGCTTAGAGTGGATGATTACACCAATCGTAGTGTTGGATTTACCGTTTTCCCGATAATGATTCCAAAACCTTTATAGGGATTTACTATACACCCTAAAATGCAAGTTCACACTATTAGAGTAATATAGGCCAATGAGGCCTGGATATCGAACATGGGAAAACATTTCCAAAAACTACTACTAATTGCAATACGATCAGCTAGACCAAAGAAAACTTTGATTGGAGTTTAGTTAACTAAGAATGTAGAAAGTGAATCTAAAATTTCTAGTGATTGATTGAAATTAGACGGAATTCCTTAGGATTATGGTTTCACCTCAATTAAAATTGTGATTAACTTTATAACATTAATACATATCTCTCCTCACCCTGGACTAAGAGTCTATAGCAAGAATTACCAAATTTCACAACATAATTTGCTACCTAATCTAATACCAATCACACTCTTGTATCAATTGTGTTATTAGTTAGGTGCTTTATCAAAACTCTAGGTGATCTCCTCATATTCATAAGCCACCATTCTCAAAGGGAGATATAAAATATGTATTTCTATGAATGTCCAACTATTAATTTCCTCTTTCAAAGCAATTAATGGTCTAATTAACTACCTATGGTGATAAAGCATGGTTCGTTCATGACAGTCTCATCGAAATAAGTCCAGAAAATAAGAGAAATTGATATATTAATGCATGAAGGTCACTTACATTGAATAACCGGCTACTCTTGGGTCCTAAGGAATAAGGGGATTAGCCCCACATCATTTCCATGGTCAGATATAAAGGAGAGAAGAAGAAAAATGTGGGAAGCATTAGTAAAGCCAAAGAACCCCTGAAGAAGATAGTCCAAATGATCCCCTCTCGTGCACGTGCCGATTTTCTACCTTCCAACTGCAACTCCATCCACTGGAAGTGTCTAGATCGTCCCGAACATGGTCTTCTTTTCTGCTATCTCCTATCCATACTCTTAGATGCCGTCCAACAGAATAGAACATGATAGATAGGGTTGGATGAAATCCCTCTATGTCATATAAGTGACTTAGGGCATAATTAATTGTCAACCATTGGATTAGACACTAATTTTAGATCTACCTGATCATGCCATGTCGGTACTATTGACTAGAACCGAGTTGAGTGTTAGTAGTATCGAGTTTCCTCTATTAATAGTGAATCAAATGATGTGATGTTGTTGGAAGCATCGACTTCTTTATCAGTACTACCGAGTCTTCTTGATTTCTTTAAGTCTTAAACTGAGCATGTGTCGGTACCACAAACTCCAAAGTTAGTAGTATTGAGCTATGTAGATTTGTGTAGATTACTAGAAATACACAAAAATATAACATAAGCTCTTGAAATATAATAAATCATTCATGAACATTAAAATTACATTTATTTGATGCAAATAAGTATCATAGGCTAATGGGAATAAATCATGAACAAATTCATATGAAAATAATCAAATACTACACAAAAATCAATATAAAATAGCTTGTTAGAATGATATTTATTTAGTGCATCAATCACCAAAATAAGGGTTAGTCAATTAAGCCATTGAGTCAAATTCTCCCCCTTTTTGAAGATAATAAATCATTCCATAAATGTATTTGAAGTCATTGAAATAAAATCATACCTTTGTAGAAACCTAGGGGTTTCAATAGAATTGAGTTCATATGCCCCCTCAATTGATGCTAACAGAGTTAACATACTCTCCCTAAATTGATGTTATTTCTCATCAATGGTTAGCTTTCATAACATTAATAGAAACTATGTCTTCTACTCGAATATGTTACACGTATATGTCTTCCACTCAAGACATGCCTTCTCCCCCTTTTTCATTTTAAAATGTAGGGGATCTAAGAGCTCAACTGAAACAAGTTAGTAACAAGGGATACCAAATGTTAGATGCAAGAGTAGAAGAGATAAAATAAAGGGCTTGTCCAATCAATGTATGTAAAGATAATCTAGAAATGCATTTGTATCAACCCTAGGTGTATTCTAGCAATAAGATAGGGCAATACTATGCAAGCAAGTAACTCAAGATAGTAGATATGCAAGTCAAGGAACAAGCTTGAGTACTGTATGAAACAAGATGCAGCGCCACATATAGTTGGATACCAATTTATGAGGAAAGATACCAATTGATAAGCAAAACTAGAACTACATGTAGATGGACTACCAATATATGATATCACAAGTTAGGGCTCCTAGTAGGATCTAGATCATAGCAGGAGATGCACAATTTAAAAACAATCTATGAGTATATGTAGATAAATATTCAAAATGAGATATGGGATTTAAGAAGCATGAAATGGATATTACTCACTAGAAAATATGCATCATTACAAAAAATTGATTACCACTAAGAACCTCAAGGTTATATCACAAAGATATACAACTAGATAAATGTAGCTAGTTAGAGCACAATCGAAGCTAATTAAGATACAACAAAAAGATTAGAAGAGATCATCATCAAAACATGCATAAAAACTAAAGACAAGTAATTCCAGGAAATACAGATATCAAATTAGAGCAATTAGAGAGATAGAGTTGTAAGAATGATAGGAAAATTGAAAAGGATGGCAATATGTGCATATAAAGGTACCAAGTGGATTGCCAATAGAATAGGATATTAGTTGCGAAAATCTAGTTGAGAGGGAAATATCCATCCAAAAAGCCATATGTATATTATGTGCACAGTGTTGTCAATCAAATTTTAGGTTTGAACTTCTCATCTAACAATAGTTGTTGGCAAACCACATTGGTACCCGTCAGTCAAGTTTTCTCAGTACAAACTCAGCTGACATCAGATGTTGTCAAAAAGCACTTATATTTTAGAAAATCATATCTATTGGCATAAAAAAATATAGACCATATCCAAGTATGTATGAGCAAGAAACTATCGCACTATAAAATTATCAGGGGTAGTTTTTTAGCAAAGAAGTAATGAGAGTCACAAAATACCAATTTTGACTCAAAACCCATATGTAAAGTGCACAAACTTGGAAAAAGAAATAAACAATGATTGGATATGAGAAAAAGTAACATTATGTATGATTACCATTTCTTTATTTGTGGCCTCCCCATACACATCTCACCTTTCTTCTTTTATGTGGATTGAGAAGTCAGTTTGCAAATCCATGGCTCAGGTCACTCCATTAGCATGTGACCTACAGTAAGAAATATGAAATGGTCCCCAATCATATTTTTGGGTTTGAAGGGGTTATCTTAGCAACCCAAGTCTTATTTCTCTTGGGTGTTTTCCTAAAAGGACAATATGTATAATAATTATCATTTTTGTAACAATGATTGCAAGTTCCCATTGCCTTGGAACTAGATGATTCTTCACTATAAAATTGAAGGTTCTTTGTCTTTGTTGTTCCTTTGGCTACTATCAAGTCCAAAACCATCTCTACCCATTTGTTTGGTAGTATGATATAGGATTTGATTAAGATTCTTTTTTATCATCTAAGAATATTTGCATAGAGGATCTCAAACTATGATTATCATGCATAGAAGCAATAGTAGAAGACAATTGATTCATATCATGTCTAGCATGCAAAAGATCAGTTTCTAAGAAAAGATATTTGGTCATATAATAATCTTTCTTTGTACTAAGAGAAACAACAGTATTCTCTCTACTAATAGAACTAGAACAAGATTCAAGAACATTGAATTTAGCAAGCAAGGAGGCATAATCATTTTTAAGTAAAGAAATCTTAGAAAGTTAAACACTATTTTCATATTCTATTCCTTGCAAAACAAAATCTTTGTCCTCATTTTCAATTTTAATAACATCAATATCAAGCATGAGATAATTCACAATTTTAGTATACTCTTCACTAGAACTAGTCATAACAGGTTGAGCTTCAAGAAATCTAATCTTATCAAGCAAGTTGGCATTTTCAAGTATAAGAACATATATTTGAATAATATAAGTATTGTTTTCATGTTGCAAATTAATTTTAGCATGTTCAAGATCATCCTTTTCTACATACAAGTTATCAACAATTCCAGAAAGCTTTTTGTTTTTCATTTTACGATACTTAAGATATGCAAGAGTAGTATGAATAATGGAAACTAAAGATTCTTTATCCATAGATTTTAAATGTACATCACTTGCATATTCATTTGAGCTTGCCATTAGAGAAAAATCACATTCTCCACTTTGAGCTAGACCCTCCACTAGAATCTTCACTTTAGCTTGAGTTGGAGGGGTCACTTGAGCTTGTGTTCCATTTCTCCATCTTCTCTTCCCTTCCCTTGTGATGATGGCCCTTTTTTCCTTGTGGGCAATCATCCATGAAGTGACCCTTCTTTCCACACTTGAAGCACTTGGTAGAGGAGACTTGCCTTTGTAGAATCTATCCTTGGAGTACATGACATCTTCTTCAACATGAGAGTTAGGAGAATCTTGACTAACAACATCTTCAACTAGGGTTTGATTTCTACCTTCTTCATTCTCTTGAGCTCTTTATATTCTTCTCTTTCTTCTTCATCTTGCTCATCAAGTTTAACTTCAAAATCTTGTAGATTTCCTATGAGATCTTCAATAGGAATATCTCTAAGACTCTTTATTTCATCAATAGAGGTCACCTTGGATTGACACCTATTATGGAGAGTTCTAAGGATTTTGAATTTATCTCTCCTTGATCCATAGGAAGGCCTAGGATGGAAAGACCATTCACAATGGTGTTGATCCTTGAATACATTTCAGCTACCCTCTCCTCCTTTCCCATCTTGAAGGTTTCAAGGAGACCTTTTAGCATGTAGACCTTGGACTCCTTGACTTTCATTGTGCATTCATAAGTGACACATATCTTTCTCCATATCTCATAGTCTGTTTCACATCAACAGATTTGGTTCAACTCAGTGAGGGAAATGGATGCATATAGAATGTTGATGAATCTTGCATTTAAGGTTGCTTTCTTCAAATTAGCTTCATCCCATTCTTCGAGCTTCGTCTCTGGTAGCTTGTATGCAAGGTCCACCATTCTCCATAGTTCAAGACTTGATCTTTCGATGTTGTATTTCTATCTTATATTCTAATAGAGGAAAGCTATCCCATCAAAGATAGGAATGTTGATGAGATATCTCCCACCTTGATAATCACCCATCTTCTCCTACATATTGAAGTATTTCTTGGAGAAGACCCGCTCTGATTCCAATTGTTGGATCTATGATTGGCTCTAGAGGAGAGTGAATAGATCTTAAAACTAATTAAACAAATTCATTAGACCTTCAAGGTATTTATAAGATAATATTGCAAGTATAAACATTGAGTGCAACTAAAACACACATAACAAGGGAGAGAGATTGAACAAGCACAAGATCACAAGCTACGTATAGTGTTTCCAAACATTAAACTAGGAGAGTGTACATCCACTATCTAGAGAGGTCAAACTCTAGATTTTTTCAACCATGTCTCACTCCTTATATTCCATTATAAGAGTTATAACATATGACCTTCCTTTTCCAGGACAAGGTTAATTAGCCTTTCCTTTGAGGAAAAGGGAGCCAATAGCCTTACAAAGGACTTACTTGTATGCCACTAAGATTTTTCTGCCTCACCAAGGACTTACTGTAACGACCCCGCCTCTCGGTAACCCTCAATTAAGGGAGACCAAGAGATCAGAGCCATTATCCCAATTAACAGGATAAAAGGTTCGACAAATAACTAATAACAATTATCAAATTTTACCAACTAAACTGAAAACTGGTATAAAATAAAACCTTTCATACCTTTTTAAAACTTTGGTAAACTACTCTATCCACAACCTGGATTCATTCTATCTAATCCTCCTTGCACTTTATTTCTTATTTCCACAATATGTCACTTTACTTTTTATTCTTTCAATTGTTGTACCTAAAATGCCGACAAACAAAACGTCGGTCAGCATATCGGGATATGCTGGTATGTGGGAACAACCAAAAATTCACAAATATGGCTAACAATTTAATTATCAGAATCAGGGTGATTAGCAAACCAATTTAAATTTTCAATGTGTCATTCTTCACCGCTTTTGCCCTAACCCTGGAATACCCCTCTAGGGTTTCTCTTTTGCCATTGACTTAAGGCCACCTTCTCAATCCCGAGCTTGGTGCCTGGGGGTCACCTCTCATGGTGCCCCATAGTCATGCAACATAGACCACCTTCTCATTCCCGATCTTGGTGTCTGGGGTCACCTTTCATGGTGCCCATTGGCCTACCCTCTTGGGGCCTGACCTTAATGGAATCTTCCATCAGGGTGGCATGTTGGTGCGAGAATACACATGTATTTATAATTGTGATAACCATAGTGACTTTATAATTGTAGTATGAACATCCAAACTATTTAGTTTCAATGAATGTGATTAACCATCCAAGAAACCTTCGGGAAAACTAATGCGATTAATCGTAATTAACCACATAACTATTAGGATGAATTGAGATAGAAGAGTCCAATCAATCAAGACATCCAATCAAGCAAGTACAAGAAGCTTGAAATTACATCCAATTCCTTTTATCAAAATCTATTCAAACCATCTTGCTACTTGGTTTCTATTCCTTTTTAGAATTTCTACCTCTTTTAGGGTTTACTTTGCAATTAGGGTTTTTACTTCATTTTACTCTTTTAAACCCTAATTTCTCATCTATCCTTCATGAAAGTTATTAAGGTTACCTTTTAACAACATATAACCTTAATTTCAGAAACAACACAATTAATCATCAACTAAGTCCATTGAGCCTCTTTTACATTAAAGCTACCATTTTATCCCTTTTATTCCTTGACAAGATCATTATTCTCTTTTATCATCAATTCATAGTTCATTATGGTCTAATTCACATATGAATTCTAATTGTCATTAATTCTACCTTTATTCATTAGAAAACCCTAATTTCTACATTAAAGGTATTTATTCAAAATTAGAAACCTTTATACTCAAAATAGCTTAGAATCATCAAATCTTAACTTTATTCACAATTTTGAATAATTAAAGCCATTAAGAGTCGCATTTACCAATATTAGGGTTTCAAGGCCCATTAAAGTATATTCATGCACATGAAACTCTAAATTAAACCAATTATGTGCAAAGTTCATCCTTTTTGTTCCTAATGTTCCTTTTTATCATTAACAGGTTAATACCAACTTTAATCACCCATTAAACCCTACTAAGTATATTAATCATCTCAAAATAGGGTTTCTTAATCTTTAATTCATCAAAGTCGATAACTTACACTACCTTTCAAATTGCAAGAGGAATTAGCTTATATATGCATTTTTATTGGATTAATCTCATTATTATGAGCAATTTTCATATTTGATACGAACTAATCCAAGCTACGAATAATTAACTACGAATTTTGCAATAAAATCTTACTTGGGCCAATAGGGAGACGCAACGTAGCCTTGTTCCCATGCAATTGCTCGCTGGTTTGGAAAACATAACCAATTGTCGATTTTTACCTCCACTTAAGAAGTCTGTCCTTTGTTACGCCGAGGGTAGAACCGTCCAACTATCCTGGTCGTCTTCAAGCTTCAGACAACCCTTCTTGGCCGCTGATAACAACCCTGCGCGGGGCTCTCCTTACTTCCTTGGACCTCGAAACTCACCACCAACCCATGCCCTAAGTCCTCCGCCCCCTTGCACACATGGAGCACTGCCTGGTCACAACCAGCGCGGATGTTCTCTTGCTCGTTAGGCTAGGCACTTGCGGCCATCGCTACAGCCTAGGCACTGCTACTACACAAGCTCTAGGACACAAATTTGATGGCGAAGCTTCTCCTTGGTACTGTGGCACACCAGGCCCTCATCACACCCCTCTAGTTCACCCTTTTTGCGTCATGCTCATGGTGATACTTGGGATTAGGGTTTGAAGATGATAACAAGGAAGAAGAGCAATGTGTGGGAACCTTAGACTTAGCTCAGGGTAATACCCCTTATATAGGGGAGGGTACATAGGCCCTAGGTTGTTTATCCACGAGATCCAAGAGGAAACAAGTCCCGCACTTAAATGAAACCTATTCCTTCATTGAGAAGAAATCTTCCCTCTCTTAACTTATTCCATTAATAAACCATATCTCTTGGATAATTAGGAAATTCAAAAATCCTTTCTCTCATTCTCTCTTATGCTTGAATTTTACTCCATAAGCACGAAATTATATTTTCCTTAAGTAGAAAATACTTCCTTCTTAACAATACCACATAATCCATTAATAATGTATTCACATTATATTCTTATTTTCTATTATTGGTATTTTCTCTTTCTTTTTCTTCATTGGGACTCCTTGGATCCCAAGAAATACAAATATTTCGAAATTCCTTTTCAAGTATACTTATTATCCTTCTAGATGCATCTATATTCATTATTTCACATTATCTTGTTTATTTCTTATTAAAATATCCCTTTTTGAGGATTTCTCTTTATCTTTCTTTTTATTTTCCTCATTGGCATTCCTTTTAATATTAGAAACCTCATGGATACGAAAATCCACCAAGGATAACTCAATTATACCTCTTTTCACTTATTTTCCACATTTTATCATTGTTTTCAATTTCTTTCTTAATAAAGAAATATTTAATTGATCTTTTCTTTCCTTATTGCATTCTCTATGCAATTTTGAACTTCTTGGAACCCAAGGAACCCAAGAGGCATGAAATCCCTCTTTGGATTTGCCTTCTAGAGGTTTCCACATTTTCTTTCCTCTATTTTCTTATTTACTCAATAATAGAGTTTCTTTTGTCCTTTCTTTGTTATTTGGCCGAATAGCCAATGAAGCCCACAAAACAATCATCAAGGCTATTGTAAACAGAATCCATTTATTCAAAATAATTTATATCATTATTTGTTCAAATGTCTTTAGTATGAGAAATTACATTTCTCACCAAATGAACCCAAGAATTGGGGTTGTAACATCCTTCCCCCCTTATAGGAATTTTGTCCTCAAAATTCCACTAGGCACACAAACAAACACGATAAGCCTTTCTTATATCCATCAGGGCTCCCATGTGGCTTCACCCTTTCCATGGTTGAAACATCCCTGACCTGGGTTATGAACTAACCCCAGGTGTTTTTCTTAATCATGTGATTAAATGCTTGTGGTTATCTGTTGATAATGTAATTAAAGCTCTTGAGGAATATATATTTCCCTTTCTGTCCTTTTAAACAATATTGTAATATTGTTTTGTTAAAAGTGGACTTATGTGCAAATTACCCAATTAAAGGTGTTAACTTGCAAATTTCACAAGTTAATATGTTCCTTTAGTGTTGAGACATCATAAGAGTGAATGTGATGAAGTGTGATTGGTTCCCCAAGCTTGGGCACTGAGATGCAGCTTGTGGGGCAATCCTTGTGCTTAAAACCCTAATTTTGGTGTAAAGTGCAATTTACCCAAAATGATGGATGAAACTTGTAAAATACACCTTTTAGAGTATATTTATGACTCTTGGCATCATTTAGAGTAAGAATGATGAATATGGCACTTCAATTGAATAATCAAATAAGAATGATAACCCTTATAAATTAAATAATCAAGTTATAAGCCTAATAACCTTTCTATATGTGCAACTTAGTAAAAAGTTGGCTTTCTTCACCTTTAGACCTTGGGTTTAAGATGAGTTTTTATTTAGTATGGAAGGGATAAATGTGGCTTAGAAGAAGGGAAGGACCTAGATGAGAAATGGAGAAACAAGTTGTCCTTATGTTGGAATTTCACCCAAAGTATATATATACACCTTTTCTCACTTAGCAAGGATCGTTTCCTTCACTTCCCTTCTTATCCCCTTGCTTAGACCGACTTAGGACAGAGCTCTGGAGAAGAGGAGGACGGAAAAGGAGTTCTAGGTAAGCTTTGGTCATCTTCTTTCTCGGATTCATGGAGGAATTCATGGTGCAAGGTTGGTTTTATGGTCTTCCTTACTTGTTTCCTCTTTCTAGCCATCTTTTCCCAACCTTTTCTTGGAGAAACACCCTTGGCCGACCTGTGGATCTCAAGAAACCATTAAAGGCTTGAAGCTTGGAAGCTTGGAGCTCAAGGAACGACCTTAAGGCAGGTTTTATAACTCTAAACCTTTTGCTTTCTTATGCATATCTTTGTTCTTGCAATTAGTACTTAGTTCTTCTTCTTTCCCACTCTTCCTTGCTTTCTTGCAACTAAAACCACGAAGAACAGACCTTGATCTTGAGGTAGAAGAAGATGGGCATGACTACCAATGTTACTTTATCAAACGGTCTTGTTTTCCCCCCTTTGGCCAAACGGTTTGGGGCAAACAGTTTGCAAAACCGTTTGAAGGGCAAACGGTTTCACAAGGTCGGTTGGAGAAAACGGTCTCCAAGACCATTTAAGGGCGTTGACAAAGCGTTTACCGTTTGGGATTTCTGTTCATAATTATGTAGGCTAATGACCCACCAAATTTGAGGGGCTAACTCCAAAGCAATCGTAGGTTGAAGGCCAATCAATTAGGCCAATCGAATTGAATTAAATGCTGATTTTCAGTCTGATTAACTTGAACTTTTTGGGCAAACGGTCTCAAGACCATTTGAGTGCGTTGACCAAACGTTGACCGTTTGGGATTACTGTTCCTAATGATGTCGTCTAATGACCTACCAAATTTTATAGGTTAACGCCCAAGGAATCATGAGTTAAAGGCTAAACAATTAGGTAATTGAATTCAATTAAGTGCTGATTTTCCAATATGATTAATTGAACTTTTTGGGCAAACGGTCTCAAGACCATTTGAGGGCGTTTCCCAAGCATTGACCGTTTGTGATTCCTGTTCATAATTATGCTGGTTAATAACCCTCCAAATTTGAGGGATTAACTCTAAAGGAATCGTGAGTTGAAGGCTAATCAATTATGTAAACCCTAATTGGATTAAGTGCTGACTTTCAACTTGATTGATATGACTTTTTGGGTTTTCTTTCCCAAATGGTTTCAAGACCGTTTGGGGATCACCCAAACGGTCTCAAGACCGTTTGGAGGTCACCCAAGACCGTTTGGAGGTCTAGGGTTTGATATGGTTAAGTGTTTGAAGGACAAAAGATATGGTGTTAACCCTAATCGACTAAGTGTTGGATTTGAATTGATTTGAGTTGATTGTTTGGGGTTGATTGGCCCAAACGGTCTCAAGACCATTTGGGGATCACCCAAACGGTCTCAAGACCGTTTGGGGATCACCCAAGACCGTTTGGAGGTCTGGGGTCAAGTATAGTTGACCAATTGAAGGTCCAAAGGTACCAAATTACAAAGCAATCAATTGCTGATTTGATGATCAACTCAATAGCTCAAACCCTAATGATTTTTCACTAGAATCCAAGGGTTGGGTGAGCCAAACGGTTTCAAGACCGTTTGGAACTCATCCAAACGGTCTCAAGACCGTTTGGAGGTCACCCAAGACCGTTTGGAGGTCTAGGGGTGAGTATGGTTAAGCAATTGATGATCCAATGTTACCAAGTTAAAGTGTAATCAATTGTTGATTTGGTGATCAATCCAATGATTCAAACCTTAATTGATTGACTTGGATTTTGATGATATGATGGGAAAACGGTCTCAAGACCGTTTGGAGGTCATCCAAATGACCTCAAGACCGTTTGGGGTCAGTTCATACCCAATTTGGATGATGGTTCTATGGTTTCAAAGTAACTAGTCTTACATTGATTAGTATTGAAGGATCATCGATTCCAAACCCTAATTCAATTGAATCAAACCCTAATTGATGAACGATTGAGGGTTAATTAAGGGTAAAATCAGTTTAAGGTTGACCTATTAAACTCAATTGAGGTATGAGTATAGGTCCAATTGATGTTTGGTTCCATGAATTCAATGATTGAAGTAATCAACATTGGAAACCCTAATTCAATTGGATACCTTATGTAATGGAGGTCCAATGTGATTAAATCTTTGGGAATTAAGATGATGAATGTTCTATTGATCCAATGATGATTAGTAATGATAATCAATGAAGGTATGAAGGTTGAAACCCTAATAATACCTAAGTGATTAGAACCAATTAAAGGGAGAATTCTTAATTGTTTATAGGATGAATAGCTTGATACACTATGTTAACCATAGTAGCATGTACTTGATTGAAGGGTTGATGTGACCTAATCAAGTTAAAAGAATGAAAGATTAGAATACATATATTTATATATATTTATATATATATATAAATATGAATCATGTAATGACCTTATGTAGCACGACCGTGTAAGGGAGCATGGCCGTGGTAGCCTTACTTTGCACGTCCGTGCAAGGTGGCACGGCCGTGGTAGCCTTACTTTGTGTTGACATTGTTATATATGCATGTCCTTATTTAAGTCATACAGGTTGATATTATGAGGTGATCAAAGCCAGGTAAGAGTTATGATGTCATATTCCTTGAAAACAATTATAAGCTTTTAGAGTAATGATATGTGAAAAGTATATACATTGCTTCAATCAAGGTCATGTTGTTAGATGACTTGATGCTTATATGTCACTTGGTAGCAAGTGTTATGATAATCTGAGGGTTTGAATAACCATGTTCCTGAATCATTTTATGCTTAATGCCTTGAAGGCTTAGATTGTTCAATGGTTGTTTAATCTAAACCCTAATGATACCTAAAGACATTAAGGGGTTAAGTGATTAGTAGATTGACACATGTTATGATTATTAAAGAAGATTACCAAGGTACCCTTGAAGGGTTCAAGTAGATAACAACCCTTGATCAAGCAAACCATAATGATTATAATGGGTTGACTTAATCTATGTTAATCAAAGTTGACTTGACCTAATCTAACCTAGAGTGATTTAAACATCATCTAGTAGTAAGAAGAGAGAGAAAGCTCCTAATATGAATGAGAATCAAGTAACATACTTTCAATATGTAAGAATGTACATGATTAGGGTATGATCCATCAAGGTAAAATCATGGAAATCCTAATTATAATGATTAATGAATCTTAACCTAATTTGAGGGCATCAATGATGATAATTTTCATATATAATGATGCTATGAGCTCAATTCACTATGAAGTGAATAGTAAACCCTAATTCTAGGGTAATAACATGTAACGTGAATAGTAAACCCTAATTTAGGGTGATCTGATAAATGGAGTAATTCAGGGTTATGCCTTTGAGTATGAAACCCTAATTACAAGTTGTAATATGAGAAATCTCTATGCCTCGAGAGCTAAGAGGTTCTATAACCCTATGTCGAAGTAAAAGAATACAAACCCTAACTAATGAAGGATGGGGTATGTTAACCCTAGTCCTGGGTTATGCTTTCCAGTATGAAACCATGTGAACTATTTACAATATAAGAATTCGTATGCCTTATAAGACAAAGGGATTCAATAACCTTAATTGAGTGGGTTAAACCCTAACTCTACTTATGCTTTTAAGCATGAATCTTCATGATTAAAGTATGAGATGAGGAATCATTATTCCTAATCATAAAGAAAGGGATTGAATAACCCTAATTGATGTAAATAAGGGAACCTAGCCTTAGTGTAAGCATGAAGGTACTATTCCTGAATTGAAAGGTTAATTCTTCTTTATAAATTGCTGATCTGGAAATGAAATGTTTGTTGTTGTCAATTGAATTAACCATGCAGGTTCTTATAAAAGGATGATTATATCCAGGTAAAGGTTATGATATCATATTCATTGGAAGCATGTTATTAGCTTTGTGAATAGTGATATACCATGTTGCCTAGTTAAGTGACATCATATAAGATTGATAGGCTGTGAAAGCCATGAGTAACATCCAGGTTATGCTAATAAGATGACTTATGATGAATTAAGGGTATGAATACCCTATTCTTGAATCATAGTAATGAAATGGTTAAGAAATGATATCCAATTTATAATTGATGTGAGTTAGACTTGATACATTTAGTATTCTACTTTTATAGCTGTTGTTCTAATGATTAATGCTTGGAAACATGATTGATGCTAAACGAATGCTAGAATGTACCTAACTAATCAAGTATAATCATATCATGTAGAGCCTTGACCATAGATCCATCATTGTCAGAGACCAAATGATGGTGAAACAGGTTTTCCTAAGGGAACTCCTGGAGCATATACTTTTGAGTATATGGGGGTATATGGACACGAATATCCTTACGTCCTAGTGTAGGAATTGATGTAGATGTACTTTAATCTTTCAACCCTTCACTATATATTCATACCGGGTGATGTACCACAAATCTCCTGAAGAAATTACTAATACCGCATCGATGAGAGATTAACAAGAAATCTTTCGATGACGATGAGAGTTCAGAACTCCACTGTAACTCTATAGTGAAGTTTCCAGAATACCCTGGATAGCTACTACAACAGAGACACAAGATGTCCTACAAGTAAATCCTCTTACTGACTGAGGAAGATGAGGTCATAAGAATCCGGCTCTTTTGATGACCTATGTATGGTACCGACACGATTTTTATAAATGGTCGGTTGGAGTATGAGAGGTATACCTCATCTCCGCAGGGCATAATGATGTTTGAAAAATATAATCAGCCATATAGTATAACTGCTTAGGTTGTACTGCGAGAAACAATGATTGATGTTACATTGTTGACTTTAATAGTCTGTTCAAGTTTCTAGAATACATGTTCTACATATGCTTTAATGAAGTGATTGCTTAAGTAAATGTTGTTTTACTTATTACCAAACCTGCTGTTGATATTTTTAGTTACTTTGCTTCTGTTATTCCTTATATGCTATAACAAAGCCTCTGGCGGAGAGTTATAACTCTCGCTGGGACAATTATTTAAATTGTCTCACTTCCGTGGGATTCTACTTTTTAGGTAGACACCGAGGACGAAGGAATCCATTTAAGAATGAGCAACAACAACATCAACAACATCAGGGGTAGTAGTGAATCTCAGGTGGAGATACTAACTGTCTAGGCTTGTAGATAGTGTGTCTTATGTCGTCTCTGTACTCTCAGGTCCTAGGAGTCAGTATATCTGAGATTTTGGCATGATGCCTCGAGATTTTGTATCTTACCTTGTACAGTTAACAAGGTGGGTTTTGTTGTAATGCTCGAGATGTGTTTATTACAGAGCTGTATCAATGGATCAATTTGTAAATGACCTATCATGTTGTTTATGAAAGAGTTTTTATCTTTCGAAGATCTCTTTACAAAAGTTTTAAATTTTTAGTGATTTTTGATAATTCTGCTGCAAATCGCTTCCGCATTTGTTAATTTGATTGTCAGTTTGGTGTCGGTCGTTTCAATTGGTATCAGAGCTCTAGGTTCGTTGAGTCTACAGAGACATAGGACTTAGGTAATAGAGTCTGTTCTAAGTGTCCTCCAGTGTATTTGATGGTAACTTCTACTCACATAGGAGGAGAAGAACTTGAAGATGACTAGATCAGATGAGGAGTTGGCTGTGGAGAGAAACAATACTGCACCAAGAAGAGGTGCAGAGGAGCAAGCAATAGAGGGACAATTACCTAAGATTCCCCTAGCTAACCCAACCATGATAAGGAATTCTTCCTTAGGAATCATTATTGGGAATGTAGGGCTACCGTGATGTATCTAGTGGATCAAGCACTAGAAATACAACCCAGATTACCAGCTCCTAATGATGATGTTTTGGATATCAACAGAATATGTGAACCACAACAACAGGTTGAAGCAATGGTAAATGATGAAGCTTTGAACCTAGAGCAAGCCAGTGCTCAACCTCAGTCTGATGAATCAGTATACAGTAATATAGGGGTTAGAATGCAACCAGAGACCAGGACCTGCTATAGGTGTAGGAAGCCTGGACATATCAGAAATAATTTTCCATAACAGAAATATAAAGGAAGAATTGAGAAAAGGACTATCCAAACCCAGGAGCAGAGACCTGGTAGTTCCAAAAGGAAGAAGTTTCTAGTGTCACCAACACAACCAGGACCTAGTACACCAAGACAATGGTCATCCAGAAAGGGTAAAGAACCCTTCAGACCATACTGGGCACCTAGAATTTGTTACATATGTAGACATGTTGGACATCTGGCAAGAAATTGCCCAGCCAGAAATGTTATGGCAAATAAACCTCTGAGGCAGAATCAGCTTGAGACAATGAATAATCCTCGAGTCATGACAGGTTAGATGAAATAAATGTTATTCTTATATGTATTTTTATGATCTCTTGGACAAAACTGAGAAAGTAATTGATTGAACTTTTCTTGATTAATCCTATAAGGACTTATAATGTTGTATAAAATAGATGTTTCATGTTACATGCTTACCTCCATAAAAAGGATGAAGTAATAAAGAGATGTCTGGATAAAATTCAGTAATGTTAGATCTTATACTTGTGATAATAGGAAAAGAGAAGGAAAATGGTAGTATACAAATGCATATTACCTTATCTCAATATTTATATACCCTGGCCAGGTATACAATTGCTGATGATAAAGTAAATATGGAAACTCCTAGATTGTTATCTTTTTGATTGCTCTAATCAAGTAGTCATTCTGAAACAATCTAATGAGTATCAAGAAATAAGAAATATGGGAATAAGGGAGGTCAACCCTGTCTAGTAAAGATGTAAGAATAATAATAAAGATCCTCCTCATAAATGTGAAAATGTGATGGAAGCATAAGATGTTTCATGAATGGTTGAAAATACATGATATAACAAGAGGAATATGATCCCTTATTCTCTTTCTTTCCAGGGACATGGCAATGAAGTGGGTCTTAGGACACTTGATGTGCATAATATAAAGATGTTTATGTGAAGTATACCTAGAAAGGTATCAGTTTATCTTGGACTTTAGTTCCAAGTTGAGAATATATGTAACAAGTAAGGTCCTAAGATGAAAGGAAGATAACACATGTGATAGGTATCAAGATAAGAATGTAATAATATATCAAATGATTTATGTTGATTACCTGGAATGGTCAACTATGAAATCAAATTAAACATGTAAAATAATATGAACATCACATGTTAGGGGTTTATGTTTTTCATAGACAAAATTCTTTCTAAGATATCTTTCAGATAAATTCTTGATTGATAAGAAACTTTTCCCTATAATAAGAGAATGCAAAACTAATGAGAGAATTAGTGCAAATAATAAGGAAAGTTAATATGGTGTTATCAGATATGATAACACAATCAAGGTATGAAAGGACTTATATAGTCTCAAATAAATGATAGAGTATAATTGTGATGTTAAGAAATGTTGATCTAACTAAGGAAAATGAGAGTATATGTTCCATATGAATCTTTCCATGAAAAGTTTGTGTGGAGTAACTATGTATTGAACAAAACTCTATGATGTTCCATAATAACGAAATGTCACTTGAAGACATAATGGTATAATGCTTAAATAATATCTGCTTTCCCTTTTCTTTCTGGGATTTCGGGGACGAAATCCTTGTTAGGGGTTTATAATTTGTAACATCCCTGACCTGGGTTATGAACTAACCCTAGGTGTTTTTCTTAATCATGTGATTAAATGCTTGTGGTTATCTATTGATAATGTAATTAAAGCTCCTGAGGAATATATATTTCCCTTTATGTCCTTTTAAACAATATTGTAATATTGTTTTGTTAAAAGTGGACTTATGTGCAAATTATCCAATTAAAGGGGTTAACTTGCAAATTGCACATGTTAAGATGTTCCTTTAGTGTTGAGACATCATAAGAGTGAATGTGATGAAGTGTGATTG